>OY744542.1:25992293-26019793 GCA_963556195.1 Sepiola atlantica
TAAATCTCCATTATCAATAGAAGCAATAGTATAGTTGTGGCTTAAATCATACAGATATTAAATCTCCATTATCATTAGAAGTAATAGTATAGTTGTGGCTTAAATCATACAGATATTAAATCTCCATTATCAATAGAAGTAATAGTATAGTTGTGGCTTAAATAATACAGATATTAAATCTCCATTATCAATAGAAGCAATAGTATAGTGTCGGATTAAGATATACAGATATTAAATCACCATTACCAATAGAAGCAATAGTATATTTTGGCTTAAATAATACAGATATTAAATCTCCATTATCAATAGAAGCAATAGTATAGTGTCGGATTAAGATATACAGATATTAAATCACCATTACCAATAGAAGCAATAGTATATTTTGGCTTAAATCATACAGATATTAAATCTCCATTATCAATAGAAGCAATAGTATATTTTTAGGCTTAAGATATACAGATATTAAATCTCCATTATCAATAGAAGCATTAGTATATTTTTGGCTTAAGATATACAGATATTAAATCTCCATTATCAATAGAAGCAATAGTATAGTTGTGGCTTAAATCATACAGATATTAAATCTCCATTATCAATAGAAGCAATAGTATAGTGTCGGCTTAAGATATACAGATATTAAATCTCCATAATTAACAGAAGTAATAGTATAGTTTGGGCTTAAATCATACAGAGGCGAATCTCCATTCGTATTTGGTTCACACACAAACATAAAACTTTAATTACTAAACAAGTCATTAAAAATAATTACTAGATTTTGATGAACATAAACAAAGCGTGCTGCAGTTTCACAGCACCTCCAAACCAGCAACTATTGTTTGTGACCTAATGAGAGTGAGTCATGTTGAGTCAGATGAATTACACACGAAGATATGTGAATAATCGAACTATATTTCTTGTTTGAGAGGGAAATGCCCTCGGCCCGTGTGGCTTCAACCCGCAAATCCCCCCGCAGACACTTTGACGGCCCTGAAGGACATCAAATCTCGGTTAGTTGATTAGTACATTAGGAAATGCAATTGGTTGGTTGTCCTTCGAAAGGGCAAGCTACAGTGCGGACTGAAATGATATCGCTTCGATTTAATCTTAAGCGATGATCATTAAAACCTTTATGCAACGATAATGCTTTTTTAAATGGTGGCTGAAGCGTCTTTCAAACGATACGTTATAACGACCATAATCACACAAATGACATCCTTTGAAATCAGTGCCGGTGTCCAAATAATTTATTTCAATAAAATCACATTAATAATCTGCGGAATATAACTTACAATATTTAAATTTATAGATGTATTTGCTATATAATTCGTTTGTTTCTTTGCTTAAAGGTTTTCTTTTTTAATTTCGTGTTCAAACCTAAGAAATCATCAAAGTAATATTTGAATAGGTTAAACGTTTATTTTCAATAATTATAATACGGGGTAATTTATACCCGTTCAGCGAGTCAATATTAATTTGTTTATTAATGATGTAAATAATTTCGAATTGCAAACACTTTTTTTCATATAAAAGTTACACATACTTTTCTTCGATAAAATCTTACCTCAAACGCTTAACGCATCCACAAATGATACTATATATATATATATATATATATATATATATAATATATATATATATATAAATATATATATATATATATAAATATATTTATATATATAAATATATATATAAATATATATATAAATATATATATAAATATATATATAAATATATATATAAATATAAATATATATATTTAAATATATATATATATAAATATATATATATAAATATATATATATAAATATATATATATTACTATATATATATATGAATATATTAATATATATATTAATATATATATGAATATATTAATATATATATTAATATATATATATATATATATATATATATATATATATATATATATATATATATATATATATATATATATATATATATAGCGAGTGTGTGTTATAATTAAATAAATTCCAGGAGGAAATCTGGGTAAGAGAGCTCAATGTAATAAACAGAGCAAGAATAAAATAAAATAATTATGATTATGATTATGTAATTTCGTGTTACTATATTTTATTATATATATATATATATATATATATATATATATATATATATATATATATACACACTAGCGGCACAGAGCCGGTGTTACCTGATATCTATATCATTCAAATTTGGTTATTAAATATTTCTATTTTGTTATGTTCAGTATCTAGGCTAAGATGCTAACACTAATTAAAAGAATAAAAGTGATTCACCTCGGCTGATATTTACTTTTAGTTGTTTTGTAAATGATGTCATCATATTAGCAAACAACTGAACAAGATCAAAATAATCATATATATATATATATATATATATATATATATATATATTCCATGATAAATGCCAGTATACTGAAATCATATGCCCTTAATAGGGTTAAGATGAAAATTCATATACACTAAATGTGCAAAAGCAAGGAAATTCCCAAATTTTTACACTTTTATTGTCATTAAGAGTATGACTATATATCAACCAAGCCATTTCATTATCACATCACTACAGTATAAATCTCTATGCATGTGTGCATTAAGTGTGTGAGGTGCGCTGAAGAAAAATTGCTACCAGTAAAATACATAGCCCTGGTGTGCTCGCATACCCTTAAGGACAATAAAGGTGTAAAAATTTGGGAATTTTCTTTGCTTTTGTACATTTAGTGTATATTAATTTTCATCTTAACCCTATTAAGGGCATATGATTTCAGTATACTGGCATTTTTCATGGAATGTCACTACTTTTGTAAAGGCTATGCCTCAATACAATGTTTCGTCGTTTCGTACTTTGGCGTCGGAGTTAAGAATTTTTCGGATATGAGCTGAATATATTTTTCTCATGTATGGTGATGCGACGTTTGATTTCTTTTGTGTCGGGTAGGTTGTATGTGAAGGGTTTAGAAAGAACAATAGTTGTACACTCCTTGGGTAAGATATTCGTACACACTTACTGTGCACCTCTTCCGAATATGACATGACCCACTTATATCATAGGCATAGCACATAATTGAATAAGAATGAATCAAACACCGTATAAGCACACATAAAAACAATAAAATCATTTGACACCCTAAAAAGTTTAACCTCCAACACAAAAACAACATACAAAAATACGAAACTCCTAAACATCGTCGCAACGATCTACATACAAAACAACGTAACATGAAGACAATCGTATCCAATATAAGCCTCACCATATAAAACGTTTTAACATCTAATATATTAAAAGAAAATAAGAATATAATTAAATAAATACATTTAAAAAATTCAATGTAAACTTTACTTTAGTTAAGTTTACGTTTTTAGTAAATAAACTACAAATTAAAATTTAAAATTTAAATTGTCTTTTATTTGAATTTTCAATGTGTGCATATTATTTACTGCGGGTCGTTTATATATCATGAAATACCCATAAGCTCTAAATCTTGTCATCAAATCTTTCGAATTGACAGCTTAAAGTCGCTAACATAATTTGCGAATTTCGCACAACCACAAAGAAATCTCCATACCATTTATAACTGTTCCCTTCTATCGTTTTATTTTTTTAAGTGATTTTAAAGCTTTTAAATGTATATTGTTGTGTTTTACAGCATGTCAACCGCCATTTGCAGATCAATTTGTTTTGTCAGCATATACTTTGTAAACAAATTGTCCATAAACGACGGGTTCTACTTAAGCCCTGACAGGTACTGCCACTACGGATCAGAATGGACATGGACGTAGTTGTAACTATAGCGTGATACCTCTACATTTCTCTCAAATCTCCCAGATTCGAGCCTCAATAGTGGATGAAGTTTTGAGACACGCTCACAATCTAAAGCCGTTAAATTGGCAGATATGACAATCAATGATGTGAATACAATATATTTTAGTTGGCGCCATTATTGTAGCAATCTTGAAATTAACGGATTTTTCACAGTACAAAGTTACTTAAAAATGGAATATATATTATTTTTCATCCAGTAGAGGTGTCATAAATAGTTGTTGATTTCTTTATATGTGGTGTAAAGAATGCAGAAGAAATATACAGTGTCAGAAATGTTTTTAAATCCAACTGTATGCGAAAAGATTTATTTATAATGTTTATCAGTAATGCTCCTTCGTTTTGAAGGGTTGACCATTAATCTTTGCTGGTCAGGAAGTTGGTGATCATTCTACATTAAACGTATATAGGAAACTGAAATCTATTAAAATCTAAATTATGTTTTGTTCAACTATTTTGATTAAATTTTCCAGGATAATTACATGTAATTTCCTAAACATTTTTTTGTTAAATAACCTCAACTACAGACTCTAATTTTTCAATTAAAATAAACTTATTTAACAATTTTGAATAACAAATAAAATATGATAACACTTTAAACTTGTTAGCAGTTTGTTGAGTTTTCTATATAAAACAAGAAAATAGGTCAGTCTTCAGACTTCATACTTCCGCCGAACAACGTATTTTGGAGGCCTTATTTCTCTATTATGTATAAAGTATTCCCCAACTTTTGTCATGGAAATATTACAAGGAAAACACTACATATTTGATCAAGAAGAATATTTGCATGGTGGTTACTGAAATCAAAGAACATCAGACCCATACACATGTTTTTTTTTAAATCGAGCATCTACGATGAAAAAACAAAAGACGAAGTTATCGCTAAAAACAATTAAAAAAATCGAGCATCTATGATGAAAAACCAAAAACGAAGTTATCGCTAAAAAAAAATTTAAATCGAGCATCTACGAAGAAAAAAAAACAAGTTATCGCTAAAAGATTTTTTAAATCGAGCATCTACGATGAAAAAGAAACAAAAAACGAAGTTATCGCTAAAAAAAATAAAAAATCGAGCATCTACGATGTAAACGAAACGAAAAACGAAGGTATCGCTAAAAAATTAAAAAATCGAGCATCTACGATGAAAAAAAACAAAAAACGAAGTTATCGCTAAAAAAAATGTGAAAATCGAGCATCTACGATGAAAAAACAAAAAACGAAGTTATCGTTTTAAAAAATGTAAAAATCGAGCATCTACGATGAAAAAAAACAAAAAACGAAGTTATCGTTTAAAAAAATTAAAAAATCGAGCATCTACGATGAAAAAAAACAAAAAACGAAGTTATCGCTAAAAAAATGTAAAAATCGAGCATCTACAATGAGAAAAACAACAAAAAAACAAGTGATCGCTAAAAATGTGACTTTCACCTTAACCAAGGTCACCTTGGCATTTGATCTAGATATGCCAAAATCAAATCAGTTCTAAGTTAGACCATGGTCGATATTTTGACAAGTTTAGGAACGATTGGTCAAGGATGTAGACGCTAGGCTGTCTGATTATACTCGTTACAAATTGTTTTTGATATTAGCACTAATTTAAGGGATGTCATTTGTGTGATTATGGTCGTTATAATTTATCGGCCGATAGATGCTTCGGCCAGCTTTTTATAAAAGCATTATGGTTGCATAAAGGTTTTAATGATCATCGCTTGAGATTAAATCGGAGCGATATAATTCCAGTCCGAAGAACAACAAACCAATTGCATTTCCTAATCAAACTGGACCGGAAATATATCTTCCGCCTTGATGGAGGTAATTAATGTTTTTTTTTCGTCGGTTTTTACGAAAAAAAATACGGTTACAACACTTTTATCGGAATTTTAATCCAGATAAACAGCGAGTTTTAAAATAAAATCTTACTAAAGGTTTCTTTAAGAAATGTTGATTATCTTATACAAATTCCTTTTTTTATGTTGTATAATGAACATGTCCGTAGAAGTTTATTTTTACCAACTATGGTCGGATTGCACAAAGGATTGTGGATTTTATTAACGGTTACATGGGTGGCATATTGGGGGCAGGCACCCGACAGAACGTCTATCGCGCTACACACAGATGGAATAGACGTACCTCTTTTCTTTTGATGCGTCCAACTTTTCTAGAATGAAAGTTCTGTCACGCTTAAGTTTAAAATAAAACTTTCGTTAATTTAGGAATATCATTTTTGTCGTTCTGTCACGCCTAGATTAAAAGTAAAACGTTAGCTGGTCTGTCACGGTTAAATTTCAAATAGCATGTCCACGTGATTAATGCTTACGTGGGTGGCATGTGTGCTTCCAATTTGTATTTGGATACTTGCGGCTTACACTCTTTAACGATGATTTAATGGGAAAATGACACGAACTTTACTTTTGATTAAATCAATCTTGATTTTCTACGCCCTATGTTCATTACGGACATTTTGAATATAAAAATATATGTTAAACATCGTTGGCATCCGTAACATTTCATAAATGTTCGTTATTTACCCATGCAGAACATTAGTTGTTATGTAGTTTATATGCGTGAGTATTTATAATAAACGTGGAATTCCAATAAGACGATTATTCACGGCTATCGTAAACGTTTTGTTGAGGGGGTGAGCATACGACATATCAATCTTTCGGTATATCTAATGGTGAATCCAAAAATGTTGTTACAAGTTGTTATGCTAAAATTTCTTAAAATCTTAAAATATTGGATTATGTAATATCTTCAAATATAGGATCATGTAATATTTTCAAATATTGGATCATGTAATATCTTCAAATATTGGATCATGTAATATTTCCAAATATTGGATCATGTAATATCTTCAAATATTGGATCATGTAATATCTTCAAATATTGGATCATGTAATATCTTCAAATAATGGAGTAGGTTATATCTTTAAATATTGGAGTAGGTAATATCTTCAAATATTGGTTCATGTAATATTTTCAAATATTGGATCATGTAATATCTTCACATATTGGATCATGTAATATTTTCAAACATTGGATCATGTAATATCTTCAAATATTGGATCATGTAATATATTCAAATATTGGATCATGTAATATCTTCAAATATTGGATCATGTAATATCTTCAAATATACGATCATGTAATATCTTCAAATATTGGATCATGTAAAATCTTCAAATATTGGATCATGTAATATCTTCAAATATTGGATCATATAGTATCTTCAAATATTGGATCATGTAATATCTTCAAATATTGGATCATGTAATATCTTCAAATATTGGATCATGTAATATCTTCAAATATTGGTTCATGTAATATCTTCAAATATTAGATCATGTAATATTTTAGAATATTGGATCATGTAAGGTTTTCAAATATTGGGTCATGTAATATCTTGAAATATTAGATCATGTAATATTTTCAAATATTGGATCATGTAATATTTTCAAATATGTGATCATATAATATCTTCAAATATTGGATCATGTAATATTTTCAAATATTGGATCATGTAATATCTCAAATAATTGGATCATGTAATATTTTCAAATATTGGATCATGTAATATCTTTAAATATTGGATCATGTAATATCTTCAAATAGTGGAGTAGGTAATATCTTCAAATATTGGAGTAGGTAATATTTTCAAATATTGGATCATGTAATATCTTCAAATATTAGATCATGTAATAACTTCAAATATTGGAGTAGGTAATATCTTCAAATATTGGATCATGTAATATCTTCAAATATTGGATCATGTAATATCTTCAAATATTGGATCATGTGATATCTTCAAATTTTGGATCATGTAATGTCTTCAAATATTGAATCATGTAATATCTTCAAATATTGGTTCATGTAATATTTTCAAATATTGGATCATGTAATATCTTTAAATATTGGATCATGTAATATCTTCAAATATTGGATCATGTAATACTTGCAAATATTGGATGATGTAATATCTTTAAATATTGGAGTAGGTAATATCTTTTGAATATTAGATCATGTAATATCTTTAAATATCGGATCATGTAATATCTTCAAATATTAGATCATGTAATATTTTAGAATATTGGATCATGTAAGGTTTTCAAATATTGGATAATGTAATATCTTCAAATATTGGATCATGTAATATTTTCAAATATTGGATCATGTAATATTTTCAAATATTTGATCATATAATATCTTCAAATATTGGGTCATGTAATATTTTCAAATCTTGGATCATGTAATATCTTAAATAATTGGATCATGTAATATTTTCAAATATTGGATCATGTAATATCTTTAAATATTGTATCATGTAATATCTTCAAATATTGGAGTAGGTAATATCTTCAAATATTGGAGTAGGTAATTCTTCAAATATTGGATCATGTAATATCTTCAAATATTTGCATATGTAATAACTTCAAATATTGGATCATGTAATATCTTCAAATATTGGATCATGTAATATCTTCAAATATTGGATCATGTAATATCTTCAAATATTGGATCATGTAATATCTTCAAATATAGGATCATGTAATACATCCAAATATAGGATCCTGTAATATCTTCAAATATAGGATCATGTAATACATCCAAATATAGGATCATGTAATATCTTCAAATATTAGATCATGTAATTGCCAGTTAAAGATTAACAACCACGGTTTTTTTAAGGTAAACATCAGCAACCCCGGATTTTTTTCCACGTAAAGAAAAGCTACCGCATATGTTGTTTCCAGTTAAAGATAAGCGATCGAAGTTTTTCTTTTATGGTAAAGATAAGCGAACCGATATTTATTCCAAGTAAAGATAAACGACAACATATTTTTCAAGGTGAGATAAGTGCTCCTAAATTTCTTGCAGGTAAAGATAAACGATCCCAGTTTGTTTACAGGTAAAGATAAGAGAACCCAGACTTTCCCGGTAAAGATAAGCGACTCCAAACTTTTCCCGGTAAAGATAATTTACCCTTGCTGAAAGTGATTATTAAAATAAAGTACAATTATTTACATTTAACACTAACCCTTACTCTAACCCTAACTATAACCCTTGCCGTAACTCTATCTTTATTAGGTTTAGGATCAGACTAAATGTCAATATAAGAGACAATAGCCATGTAAAAATCAGTTACCCCATACATTTCAGGTTAAGATAAGCTACCGTAAACTGATGGAGATTTCTGATCTTTACTTGGCCCACAATATTGATTCATGGCGTTTGCTTGGGGTTGTGTTATTTTATTTTACATTATAACCTTTATAGGGTCATTGGATTCCTAATTCAATCATTTTAGTCAAAGTTTTTACGCTTCTTTAGTTACTAATGAAGTAAATGTATGCGTCTGCCAACCGGGTGTAGTTTCACGTTATCTCCAGCAAACATTCAATTTAACCCATAGATGGAATCCGGAGCTGCCCATATTGGTAAATGATGTGACACGACCCCTTTATCAAAGCTCCCTAATCGAGGCCTTACTATTAGAATCAATTAAATGTCATGCCCGATATAATGGAAACGGGTATTTCAGCTGTTATATATTACAACGATGTAGATTATTCATTGAAGAGACAGGGATTTGCGTGTTGGTTGGAAGCAAACTTTAATCAGATTTCATATTAAATATTAATCGCTTTGAAATTAGTCAGTAAGGCTTTGATTAATAAGGATAACCGCCTGAGTATATAGCAATATAACAGTGGCGATGGAGCAGAAAAAAAGGAAAAATTGCGCATTGGAATAGTGCGGCTGAGACTGAAGTGTAAATGGGGTTGAATTACATAAACAAATTGTGAATTTTATTATCGATTCCATAGGTGACATTTTATTACCCTGTATTTAAATATAAATACGGTGATCGGTACAAATACTGTTTATTATTCCGGTTTTATTTAATGTGTGCCAGTCGAGAGTACTTCTGATGATCGCTGATATCGTGAAAATCTGATAAAGTTTTAAAGTGGAATACATAATATATTCATTATATATATATATGAATCTAATATAAATTAGATTTAGATTTACATATATATATATATATATATATATATATATATATATATATATATAGGATTCCTATATATATAGGATTTATATATATATATATATATATATATATATATATATATATATAGGATTCATATATATATATATATATATATATATATATATATATATATATATATATATATATATATATATATATATATATAGGATTTATATATATATAGGATTTATATATATATATATATATATATATATAGGATTTATATATATTTATATATATATATATATATATATATAGGATTTATATATATATAGGATTTATATATATATATACATATATATATATATATATATATATATATATATATATATAGGATTTATATATATATAGGATTTATATATATATATAGGATTTTTATATATATAGGATTTATATATATATATATGTATATGTATATGTATATATATATATATATATATATATATATATATATATATATATATATATATATATATATGTATGTATAATTTAAATAGGATTTAGATTCTGAATTATTTCATTTCATTTTTCCCGTAGCACAACTCTTTTCATATGTTTCGTTCTGCAAGGGAAGCATGTAATTGACAATTGATGTATGTATTTTTGGATTCTCTACGAACTCTTTTGAGATATATTGTTTGTGATGAGTCATTTTCTTATCAACTGACTTTTATAAATTTTCTTTTTGATTTTCAGAATTCTTTTCATATTCTGGAATTTGAATTGAATTCTTACCACTTGCACTCTATGGATTACAACTCAATGTTCACCTTATATTTTCTTCCTCTGTCCGATCCCTTAGATGATTTAATGGACACTTTATATTCACATATCTTTCTTTGAAGATGAGTTTTAGCTCAATTTATTTTCACATTTTCTCAATATAAACCAGTAATACAATTTTTGCTGATGGTCTCCTCTGATAAAAACAGCTAATTGTTGAAAATCCATGGATTTAGGTAAAGAAAATATTTTCTTTATATTTTTTTTGTATTCAAACTTGATGAATTAATAAATATTGTATTTAATCTATTTGTTCAATTTCTATTATCTGATGTTATGGAATTAATGATGAAGAAAACCTATTGGAATAAATTAACAAAATATTATGTCTTAGAAACGATCGTACGCCATAAAATTTTGTTGAATTTTAATTCATGGAATCAAAAAATATGTTATAAATGTATTTATTTCTATTTACTCTACAATCGCTCTGTTTGACCCGAGAGTTCTTACATTGAGCTGATTAGATACTTGTAGTATTTTTAGTAAACAATGTTATAATTTTTAGTAAACAATGTTATAAATTTCACTTGACCCTCCTTATTTTTAAGGTTGGGTTAATACTTGTCCATTTATACTCTACTAAAGTCTATCCTTTTGACTTTCTAATCCATATATATATATATATATATATATATAGAGAGAGAGAGAGAGAGAGAGAGAGAAAGAGAGAGAGAGAGATGACATCGGTACTCTATATTTATATAAGCAAGCGCTGTAACAGTGCAAATAGTCGTCTACCTTGGATCAGTTGCTCTTGCTATATTTATATATATAAAACTCAATGTGTATGTATGTGTGTTCACTACAGAAAGAAAGGTTAGAGAATTTACATAAAATCAAAAAGTGTATTCTTATGTACGATTTACAGGGAAAAAAACGAGGAAAGTGCTCCTTAATCTCTAAGTGTACTCTAAATAGACTTTAGTGGAATAACCGATTTAAAACTTTAACTATATCCAATTTTTATGAAAATAAAATCATACGTATAGCATTTTCTGAGGAAGACAATTGAGGTGGTGCCGATTCTCTAAGTGCCCTCCTAACCTAAGCGAGCTATATGTACCGAAAATATTTTAAAACTTAAAATATATCTTATTTTGATTAAGTTCATATCATATGTAAAAAATATTTCAGGGAAGACAATGGAAGTAGTTTCGAAACTTTACATTAGTCTATATGGGTGGAATATCTACGTCACCCTACATCTAAGTTATCCATGAACACAGAACCTCAGTTACAACTGTAAATACATATATCTGATTTTAATAACATTTTAAAGACACTAATTAAGAGAGTTAACTTGATGTTAAGAATAGGTTTCATACTTTCATTAAAATCATTAAGTGAATCAACTTCATTTTTTTTTTTAGAATTTAAAAAAATGTTATTTATATTTTGAGGGGATCCAAAAATGTTATCTATTGTAGAAATGTAGTTCCTTTCTTCTCCATTCTTTCGGTAGCTGGAATAATGCTAGCCATTAAAACTAACAACATATAACTTCATTATTTTCTCTGAGATTTTATTTTCTTCTTTTTACAGTAATTTACAGCAAGTGCATCAAGATATACCGAAACTTCATCGCACAAACCCCGAAGAATAAGGGAAGACTCGAAGCCCACATTTGATTGCTTCGATGTCAAATACCCAGAGGCACGTACTCACTCGCTTTTCTTCAACATACTTCCTAATATGACGTCATATCCTGTCACGTTATCTTAATTCTAAACTTTAACTTCTGAGTTAACATTATTTTCACACAACTGCATGTAAATATTGCTACACAGGGTCAAGGTGTAGGCGATCAATATCCTTAATTAAACGTGAAACATCCATATAGCGAAAATGTCAGCCAATGCAGAGGAATGGATCAGTTAGTATTTATTGAACCGTTTAGCCCCCAATTGCAGAGGTTTGGACTGTAACGTCCGTTTGAAACGGAAATGAAATCACATTTCATATTTAATCTCATTCAGTGTTTCAAATCGCCAAGCAATTGTTTGATTAATAACATCTGAGCAATGAGCCCGGATCCATTGCGATTACATATCGTGTATACATACATATATATATATATATATATATATATATATATATATATATATATATATATATTCTTAGAAAGCTTATCAACCGTTAAAGCTATATGACAGAAAAACACACTTTTAGTCTTATATACTTCACTAAAAAAATTATTTGCTTGTAAGTAAATCAATCTCCTGTCCTCACTGTATAAGTTTGCTTCCCAGAATTTACGCTAGTCTTAATATTGTTGTAGGGATAATCAGTTGTTTACCATGAAAAACTGTTTCACAGATTTAAGAACAAAGCAGTATTTTTCTCATGGCACCCCAGCAGTGTTGCTCAGACACAACCTACTTTTTAATATATATATATATATATATATATACATATATATATATATATATATATATATATATATATATATATATACAATATAAAATAACACAATGAGAAATGGGTTTTTAGCATTACTGAAGCATCTCTTTGGAAGAAAGTATATGTTGTGATTTATTGAGTTTTATTTTATTTATTATTTATAGTTTTGTGTTTTAAAAAAGTTTTTCTTTTATTGTACCAAGTGTGTCATTTAATCAATTAGTTGTAGGTTTGTGTTTCTATTTTAAAAGGGTTGTATTTTAAAGATCGTCTGTTTTCATTTTTAAAATCGCGTTACGTTAAGCATTTTTAAATGTTACCACATACATACATGACACTTAGCTTGACGATTCCCTACGGGGATGAAATGCGGATGCTTCTGTGTAGCTAAGTTGACATGAAAATGTTTCCATATGTTACTGCCTAGCTATATACACGTATTGAGCACTGTTGAAGAACATAATGAAAATTATACACAATATATCATATCACCTTTAATATTGTATCTGAATACATTAAATAATAATATCGATGTATATATACATAATGTTTCTGTGTAGCTTACTTGACATCAATATATTTTTATACTATACACACACACATACATGTAGTCGAGTCCTATCGAATGTCTTTATGTTTACACTCGCCGCTTTCAGTGTTAAATATAACTTAATTTCTCCGTTATCACTTGGCAATCTCTCGTGGCTTATGGGTCTAAGTGAACGTTTAGATATTGATCCGGGTTCGCGCCCTGTGACCGTCTGAGATTGTTATTTCTTTCAGCTGATGGGAGCCATAAGCTCAGAACGTCGTCGTACGTAGGTATTAAAAAAATATAATTTAATTGTATTAGAAGCTCTTTTAAGTAGAATTAAAGTAATAGATTAAAAATAGACATTCACCTGAAGCCCCAGTGCAAGACTCCGGCTCTGTCATTGAGTCCTATCGAATGTCTTTATTTTTACACTCGCCGCTTTCAGTGATGAATATAATTTAATTTCTCCATGATAACGTGAACATTTTCTGTGTAATATTATATATATATATATATATATATATATATGAATATATTTATATATATATATATATATATATATATATATATATATATATATATATATATATATATATATATATATATATTATATAAACATCTATAAACATTTTAGAAATTTTTAAATGTTTAAGTTCGTTTGTGAAATACGTCTAAACTTGTTTAATATATATATATATATATATTTATATATATATATATATATATATATATATATATATATATATATATATATATAAACAAGCACTGACCATATGTCGAAGGTCAATTACTTAAAGGGGTTAGGGTTAAGGTGGCGGAAACAAGGTGGTGGTACCAAATTTGCTCCAGACCAATGATGACCTTTTTCCTTTTTTATAAGATGGAAATTAATTTACGCTCGATTTTATTGCTGGAAGGTGATGTGCTCTCCATGTTACAAACTCAGCCGTTCACTCTGATTCAAAATTTCGTGTGATGTGTTTGGGTTTAACTACCGTTAAATTTGTGCATGACGACATGGCACGGCCAATATAAAGAATAATTTTTAATTACTTGCCTTGGTCCCGGAACTTTTTTATTTTTATTTTAAATTTAAAAAAAAAACAGTTCATCTAGTCTACTTCTACTCCCTAACCCTATCCCTAACCCTAACCCTAACCCTAACCCCAACTGCCAGGCGCCCTGGTCGCCCCCTTCCCGGCTGACAGTAATTAAAAAGCAACAATAGAAATAAAATCGAAATAAACAGTGAAAATAAAGAACGAATAAATTTTAAAAACAAATTCGTCATTTGGATTTTTTTATGATGGAAGATCGTATCTGATCGACATACTGTCTCTTCGATTCGGTTCTATCCCTCATTAATTCACTCCACTACTCCCGCTCACTCTCTATCCTCATTGTCTCTATCTTATCCTCGTTCTATTCATTGTTCTTTCAACAATCTATCTCTTCCCTCTCTCTATTGTTGTTTACTTTTTCACCATTTTTATTTTCTCTCTCCCCTTTCTTTCTACTGTTTTCCACTCTCTTTCCCCCCTCTCTTTCTCTCTCTCGTTATTCATTTCCTCTCTCACAGTTTCCTTCCTCCTCCTTAATGGCTATCTCACCCTCTTTATATCTAGTCTCCCCTTCCACGTTCTCTACCTTATTCTCTTCTATTTTTCTCTCTTTTGTTGTTTAATATATCATCCTACTCTTTCTATCTCACCCTCTTTATATTGTTTCTCTCACAATCTTTCTTTCTACCCTCTCTCGTTTCTTACTCGCTCTCTAAACCTTTCTTTCTCTCTCTCTTTCGGCACTATCTACATCACTTTATCTATTGCCCCCCTCTCCCTTGTTTAATGTATCTTGCTCTTTCTGTCTATGTCTCTGTCTATCTATCTTTCTACTGTTTATTATTAAACCTCTTTTATATTATCTCTGTCTCTAAAATTAATTTTAGAGACAATCTGATTATTATATATTTCTATGGCTCTTCTATTTCTTAATCTGTCGGTCTCTTTTTCTCTCGAAACCATACAATATATATATATATATATATATATATATATATATATACATATGTATATATATATGTATATATATATGTATATTTATATATATGTATATATATATATATATATATATATATATATATATATATATATATATATATATATATATATATATATATATATATATATGATGAGAATTATGGAAATAATATTCCTAGGTGATGGTAAATTAAAAAAGGAAAAAAATATATATATAAATAATTTTTTTTCTTCCTTTGCCATCTACCTCTCTCTTTCTCTCTCTATATAAAATACATCAAATATTTTGGTGATGAAAATCGTACATATTCCCAGACTATTGACATCAACATCGAAGGTTCGATCCTAGTCCAAGTTACCCATGCTTATGACGGATGTGTATAAAATTCATAAACATATATAAACAACTGCATCTTTATCACTTAGCAAGTAACAATCGAAATAGTAGTGAAGCGTAAACAATAACTGCTACAATTATTAATAAAAACAATTACATGAAAATACATTATATATATATATATATATATATATATATATATATATATATATATATATATATATATATGTATAGAAAGATAGATATAAATATAAATATATATATATTGGTACAGAAAAATTAGTACAACATTCGTACCGTCGGTTTCAAGCTCAGAAGGAATTAGGCATCCGGCTCTCTTCAGCTTATGTTGTCATGACAACAGAAGCTGAAGATAGCCAGATGGCTAAGTCCTTCTGTGCTTGAAACCGACGGTACGAATGTTGTACTGATTTTTCTGTACCAAAATAAATAAATATTACAATCTTAATTTTTAATTTTTAATTTTAATTCTCAATTTATCGAGCACTCTGCTGAGATTTTTCCTGCTATATTACAAATTATGTATTTAAAAACTATACGTTACATATTCCAGAGAAGTACCATGGTTTTATTGGCATGGATAGACATTTACTTATAATTCAGCCCAAATCTTCGGCGACTCACAAAATTAAACCAATTAAGTAAATGGAATTCGACACTCACCGGATTCGTCGTCCGATGAATTCTTCTCACAACGTTTTGGATGATGTAACCTCCGATCTTTTGCAGGTGCATCTTGTCAAACTCGGGAATATTTCTGTCGAACTCGGGAATCCGTATAGAATTGCGAACAGACCCCTTTATTTAATCCACGGGCTATCTTGCTCTCGTTCGGTCAGGCATGACCAGGTCAAAATCTAAAACAATTCGTAATTATATTTTAAGTATCGACAGCATTAGGGATTAAACCATCAACCTCTTCCAGAAGACTGTCACTTACACTTGCAATGTCATGTGGCGTAAGGGATATAAGTGCTAATTAATAATCAGTTCTAAGTGGCAGTCTTCTGGAGGTTGAAGGTTGAAGGTTGAAGGTTGAAGGCGAAACTCAGAATACCATTACGAATTACATAAGACTTGATTGTACCCGGTCGTGGTTGATGGGAAGAGAGCAAGCAAGACCCGTCGATTAACTGACAGGTTCCGTTCAAAATTCCGTACAGATTCCCGAGTTCGATAGAAAGATTTCGCGAGTTGGACAAAATGCGGAGGTTTCATCGGCCGAAACGTTGTGAAAATAACAACCAAGATGAGAATAGTAGTTTGAATAATCCAAATAGTACAAATTATCAATCCTCATCTCAACAATTCTGAAATATAGTGCTGACTTTGTCGAAAAGTTGAGTATTGCTTCCTTTAAAATACTATTTGGGGATTGGCACAAAAGCTGAACCCTTCACAAAATGTGCAAAACCCGTGTTGAAATATTGCGATCGTGGTCTAAAGGGAAGGATTCTAAGTTCAAGTTTCGTATGTAAACGAACAATTTCTACTGAATTTTCAGTGTACAAGGTTTCAATAAAAGAAGTAAACACTCAAATATTCAATCGACCAGTTAGAACACTCTCAGGAAGTACCTCTGCCTCTATTTACTGAACTGTCATATTTTGATGCTGAATCCCTTAACCCGGCTGCGTCTACTGACAAAAATGATCGCACTGATATTTGAAGCAATCTGCAGCAGATGTGATGAATCGTGTGTGTCTATCAGCGTAAATTTAATGATCTGGTCGGAGATTTGTATTTATTAAAGGGGTTCGCTGAATTGTTGAATTCTAGCTGACAAGAGAAACAAAAGTGTTTATTTTGAAATATGTGCTTTAATTTATATAAGCACCGTATAAACTTCCGAAAGCGGGCGAGAGAGAGAAACAACCACACTCGTCCGCCTTTTCTCTTCTCGCGTCTGGCTCGCTCGTAGCGATCGTTGATTGTTTAAACTTTAGGTGTTTTGGTCATTTATCTGATTTATATATTAAATAACTTTAATTAATTACTGTTAAAATCGACGAAATTGTTGCATATATATAATAAAAATAAGTCAATGCAATTCCAAATTAACCATACCAACAATACCATATATAATGAACTATTTAAAAAAAATAGTTATGCAAATTAGACATCTAAATTGTTCTCTTTTAATTGTTAATCTGTACTATAAATACAGAATGTGCAAATATTAGGCTGTACTATTAATTTAAATAACAGTAACCAATTTTGATTGTAATATATGAGTGATAAATAAATAAATGAACTTTGAGATAAGTATGTCTCAAATACATTATTATAAAATATTTAATATTTTATAAAAATGAAAGAAAGGTATGGCATGTTAACATCAACATATCAATTATCCTGACCGCATATACAACTCTGTATGATGAAGCAATTCGGCAAAGCCTTTCATCACAGCGGGAATTGCTTCAGTTTCATATGTTCAATTTTTCCAACTCCCAGTGACGAAAAGTAATACAAAATGATTTGATGAACCTTAATCGTATTTTGGAAATAAATATATATATTTCATTTTCATTGTCCGGCTCTTGATATATCCATTTAGAAATCTTTCTTGCATAAATAAAAAGTATACGGTTCTTCAAGTAAAGCGTCGAATTATTGTGCTATCAAATTTACATACGGGGTTACGATGTGTATGAACATATATATATGTATATATATATATATATATATATATATATATATATATATATTAGCTGGATTCACCTTTTCTGTAAATGCTGAGAGAGACATTATAAGCTATTAGAGGGTTAAATCAACATACAACGAGAGCGGATGAGATTAATCGAGAGAGACTACTTAGATAGAGATGGACCACTTGTTTAGTTAATGTCAAATTTAATGTTTCAAAAACTTTCTGTTTAGAAAAGGCCGTTACAACTTTCGTGAGTCGCCGAAGATTTTAAATGTGTTGTACGGGCTTTTTCTGAACAGTAAAGGTTCACTCATATCAATGAAACTATGTTACTTCTCTGAAATATGTAATGTATAGATTTTAAATAATTTATTTGTATTTTAGCTGTCGCATTCGTCAGATCGAGCACTTTGTTGATTTCTTTTCAACATAATCCGTTCAACATAGTCCTAAGACGGGTTAAGTGAATTCCCCAAACAGAAGAGTTTTGAACCGTATTAATTCCTCTCTTTGAAGATTACAATCAAGATAAAATGATACTAAACCATATGTCTAGGATCCGTATTTTAATAACATGATCTTGATTCAAGAAAATGTTTAACATTTTAGACTTAAGCTTAAAGGGTCTTCAGAAGAAATTGAAAATCAGTGAATCGTGTTTAAGTGGTTCTTTATGACAATGGATCAAAGTGAATGCAATTCGGAAGTATTTCAATTTTTAAATTGGAAATAGTGCCGATATTATGCCCCTAAAATCTATTTAAAATAATTCTAAAAAATGAAATTTGGGGGATATCAATTAATTTTTTAATACCTATTTTTAAATTTATCAAAATCGGAGGTACATGAATTTTCACAAAAGGCTTCCACCACCTTTATACACTTTTTACATAAAACAAAATCGAATTTATTATATCCCACATTCCAACCACTTACGCCGAGCAGCAGTGTTCTGAATTCATAATCATCGTTTTATTAGTTTAGCAGTGAATTCTTTAGATATAAACATATCTAACTTTACAAAAATATATGAATATAATCGCTATTAGTATTTGCTTTTGTGATTCATGACAAAATACATATGATATATATATATATACGTACATCGAAATCTAAATGTTTATAGGAATCATATTTCTATTATTTTATCTAGTTTTTCTCTCATTACTTGCGTCTCAATTCTTTCCCGATAAATCTTGATTTTTGTATTTTTAAGTAAAAAGAAAAAAGTTTAATTTGATTAATCGTGACAAACGAACAATAATTAAATAAATAAATGAATAAAATCAAGTTTGTTTGTCCGTGCTATTAAAACATGAAAACTGACACACCCTGGCTAATCAGCTCCCCTAACCCCTACGTTCGCCTACTATTTCCACAACTCTAAAGCAATTCTCCAACTGCTCCCTTTATTCACTACTCGCCCTCCGCATTCGGAGAAATAATAATAATAACAATAATAACAATAATAATAATAATAATAATAATAATAATAATAATAATAATAACAATAATAATAATAACAATAATAATAATAACAATAATAATAATAACAATAATAACAATAACAACAATAATAATAATAATAATAATAATAATAATAATAATAATAATAATAATAATAATAATAATAATAATAATAATAATAATAATGAAATGGTCTTCGTCGAAGTTCCAGATCACACTTCGAAACAGATGTATCTGTCCAGTTGATTTATGATTTATTCAGATTAATCAATTATTTTCAAATCATCGATGACAAGAAACGGGAGTTTTAGCCAACGCGCGAGAGCAACGCGGACGCCCACACCCAGAAAGACGACGAACGTCACCAACGCCTCTGATAAAGATTTAAAAAATGAAAACTAAAAAACTGGCTCTAGCTTTAATTAATCGTCGTATTTTCGAGAGTATAATACGGACAATTTTGAACGATAATTAAACACTGAGAGAGAAGGGTCGTATGATGCATAATTACTCGTGTTTATAAATGTTTGCTCGACTTTAAAAGAACTCTTGCTTGAAACGCCAAGATTACAAATCCACCTAATCAGCACAACAGATGACGAAACTTGAACATTGCTTCGTATTATTCGGATTTTTCAGACTACTATTTTCATTATGGTTGCAATTTTTACAACGTATCGGCCGATGAAACCTCCGACATTTCTCATGCACATCTTTTGCAAGTCGGTAACCTTTATATTGAACTCGGGAACGTATATGTGATTTCGAACTGTGTTCTTTATTTAATCTACTGGGGTATATGCTGCAGAAAACGACATCTTTAAACTGAATGTCATTCAACATCACTAATGGGTGCATGTGAACAATTTTAATATAACGATTATATATATATATATATATATATATATATATATATATATATATATATATATATATATATACATATATATATATGATATATCTTCCTTCTTTAAACATACTTCCTCATGCAATACAACACAACAAGACATAAGCGTTTCCATTCTTGCTTCCTCCAGGAACCTAGGCGACCTAAGATTGATGGAAGCTATCCTCATTTCTAGACAACTCTAAACCACAAACATGAATTAAGCTCTACCCTCATCATATAACCTACCCCCCCCCCTGAACCCATCTCCCAGATAATAACTAACCCACGCCTCCCCTCCATAATAAACACTATTTGCCCAACTTATAACTATTATGTCCCATTTTACCCCTATCGCAAAACAATTGACTACATCTTGGTCTGCAATCAATCATTACATTAGTGCCTGATATCCCCACAATATTTTTCAAACCCCTCACCACGCCCCACCCATATGGATAAATAAATAAGCAAACATTAAACAAATAAGTAAATAAACAAATAAAACATATAAACAAATGAATAAAGAAATCTGAGACTAGATAAATAAATTACAACAAACTAAGCCAATTAGCAGAATTTCCTCTATAACCTAATCTACAAAAAAAATATACCAGAGTTGTCCCCCTTTGACCTTTAAATCGATAAACCTTCCTACCCAAAACGTAAGATACTTATGAGGTAAATTAAAACCAATAAATAAGGAATAAGCTTAACGAGACATAACTAAATATAATATGCTGCACCAATACAATTAAATAACTTTCTACGACATATATAACATCTAATGCCGGTACCAGCCTGTTAAGAAACATATATAGTTTTATATACGGAAAAAACAAAAACAATAATAGTAAATACATAAAAAAATAATCAAATAAATAAAAACAACAAACAAGTACATATATATATATATATATATATATATATATATATATATATATAAAAATTATAATAATATTAATATAAGATATAATATTTAATATATTTTAACAGTTACACAACACTCATCCAGTTCTTATTACGATCTATTCCATTTACCTTTGAACACTTAATCCTGAACAATTCCGGTTTAACCCCCCCCCCCCCCAGCGCTTCTGGCATCATCTCGGTCTCCGGGATTTTTCTTTTATTTATTTTTGACAAGGAGAGGATATAACTCTCGAAATATATTAAATTGATCCCTGATCATCCGGTCAATCACAATCTTGCTGTCTATGTAAGTTCGTCTGGAAAAATAGACATACCGTTTTCGATCTATACCCGACTTATTTTCGAGTTTGCTTTGTTTTTGTTCTTTACAACTTCCAGTGATCCCGAATATTGCATTGCTTTAAACCTTTTAAAAACTTTTATTATATATATATATATATATATATATATATATATATATATATATATATGTTTATAAATATATATATATATATATATATATATATGTTTATAAATATATATATATATATATATATGTTTATAAATATATATATATGTATATATATATATATATATATATATATATATATATATATATATATATATGTTTATAAATCTATTAATAATGGAGTTTATGTATCTGTCTGTCTGTCTGTCTGAAGCCGAAACTCCAGTATGACTATTTTACTGAAACTAATCTTTTTGAAATTCTTTATATACTGTCACCAAAAGTAGTTCAGACACCAGATGGGTGTGGCCATTAACATAAGTCATTCATTTAAACCTTCAATTAAATTCATATTTACAAATATAAACTTATAACTGCTATTATCAAATTTACATATGTATTTACAATATTTTCCGATAAGGTTATATAAATAAATATTATTCATACAATTAATTAAACCCATTTTTATCATAACCGGCGTGTTTTCTAAACCATTTCAATGCGAGTACTGTTAAAATTGCAAAGTCATTGGCTGTTTAATAAGTTATGTCCTCCCTCCCTCCGGTAATTAAATATGGCGATCTGATTAAGCAGCAAATTGGCTGTTTAATTAGGGGTGTCCTCCCTCCCTCCGGTAATTAAATATGGCGATCTGATTAAGCAACCAATTGGCTGTTTAATCAGGGGTGTCCTCCCTCCCTCCGGTAATTAAATATGGCGATCTGATTTAGCAGCCGATTGGCTGTTTAATAAGTTATGTCCTCCCTCCCTCCGGTAATTAAATATGGCGATCTGATTAAGCAGCAAATTGGCTGTTTAATTAGGGGTGTCCTCCCTCCCTCCGGTAATTAAATATGGCGATCTGATTAAGCAGCAAATTGGCTGTTTAATTAGGGGTGTCCTCCCTCCCTCCGGTAATTAAATATGGCGATCTGATTGAGCAACCAATTGGCTGTTTAATCAGGGGTGTCCTCCCTCCCTCCGGTAATTAAATATGGCGATCTGATTTAGCAGCCGATTGGCTGTTTAATAAGTTATGTCCTCCCTCCCTCCGGTAATTAAATATGGCGATCTGATTAAGCAGCAAATTGGCTGTTTAATTAGGGGTGTCCTCCCTCCCTCCGGTAATTAAATATGGCGATCTGATTAAACAGCAAATTGGCTGTTTAATTAGGGGTGTCCTCCCTCCCTCCGGTAATTAAATATGGCGATCTGATTAAGCAGCCAATTGGCTGTTTAACTAGGGGTGTCCTCCCTCCCTCCGGTAATTAAATATGGCGATCTGATTTAGCAGCCGATTGGCTGTTTAATAAGTTATGTCCTCCCTCCCTCCGGTAATTAAATATGGCGATCTGATTAAGCAGCAAATTGGCTGTTTAATTAGGGGTGTCCTCCCTCCCTCCGGTAATTAAATATGGCGATCTGATTAAGCAGCAAATTGGCTGTTTAATTAGGGGTGTCCTCCCTCCCTCCGGTAATTAAATATGGCGATCTGATTAAGCAACCAATTGGCTGTTTAATCAGGGGTGTCCTCCCTCCCTCCGGTAATTAAATATGGCGATCTGATTTAGCAGCCGATTGGCTGTTTAATAAGTTATGTCCTCCCTCCCTCCGGTAATTAAATATGGCGATCTGATTAAGCAGCAAATTGGCTGTTTAATTAGGGGTGTCCTCCCTCCCTCCGGTAATTAAATATGGCGATCTGATTAAACAGCAAATTGGCTGTTTAATTAGGGGTGTCCTCCCTCCCTCCGGTAATTAAATATGGCGATCTGATTAAGCAGCCAATTGGCTGTTTAATAAGGGGTGTCCTCCCTCCCTCCGGTAATTAAATATGGCGATCTGATTTAGCAGCCGATTGGCTGTTTAATAAGTTATGTCCTCCCTCCCTCCGGTAATTAAATATGGCGATCTGATTAAGCAGCAAATTGGCTGTTTAATCAGGGGTGTTCTTCCTTCCCTCCGGTAATTAAATATGGCGATCTGATTAAGCAGCCAATTGGCTGTTTAATCAGGGGTGTCCTCCCTCCCTCCGGTAATTAAATATGGCGATCTGATTAAGCAGTGGACGTTAATGTGGCACGTTAAATATGTAAACAACAACGCTTGCAAACACCGTGCTCAGTTTTCCATTTTTAAAACCGTCCTAAGTTTGTTTATTCTAAGCCATTATGTGTTAAAACACAACTTTATTAAATCAAATTGTTTAATTAAAATAATAATTGATTTAAAAATTACTATATAAAAACGCGCGCGCGCACGCCCCCCCCCCCACACACACACACAGTTCAGGTAAACTTTTTCTTTCCGAGAATTAAAAAACTTTTCGTGTTTACTGTATTTGATTTCTTAATACTTTCATATCGAATATTATCATTTTTTCACGACCTCAACGGAATTTATGATTCCATGTTTTATTTATTAAAAAAAAGATGTGATTTTTTTTTCTTTAATGTCAACAAAATAAACTAACACATTGTACTGGAAAACTATACAACTGATTGTAGAATCAAATTGTTTAATTAAAAAAAAGGTCATTAAACAAACCCCCCCCCCACACACTGTGTTCACTGTATTTGATTTTTTGGTACTTTTTCATTTTAGGACCCACGCTAACTTTGACCCCGTCGTTACAGTTAGGGTTAGGTTTGTTTTTTTTTCCTTTTTAATTAAAAATATTTACATGTATAGGGGGGGGGAGGATAAAAAAATTGGGGGAAGGCGGTCAAAAAAAAAATTTTTTCTCAACTAAAAAATATTTCTATGACTGGTAATATAAAAAAATTGAGGGGGGTACAAAAAAATGTTTTCTTTCTATTTAAACTACAGGTCTTTCTATTTATGGGCGAGGGAAAAACAAAATCGGGGTAGGGTCGAATTTTTTTTCCTTTATTTTCAACTAAAATATTCTTGGTCATAAACACAGAAAATCAATGTCTAACCACCACAGAAATATGACTGGGGCTCCATTGGCTTACGCGTGAGCCTTCATTTCTGATGCGGCAGCCTAGCAAAAATATGCGACCGGAGGGAGCATATATTTGCTAGTATATATAATATAGATATGTATATATATATATGTGGGTATTATATAAATATCTAAAGATAAATATATATAATACATATATATATATATTAATACCTATGCGCTTGCGCAACTAATTGATCACTCTTCTTGATATATATATATATATATATATATATATATATATATATATATATATATATATATATATATATACATATAAAGAGAAGAGTGTTTAATTACTTTCGCAAGAGCATATGTATTTTATTTAGTGGACGCTATACATTATTTTGATCATCCATCGGTACCTTCGGTTTCATGGAAACACTCACAACTATACCGAATGTGACTGATTCATTAGCAGATCTGTTATGATAGTGTCACACATTATACTAATTCTCTTAAATATATATATATATATATATATATATATATATATATATATATATATATATATATGGGGGGTGCGTGTGAATGTAATATATATATATATAAGTTGAGTCTTTTCGAGAGATAATAAATTGATGATTCATAAATTAGTCACGCTGCTTCTCTTAGGAGATAGCCTTCTCTTTAGAATCACAGTACTTGTGTTTACATTGAAATTATAGAAAGTGTATATCTCTCGCATTCTAATGCGTGATCATTGGCTGTCATATTTACGTGTGACGGTCAACGATCACGCTTAAAAATAAAATAAAAACGCGAAACATATTTCTCTATGGATACAAATATATTTATTAATTAATAATTATATATATATATATAATATATATATAAGTTGTGAGGAGTAGAATTTTCAAAGAAGTAGCGTATATGTTGAGCGAAAATAATTTATTCAGTGGACCTAGTATATAATAAATACACCATGAAAACTAATAAGTATAAATAGTAAGTTAATACATTTTTACAATATATATATATATATATATATATATATATATATATATATATATATATATATATATATATATATATATATATATGCTAGCATTGCTAACATGGACCAGTGATGCATGGATAATTGCGTTGATTAACAATCAGTTCTAATTGCGAGTTATCTCGGGGTTGAATTTTCAATCCTTATTGCAGACGACGGTCATGACTGACGGAGAAAAAATTGTCTTCTCCCATCTATTAAATAAAGAGTCATGTTCAGAAATCGGTAACGGTTCCCATGTTCTACATAAAGACTGTCAAGTTCGGAAAGATCCACCCGAAGAAGATTGGAAGTCACATCGGCCAAAACTTTATTAAAATAAAAACCATTACAGAACAGTTGTCTGAATAATACAAATAATTCAAATTATCAATACTCATCTAAAAACAATTGTTCACAAAGATATTAAATACCCCATCAATATTTGTCTCAGCGTAATTTAAAATATTTTATATAAAAGGAATCATTTTTTGATATTAAATATGTTTTCATTTCAAAGTCTGGCACACAAAAAATATTTATCTATATTTTCATTTCAAGTTTTGTATTAAGTTTCATGTTTTCTGTTAATCATTTTCTTCTTCTTTTAAGCATGTATTTACACGATAATTCTTTTACATTGTAAAACAATTCCGAATCGGAAACAATTTATTTGAGAGAAAGTGAACAGAAATATATATTTTTTATCAATTTAAGATTTTTATATAGGATTTATAAAAGTTCGCTTTATTTTACGCTATCGATGTATTGATATCAACAAATAATCGATTAATTGTAAATATAAAAATTATAATTTAATGTTGAACCAAAAAAGCACACACACGTGAAATGGTCTCATAACTATGTTACAATAGAAATAATTGGCTGCATTCGTCTCTGTTTATTATTTTGAACGCAGGCAAAACGTAAAAATAAAGCATAAATATATGTATAAATATAAAAAATAAGCATAAATATATGTATGGCATTGATAATATGATAAACTATATTAAATATAAGGAGAATTCTTATACGTCAATAAAAAATAATATATCTATGAACATTAGTTCGTCATGTTTGCGAAATGTGAAAGCGAAGGGTGATAGCAAATTACCGTTTGTCTTATGAGTTTGTTTTCTTGCTCAGTTTAAAGATGTATACTCAAATGAAAAGAGGC
>OY744542.1:26024793-26034793 GCA_963556195.1 Sepiola atlantica
CCATGTCGATTGTACCTCGACCAGAGCGAAAACCACATTGGGACTCTGGGTAAATCTCATCAATAAGATGTCTGATGATCCTGTTCAGAATCAACCTTGCAAGAATTTTACCTGCAACAGAAAGCAAAGATATCCCGCGATGATTATCGCAAGAATTCCTGCTTCCCTTGCTCTTATAAAGATGCTTGACATTATGTATATATATATATGTATATATATGTATATATATATATATATATTTATATATATATTTATATATATGTATATATATATATTTATATATATGTATATATATATTTATATATATGTATATATATATATATATATATATATATATATATATTTCTATATATGTATATATATATATATATATTTATATATATATTTATATATATGTATATATATATATTTATATATATGTATATATATATATATGTATTTATATATATGTATATATATATATATATGTATATATATGTATTTATATATATGTATATATATATATGTATATATATGTATTTATATATATGTATATATATATATATGTATATATATATATATATGTATATATATATATATATATATATATATATATATATATATATATATATATATATATATATATATACATATACATTCAAACTAGGCAGGATGCCGATTACTCAGTCAGCGTATGTAACGACTGCTACAGTTACAGACGCTCGCTGTGTAATCGGAGTGCCAGGTTCGAGTTTTGTCACTGCTACTGCATTAATTTTCCTAATACCATTGAGAAAGTTACGAATCAATATATATATATATCTCCACCTTTTATCTAAGAGGTAATGAATAAATAGTAAATTGAGGGGCAGGGTCATTTTATGTTACATTTTTATAGAAAATGTTTAGGCAGTCCTTTTGATTCATTGTATATTGAAAGACCTTTCCAACTGAACTGGTTGGGCAATAGAAGGCAGAAAACGCAGTGCTGCATTATTTTGTCCTTCTCTCCATATTCGCATATGACTGAGCCGGTTTTGTACCCCATCTTGCCATAGCAACTTTTAGTCGCCCCATTCCCGTTTCAATGCGGTTGAGTCGCCTCTACGTAACCCATGGTGCTTTTAAGCCAGGAAGGAGGGCTTCAGTTTGGGGGATTCACATGTCAGTCGGAGGGGTTGTTCTCCACCCTTCTGGTCCACAGCTTCATTTTGGTATCTTGCTGGAGTGTTGGGTTTGAGGCTAGACATGGCTGAGGATTATTTACCTTGACTAATAACTGAAAAATAATTCTCTCACAAATTATTTCTTATTATGAAAATTTAGTGCTAAATCCACATCCAATTTTGTTTTAATTAAGTAATACAAATCTCAGACAGTATCCCGTTTTGTCCTTAAATTTAAAACCTTCTAGAATTAATAATTTAAAAAAAATTTTTTTAAGAAGGGACCGTATCCTAAACGTGCGCCGATGTTTAATATTTGAGAAATGATATTAAATTAATGGTTATATGTTTTTATTAACACTAAAAATCAAATTTGTTTATAAAAATATAAATATTGAAAATTAATCATCAATATATATATTTTAACTAGTTTTATATACAAGTCGAGAGAAAAAGTATGAATTTTGGGAGCCCAAAACTTATTCTTGTATTTAATGATCAGTCTTACTACTTGTCACTATATATCACTACTTTTATTACTACATATCACTATATATATATATATATATATATATATATATATATATATATATATATATATATATATTATTTATAATTAAGTGTTCCCATATTGTACTAAATTCTATACTAGGTCTGCTTAGTAAGCCATTGTCCCTTAACATATGCGCTGCTTCTTTGAGATGTCTTACTATCCACGGCTCTTCGCTATCTATAATTTTTACTTCATCTCATAAGAGTAGATGGTTTCCCTTTTCCCTCCATATGATGTGGGAATAACACTGGAGATTATAACAGTAGTCCGAATAATTCAAATTCTACAAATTATCAATCCTCATTTCAAAAATTGAGAAACATTAAAAGTCATATTCGTATTATTATTATTCGTAGTTTTGTGAAGAAATTTTAATTTTTTTCATATCTGAAACAAAACAAAGATTGTAAGAAAGAAAAAGAAAAAATAAATTGAAACAAGAATCGACAGTAAATCAAAACGTGATCTTTAAAGTAATGAATTTAAGTTGTGTTCAACAATACAACCCTAACAAATAATTCGTTACATTTTACGTGATGATAATAAGCTTGTCATGTTAAAATATTTCTTAAATAGGGTTCTTAAAAGTTCGTTTAAATTTTTCCTTATTTTATTTTTGATTTCAATAAATATTCGATTGATATTGTAAACTTAGTAATTTAGTGTGCGTTTATCAAAGTTACGTTTGGCCGAGAAAGACACACGTGATCTTGTCTCATAGTTGTATTAATAGGGAGCTATTAAACAATCTCATTGTTTACAAGATGTCAATCAAACGTCATAAAATATATTCTTTTGTGCATCCGCCTCTTTGCATTCCAGAATTTTGTTTTGTTTTTATTCAGAGATGATTTTTGCTTCGAAATTGCGTTGCAGAATTCCTGTTTTTGCAAGATGGTAGAATTCATATTTATGCAAATTGGGGTAGAATTTGTAATTAAGTGACTCACCCAATCGTCTGTTAGTAGACGAAAATAGGACACCTCTCTTTTTCTTCCGCTCTCTTTCTCTCTTTCGTTCGCTCCCAAAGGACTGGTCAGCGACAGACAGTTCGGCCACGGACGAAGACACGATTCTCATTCTGCACTTAATTCATCATCCGCTGTGCCCCAAATAACGCGAAAGTTCAAGTTTTAATCATAACTTTTCTATTTATTATAAAGAAAAATAATCTATATATAAAAGACGAACATTGTATGTCGGTCAATATGTGTGCTTGTTCGTTAATCATTTATAGGCTCTAAGTTAGTCGACAAAATTGCATAAAATGTTATGCAACACCCTTGAGATCCCGGGTGTGTTATAGGGGTAACAATATTTGTACTTCAATTAAAACTGTTGCAACGACTACATCTTCTCCGGCAACGGGGATTTCATACCCGCCGAGGAGCCGTCCTTATCTATTATTTCGACTCACTAGATACTAACTTGACAGCACCAGGCTCTTTTTTATCAGGATAAGGATGGTCCAGTTCGTTTCTAGGGGGTACACTCTTCCAGGCATTACTTTTTTTTTTATTTTTAGAGGGATTGGTTTATTTCCAACCGCCTGAGGTGCCCTTATCAGGAAATTTCGACGGGTCTTTTTTTAATAATTGTACTAGCCAGAGTGACCCTTCGGGGGAGCTGACTTCCCCACCTTCCGTCATTGTACCACGTCTTGCTGTAGTGGGAAATAAGTGCATTACCAGCTAATGCTAAAAACAATAAACACATACAAGCTCCCAAACTAGTAAAAACACTTGTATTAAATTCAAAATTAAGCATATTTGATTTCAGACGTGCCATAGCGTTGATAACTTTTAATACTAAGACAGCTGGTAATATCACGTTGTGTTCCCGCAATACTAATATTAATAAACACTAATATTAATGATAATTACTGGTAATGACGCGTGTGAGAAGTTTTAGGAGTAAGAAATAATAATGATATTGAGGGGGCTTACTATCACTCTTATTACAGGAGACCACCGACGGTTACTAGCCAACATGAAGTTAGTTGTAACTGACGATCGGTGTGAGAACATCAAGCGAGTGACAATAGTAATGGAGTAGCCCTGGCATGTATTAGATTTATACAATGTGTTACTGTCTGTGGGTGTACCGTGACTAACACTAATTATTAAAAGTCAAATTGGTTGTCTATAATTACAGGTGATAAAACAGTGTTAAGGGGGTGTGAGTATATGCGTGGTACTGTGTGTAGGTTCATAATAGTTGATTCCTCTTCCCTTCAGCGAGTTGCCGATCAGAGTGTAGTTCCGTCCTTTCTATTCACCAGTCTGTTTGGTGGATACGTTTGAAATCCTTTCATGAGGAAGCATCAGCTCGCAAGGCGAATTTGTTTTGAAGTACGAACGTTGGTAAAAGTGTAGAAAATGTCATTTTTCCAATTCCATGTTTTTCTAGTCGGAGCCGCTTTTTGTACAGCAATATAATAGCCTTTTTTAGATATAATTCTGAAATGTGTCTTCTAATATTTGCACGTCTACTATTTGTCAATATTTATAGGATTGAAAGACATGATAATCTGATAATGGAATAAAACGAATAGTACTAAACAAGTCTAAAAACAGTATTTTCCCCATGGGGTTAGATAACATAGAAAATCAGAAAATTCAATTAGAAATTAAAGAGTAGAATTGGAGCTACGTCTTCAGGATGTTGGGTTACAGACAGGAAGTCTACAATGAAACGTGGATGATAAGTGAATAAAACCTTTTTTCTTTGTGTTCTTCAACCGCAATAAGAAGGAGTCAATTCCGCATTTAGTCTCATAATTGATAGCATTGAAATGAATTAAAAATTAAAAAATTCGTTTTGGCTTTAAACCGCAAAGGAAAGTGGTCGTATTTGCGACAGATGCTCCCTCTCTAATGAACCGGGTAGCGAAGACCAACGGGCTATTATGTATGTATGCTGTATAGTACGAAAGAAAAAAACCTGAAATCATTGTTTAACCATTAAAAATTGTGTAATTCTATTAATAATAACTTTTGTAACCAGTGTTATTAAATAGAAGACGGTTGAAAAAAAGGCAGAAAGTGAAAGAGAAACCTCACCGCGACACCTGCCACTGCTGTGTGCTATCTACACAACAGAATCATGTTAATATCAACACGCATTACAACAGACGTATAATGCCAGCTACAAATAACGAAAAAATATGCAAAAGGCTTGCCTGTTAGGAACGGCGAAAGTGTTAAGGTACAGCATGATTGTTAAAGTCAAGGGAATTGACGTGATGTTCAAAAAGAACATCAAGTCAATTCCCTTGACTTTAACATTCATGCTCTACCTAAATGTACTAAAAACATGCAAAAGTTGAGACTACTATAGAAAAAAATCATCGTCATCATCATCATCGTCGTCATCATCATCATCATCATCATCATCATCATCATCATCATCATCATCATCATCATCATCATCATCATCATTATTATTACGGGACTTGCCCGAGAATTGACATACGGAACTTGCCAGAAAGGAATATTAAACATGACAAAAGTCAATCGAATACCAATAATCATAGGAGTACTAGAAACAGTCTCGAAAAACCTGGAAAATGACTATTATAAGAAATTGAAATAAAATAGAAGATTGAGACTCTAAAACCTACGGCAATGATGAAAACAGCTAAAATCTTAAGGAAAATACTCGAATGCGGAAATCAATTAACATAAACTACGAACGCTAACCAGCCACATGAAAGTTATAACAGAAACCAAACAAAAACATGAAAAGAAACAACACGAGAACTTGAAGGAAATGAAGCTGGCAGAAATCTCATGAACTGCCCACGGCCACCACCAAAATGATTAAATAAATAAATAAATAAATAAACAATGTGATGGCTGTGAAGGGTCAGAGAAGAAAGAAAGACCGATTAGGGAGAGCACTAACCAGACCCTCACTGGAAGGGTGCGGAGAGTACTGGGATCTTCGGGAGGCTTATTGACACCAAAACCCCAGAGAAGACCAATGGTCGTTGCTAACAAGTAATTGATGGTAGGCGGCTGTTGCGATAATGCAAAATCATTTGCAATGGTTATCGAAAGAGGTGGAGAGTACTGAAAATCTTGGGAGATTCGTTGTCACTCAGACTCCAGGGAAAACCCCTGGTTATTATCAGTGAGCAATGAAAACTCCTAGTGAGTAAATAATAATAATAATAATAATAATAATAATAATGATAATGATAATGATAATGATAATGATAATGATGATGATGATGATGATGATGATGATGATGATGATGATAATGATGATGATGATGACAATGAGAGCAACACTGATGATGATGATGATGATGATGATGATGATGATGATGATGATGATGATGATGAGTGCTTGTAAAATATTCTACCAGAAGAATTGTTTTATCTTGTTTAATGGCTTTGTTATAAATAAAATAATGTATTTAAAAAATATATTAGGTTTTCAACATTAAATTCTGATTGCATTTATTAGTTTAACTGTCGGGCTACGATCAAACACTTGATATAATTAAAACACATCTGTTTTTAATTAACAGTAGTATTTTCACACGTCCTGGTAATTATATCGGAAAGATCCGTAATTCGTAAGAGTTTTTAGTGGTAGAAAAGGCCTCAATACCCCAAAATGAGGGTTGTAGTAAGTAAAAACGTTTTATTATTTATTCTAGAGGATGGAATTAAGCCATGACATTGATTATTTGCATAAATTGATCGTTTTCCGTCTATTTCGGCCTCCACATCAACTCACACAGATCCACATCAACTCACACAGATCCACATAAACTCACACAGATCCACATAAACTAACACAGATCCACATATTCACCATTCCGCGATTCGTTCTGCTGTGGAGTTTAATCAGCATTTGGTACAGATTAAGATTAACTTTACCCCTAAATCAAACCTTAATCTAAAATAACACTAATCCTAATATTAACCCTAACCCCAACATAACCATAACCTTAATATCGCCCTAGCACTCATACTACCTAACCTTAACCTTAAACCTAAGCATGACCCTAACCCTAATCTAACTTTAACCTAACGTAATTCTAACCTTTACCCTAACCGTAACCTAACGTATGTCTAGAGGGTCTCAGAGGAGTGGATAAGAGAAGAGTGCACGTATGACAAGCGGTGTTATTATTATTATTATTATTATTATTATTATTTATCCATTAGTTGCGAGTTACTTTTACAAAAGACCTGTTCTAAAATCAAGTTAATTGTGTTTTTAAAGTGCAGCAAAACTAGTAAGAACATGAATTCATTAGTGAACGAAGATCGTATGAATGAAGCGAAAATGCGTTTAAATAAAAGCGGTTTAATCAAATATTGGTTGAACTATAATAAAAATGTCGGACAACAAATTGTGTCCACGTATTTGAGAACTTGAAAAAAACTTTCATAGAAATCAAGAATTGTTTGTGTGTTTTCCCATCGGCCCACTCGTCTGTCGTCCTCCCGTCAGACCGGCTTACCGGAACTCGATTCAATGCCCGGATGTGGGGTAGCTGAAGCCGTGGGACCCACCCGAGGGAAAGGAAAGAGATAGACTTTATTGTAAATTGTGCGATTTTGAAGCGGGGCCCACCGTGAGAAGGGCAAGCCACCTGTGCAAAGCTAGGACGTTAAGAATACCTTAGTTATTGAACCCGTGTCAAAGATAGGAGTATGCCTATTGTAATGATGATGATGTGTCTGTATGTGTATAACTATAGTCTCTCTCTCTCTCTCTATATATATATATATATATATATACATATATATATATATATATATGTATATGTGTGTGTATCAAGGTGTGTATATATATATATATATATATATATATATATATACATATATATATATATATATATATATATATATATATATATATATATATATTCTCAGAACGGGTATAAGCACTAAAAAGAGCATAAGTTTTAAATTTTAATGTTTTTTTTCTTTTTAATTCCATTTTATTTTGAATCACACCTAGAAATTAATTTAAATAAACATATCTGAGAAGAAACTTGTGATGTAAATAGTTGATTGTTTGAATGTAAATAAAATTCATGGTAATAAAATGTTGTATTTCTGCATTGCTTAAAAGAATAACGACACACTGATATAAAAAATATAATGATACTTTTATTGTCGGTGGCGGTGAAGGCGTGTGGGTTAAGTAGGAAAGAAGACGCACGCACAGAAATTTGACGGGTGTTTTTTCTCGAGCCGAATCACCAGTCGACATCAATTTTGGGTTGTTATTATATAACAATTTGTGACATCCCCGTCTCTACATACAAACGCCAAATTGTGGACTTTACTGTCAATGTGGCTACGCCTTCAGGGCGTTTTATTCGGCGACGTGGTATCTTCTGTTGCCGCTAACTTTTGCTCGTGGTTTCAATTAATCAATTGTTTTATTTCTGAAAATCCGTCATGTTTTTTTTTGTCCCGACCAGATATATTGACTTGAACTAACATTTATTTTATTTTCGACAATCTATCATGTTATGTTGTTTTTTTTGCCATGTGCGAGTTTGTGGCAAGTGCGCCTACTCCTGTCGAATGAGCTTTTCTAAACAGCAGACGTGGATATTTAACACTAAGAATATTGAGTATTTATTTCGAACGTTTTAAATGAAGATTGATAATTCGGATTATTTAGATTATTAGGACTACTGTTCTCACCTTGGAGTTTATTCTCAGAACACTTCGGCCTATGTAATCTCTCTCATTCTTTAGGTGCGTCTTGTTGAAATCAGGAAACTTTACGTCAAACTCGGGAATTTGTACGGAATTTCGAACGAAACACATTATTTACTCCACGGGGGTAGCTTGCTTCGTTCCGTCAGCCATGATTGGGTAGAAGTCTTAAGTAATTCATAATTATATTCTCAGTATCGACCTTAATCGGGAATGAACCTTAAACCTCATGAAGACTATCACTTAGAACTGACTATTACTTAGCACTTTTATCCGATACACAACGGCTGACAGAACTAGAGCAAGCTAACCCCGTGGTTTGAATAAATGATCGTGTTCGAAATGTCGTACTTATTATCGTGTTCAACATAAATATTCCAAGTTCGTGAAGATGTTCCTGAAGAAGGTCGGAGGTTGCATCAGCCAAAACGTTGTGAGAATACCATCCAAGAAGAGTGCAGTAGTTCGAATAATGCAAATAATACAAATAACGTATTTTATCAGTTGATTGATTTCTTTATAACATTCATTTCCGCCATTTCTGATGGGACGGTTTGTTTAGTAATAATAATAGTAATAATTCCGAACTAAACCGATTCACTGAATGATGAAAAAATAGAAATAATTAAAAGCAAACATGTTGTTCGTATTCTTCTTCTTCGTTTTCGTTTCGTTTTTTTTTATTCGTTTCTTTGTTTCATTTTTTTATTCTTCAGACTAAGAATTTCTTGGGTCTTTGATGGCCGTATTTTGGCCAAAAAATGTTTTTGAAAGTTGCGATAAGTCGGGAATAAATATTTATGAGCGACATTGCCCGGAAACAAACAAAAAGGGACAAATGTTTACCCTTTTTACGCTAGCAAAAAAAGGAAGGAATTGTTGGGAGAACTATAAAACAGGGAACTGGGATTCGTCTGATATAAACGAAAAACGAAATAGAAATGGAATACAAAAGGTAGAAAAGGTTATGTTTGACAGTGATATTCATACATGGCTGTTATAGATACAGACGCAGTCCTTACGCACGTACACGCATATATTTCACATAGATAGTATATACATATAGGAACAGACGCATTTATTTACACTTCCAGTCAAAAGTAAACTTCAACCAATTTTATATTTCATCCAAAAAGTGTTATTTTAATGAAAGAAGTTAAGCCCCAAATGGTTTTATTTATTATTGTGAATACAAGTCTACCTTCAATAAATAAAATAAATAAATAAAAAGACAAAGAATTGTAAAAACTTTTGATTCATAAAAATAATCGTCTTTGACGCTATCTCAGCTTAAGAACTTCTCGATATTATAAACTAGACTTATATTGAATATAGTTCTGTCCAGCTCATATATATGTATACAGTTTTGACCAGCTTTTATATATATATATATATATATATATATATATATATATATATATATATATATATATATATATATATATATATATATAGAACAGTTTTTTATTATATTCCAATAACCATGGTTTGTTTTATTACTTTTATTTTTATTTTTTTCACATTTCCAAAAATTCCAAATTTCTGTGAGATATATTTAACGGTCCGTTTCATTTGTTTTGTGGCAAACAACATTTGTATGTCAA
>OY744542.1:26039793-26082293 GCA_963556195.1 Sepiola atlantica
TCTGAACGTTTATGTTTTTCTAGATTTATAGTTTTTTTTACAAAGTGAGGGAGATCTCGTTTGAACATAAGTGTTAATTGTTGAAGGAATTACTTGTGCATGACTTAAGTACATGACATACGTGAATAAGTTGAAATTCTAAATCAATAGAGCTTCTCTTTGTCATTCGGGAAAACGATTTGATGCGGGACGACTAATACGTAAATAATAAGAACTGAACGTTTTACAAATTAGAAAACATCTAGTCTTTCCTAAGGATGTCATATTCATTTAATTCTTATCAAACACATTTTTAATAAAGAATAGAATACGGTTGTAAATATTACAATTAAAAATTATAACATCTATAATTTACATACTTCATGATTTTCATAAGGCTTTTATTCTAACTGTTTTAGCCGAGAAACATACCTTATATATATATATATATATATATATATATATATATATATATATATATATATGTGTATACATATATGATGTGTGTGTGTTTATATATGTAATTTAAATTATATTTTAAATCAGAGAAAAGTTGTGTTAATAGATCAATAGTGTATATATTACTAAAGGTCAGGATATTTTGTTTACAAACCCATATTTATTCATGCAATTGTTTCTGCTTATTTCAACAGACATTTGTTCTTGATAATAAATTCAAGGTGTTTTCAAAAGGCTTTCTCTGTAATTTTCTGTTATTTGATATGCTTTTTGGGCAGAAATGTCGTGAGAATAAACTTAAGATGAGAACAGTAGTCCAAATAATCCAAATAATATAAGTAAATTTGTATAAAATTACCGAACTGTTCATATTTATTTATATGAATAACTGTTAATGGTAATCTGGCGATGTTCACGGTTCACCTCTATATAGCATTTTACTCTTAAAAAGAAACTAGCACAAAATCTTACAGAAATTGTTTTTAAATAAATTCTAGTCTTATCGGTAAACGCTTTCTGTCCGCCATTTTCAGCATTAGTACGGTCAAGGGAAATAAGTCAGACTCAATTAACTTAAACATCGCAGTAATGTTGGCTAGAAAGCGTTTACCGATAAAACTTGAATTTATTTTTTACAAAGAAAAATACTGGATGAATTTCCCTAAATCTTGGGGCACTTTCTGAGTTTACTCTAACAGGTAAGTACATAATAAAGTGTCTGTGCTATTTTCTTTTAAATAGCAATATTCTATATAAGGGTTAATCTGAAGAATCACCGTGTATCTAATTACATGAATAAATGCTAAATAAATGAAATAAATAAATGAATGCTAAATACATGATATAAATAAATAAATGCTAAATAAATGCTATGTTTACAACAAGCTGATGAATTAAATGTTTCTTATTTAATATTTTGGTTTCAAGTATCGAAGCAATAGCAGACTGGCAAAGTTAACTAGTATATATATATATATATATATATATATATATATATATATATATATATGTACTTGAGTTTATAGGATAATTAAATCATTCATATATAATGAGTACAACATTATCGCAAGCTTGAAAGGAAGACGAATTCTATCGTTCATGATTAAAAGTTAATCAAGAAAAAAAAGAAGAAAAAATGCCAGCCGACCGGTTTCGCCCTCTCTTAACAAAGGCTGTATCGAGAGATTTAAAAAAAAACAACGAGAGATTTTAAAAATAACGGGGTGAAAGGAGAGAGACGGAAAATAAAATAGCGTTATGTTATATGTACAATGGAGGATGAATCTTAGAGACTGATAATATCTAGTCCTAATAGACATCCTCTTTGCTTACAAAGGTAGGGACGTTTAAGACGAACGTGGATGGTCTCCAAGATTTTTAGATGGTATAAGGAGTGAACATGACTGAGAATGGTGAAGGAGTCCATGCTAACATTCCACGGTGGGTTTTTAAGTAAATGGTATGTCATGGAAGACCCGTATGTGTTATTTTGAATGTCCGTGGACCGGAAGGTTCCATTCCTGATCTTAATCGGAATGTGATGTTGGACTCTACTATTCAATCTTCACGTCGTCCTACCCACGTAGTCAGCACTGCAACTACATTTAATATATATATATATATATATATATATATATATATATATATATATATATATATATATATATATATATATATATATATATGAAGCAATCCAACAAAAGATATAAGCGTCAACTAATATCTTATAATTAGTGAAACATCCGGATAAAAAAACTGAAGCTCAATATACTGGATAGAGCATTAATATTATAATATAAAATGAAGTAATAAAATAAGGTGTCAATCAAATTTTATTAGAATTCAAAGTTCATGCAAAGGATGCTTTGCATGAACTTTGAATTCTAATAAAATTTGATTGACACCTTATTTTATTACTTCATTTTATATTATAATATATATATATATATATATATATATATAGTTGTTGGAACCTCATACGTCGCAATCGACGGAAGAGTCCATCATATATATATATATATATATATATATATATATATATATATATGAGAGAGAGAAAGGGAAAGAAAGAGAGGGAGAGAACAGACAGATAGAGAAAAGCATAGTCCGTCTCGCTTAATCCGGCCACATTATGCGCGCTTTCCTCATTGTGGACGGCTTTTCTCCTTGAAATCTTATCAGCTAAGAAAAAGAAAAGCCTCAACCGGACATCACGTGGTCTCATCGACTTCTGCTGGAGTAACTTCTTACCTTTAAGGTGTCACATGTTTGAGTGACATTCGAACACAGCCCTCCTTATATAACAGAAGGAAAATGGTTACAAAAATCTCATGGAAACAGATATTCAATGATATTTATCACTGATAAAATCCGTTCTGAATAATTTTTACAGTGTTTTAACAACATCGTGATGCCAAAATCAATTACGGCATCATCTCTTAGAGTGTTCTTCAATTTCTGTTAACAAGTTTATAGAAGTAGTGATGAAAAGTTTTCTAAATGTGATTTTCGCTAGTTGAAAAAATGCGCGAATCCCTTTTATTATAATTGTTGGTGTTTGACAATTCTTTAATTTCATTTTGAATATTAAACCATTAAAACAAACTTAATAATAAACTCACACTGCACTTGTACCGCCCTCAACGAAAATACCTCTGACCCACCACACTTACAACAACCTCCTACTCCTTCATTGTAAAAGTCTGTAGATTTCGAAAAAACCTTCTACTAATAGCTTCTTTTCTCGAACCACTAACTTTTGGAATTCCTTCCCTGCTCCCTTTTTACCCGACTCTACCTTGCAAAAATCTAAATGTAATGTGAGTAAATATCTTGCTGCCTAACTCCCTACTTAAGTTGTCCCTCTATAAACCTTGCCCCTATCACAGTAGTCTACATGGTAATATGTCTTGTTAGGGATGAATAAATGTTAAAATTTATTAAAAAAAAATAATTGGGGAGACCGCACAAAACTTACGTCAAGCAACAGACAGATGACTCATAATGCATCCATGAAGACCAACGTGGTGTGATGGTTGATAGAACGAGATGGCTTGAGAGAGAGAGAGAGAGAGAGAGAGAGAAAGAAAGAGTTCGTGACACGCCACAACAAGATATAGAAACGCCAAGAATTTCTTTTTTAAGATCAGAGATAATATTACACGCGAATAAGGAAATATTATAGCGAGGAGAATCTCCTTTTATTTGTGTTTCTTGTTTCTTCTTTTTTTTTCTTTCATTTTTCCTTTTCGTCAATAAAAAATAAATGATCGATTTTGTTCCGATTCTTTTATAGATCTGATACCTCACATGTTTCCTTCTGATGTTTTCCTCATCTTGGCTCTTGCCATTTTCCAACGTTTCGGCCGCTGTCAATAATGTAAATAGCAAAAGCTTATCACAGAAATATCATCAAATACTAAAAAATATTACAATCGTTTTAATCCATATTTTTCCAATCACGAATCTCCATTTGACCGCTTCTAAAAGGACACGTCTAACTTATACGCGATTATTATGACAAACGCCAACATTCTCTCACTCCCATCTTATCTTCCACTCTCTTTTAATTTTTTCATACTATTTCTCTCACTTATTTCGCCTTTCTGTATGTCTCTCACTCACTCTTATTTATTATATGCTATCCACGTTATTTTTCTCGGTATATTCTCTTTTTATGTCTACCTTTCTCCTTCTCTTTTCTTCTCTGTCAGTCTTAATTTTTCCCATGCCGTTCTCTCTCTGCTCTCTCTAAATTTTCGCTCTTTCTCTCTTTCTTTTTTGATTTCTCTTTCTATTTTCTCTCTCTGTACTTACTCTCTTTCTTTCTCTTTTTCTTTCTCGCTATCCTTTTTTTCCTTTCTCCCCTCTCTCACTATTTGTATATCTCTACGTTTCTATTTTCTTCACGCCACCTCTCTCAATATATTATCTCTATTTTTTCTATATTTCTTTTTCCCTCTCTTTTTATCTTTCTATCTTTCTTTCTTTCTATTGCTTCTACATCGTCTCCGTCTGTACTATCACTCGCTTACTTTCTCTCTCTTGTAATTCATCTCTCATTCTTTCTTTCTTTCTTTCTTTCTTTCTTTCTCTCTCGTCGGCCCCTCTCTATATATCTACTCCTTCCTTTGCTCTTCGTGTATTTCTTTCACTATCTATCGATATGTTTACTCTCCACTTCGTCTCTCTCCCTTTCTCTTTCCTATATCTATGTATTTTTCCAAGCTTTCTCTTTCGCTCTTCTTTCTTTCTTTCTATCCCTTCCTTTTTCTCTTTCTTTCTATTTCTCTATATCGTCTCTTTCTTTGTCTAATGTGTGTTTCTTTCCCTCTCTCTCCTTCTACCTATTTTTTGTTCTCATTTTCTTTCTTTCCTTTTCTCATTTTCTTTCTCTCTTTCTTTCCCCACGTCGTTTCTTACTATACTTTTTCTGTCTTTCTTTCCTTCACTGTCTTTCTCTCTCTCTTTTCTCTCTCTCTCTCTCTCTCTCTCTCTTTCTCTACATTCGTTTTCCTTTTGATACCATCTTCCTCTTTACACTCTAACTTTGTCTCTATTTTCTCTACATCACTTGCCTCCTCTCGCTTTCTCCTCTCAATCTCTCAGCCATAATCTCATGTAAACTTCCCCTTGTCACCAATTTCTATCTCTCCCCCACCCCGCCACTAATCAGCCATCTTCTTTTTACGGCTCAATAGTCAAGCGTAGACACCAATCCGATGCGACTATCTAATTATCGCCACGGCTGACAAGCCAACGTATTGCCGTCATTCTGACGACCAAATCCAATACAGCCAATGCACGTTACACACTTACTTCCGTGTCTTCCCCTCTAATTCAGAGCCATCTTCGTTTTTTTGTTGTAAAAGTTATTTTTGCTGTTGCTTCATTTGTCCTCTATCTTTCGTTTTGCACCGACACATACGGCTTAATAATACATCCCTAACGATAGCCTGTCACTCGGTATTCGCACTCCTGTCTAAGTGTAGTATCTGTTATCTCCTCCTATCTTTGGTAGATAACCCCGCCAAAATACACCGCCACTCCACCATCCTCAAAACTGATCTAATTCGTTCATACAATTGATTATTTACATAAAAACATAGTTTCCCATTAAATTTCGGCTTTCATATAAACTCACACCGGTAGCTGTGCATCAGTTCGCGATGCGTCACACAATGGCGTTTATTCTGAGTTTTTTACGGCGAGAAATGGGTCTTTCATAGATCTGTAAAACTGGACTTTTTAACCGAAGGCATGTCTAGACAGGATTTAAAAAGGTTTCTCAAGTGCACGTGCGCGCACTGCGTATGATTGTCAGGGGTATGTTTCTATTGGTTGTGGGACCTTTTTACAAAAGATCCCTGTCCTCATTCGGAGGAGGAGACCCTCTCCTAGACTGAGAACATTTTTAGAAGTAATTATTACTAGTTATGAACTCCTATTGTCGTTCAGAAATTTTCCCCAAACACACACATTAAGCTGGACTTGTGTAATATCTAGCTCCTCTCCGTAGATACTCCTACACACACACACACACACACACATATATATATATATATATATACATATATATATATACATATATATATATATATATATACATATATATATATATATATATACATATATATATATATACATATATAATAATGGTAATAATCCAGGTGAAAAATATCCACAGGGTGGTAATCCAGAGAATTTCAACCGGGTTTATAAAATGATCAAATATGATCTGAGGTTAAGATCGGATTCTAACTCTGCCTGATGAGATCTCAGTTTATAGTAACTGTTGATCGATAACATCGACATGCCAGTGTCGCAGATTTTGTACATGTCTGTGTAAATAAAATTATCATATATATACATATATATATATATGTATACATATATATATGTATACATATATATATATGTATATATATATATGTATATATATATATGTATATATATATGTATATATATATATGTATATATATATATATACATATATATATATACATATATATATACATACATATATATAAATATATATACATATATATACATATATATACATATATATATACATACATATATATATACATACATATATATATACATATATATATATATATATATATATATATATATATATATATATATATATATTCTGAAATGATATTACCCAGTATACTTGGATGCTCTTATTTACTTTTGGTCAAAAGGAACAAAATATTACTTAAGAGTTCGCGTTGCAGCCGACGTTCATCAAAATGAAATGTTATGTTTCCTTTACTTTATTTTATTCACGACTTAGAAATTATAGAAGTTGAAAACAAAAGAATAGAAAGTGTAATTGACATTTATTGCTTGAACAGGATTACACAAGGATCCTAATTTATTTCAGGAAAACGCCAGTGGAAGAATGCGCTAATGTTTTACCCATTTGTATACTTATATGGTAACATCATTTGTTTATCTGTAAATTAAAATATTTGTGTATTTTCATGCCATCATCATCATCTAGTCGTGTTAAAGTCATGGATTCTCCTGACTCTCTCACGCTAACTCGCTCTATCCTTCATCACACCTGGTTGGTCTTCTTAGGTGCATTGTGAGTCTTCTGCTCGTTGCTTCGTATGGGTTATGTGCGATCTCCCCAAAAAGCCAAATCCCTGTTATGGACTCCAGAAAAGAACATCGCTGATGATTTCATCCTTAACCCTTCATCCGTGACCAACAAATCTGATTTGTCTCACATGTCATAGTGCCATTCAAGCAACTTACTCAGATATATTAAGTTGATTAACCAACAAGTTGGATAAAGACTAGAGTTTACATGAATTGTTCATAAAGAACTCGTATTGGATTGTAGGGAGACATGATCAGAATAAGGTTGTGAAACACTTGACTGGCGTATCTGTTCCGTTAATAATTGAAAAATCAATCAATAATTGAAAAATCAATCAATTATTGAAAAAATAGCAATACTGTTATATCACAACAATATTTATTTACATTCAAACAATCAAATACTTACTTCACTTGTTTCTTCTCAAATATTGTTTGACGACATTTATTTTGTCATCTGATGAAAATCACTGCTCTGTACAGGGATTGAACTCACAATCTTCAGATTATCGGAATTTTTTATTTAATACATTTCTATCTATTATTTTTCATCCGCTCACTGTTTATATCCAATTCGCCCTTCATTATAACCTGTTACATTACGTTCGGTAGTGGTCGGATCAATGTTAAGACGGATAGACACGCATATCATCATTATGATCACCGATATATAGTTTGACAATAAATACAAGAGATGACTACCAAGACACAGATAAACTGTAATTAATAACAACGTGTAATTTACACAGATCCAACTAGTCTAATAATAAGCTGAATGTTTGGCCGCTTGTATGTTTAGAAAGATAGGCCATTTATCACACAAACAGTATGATTTAAACGCAAAATTCATATTCATAATAGACGAATAGCTTTCTAATATACTCATCATTTATCCGATCGACTTCGTTAGGTTAACTAATTAGCATATTGCCGTGCAAAATGACATCTCATTAATTAACTATTCGTTTTTTATTGTTTTCTAATTCAAAGATTATTTTCACTATTATACAACACATTGTTCTATGTATGGACATTTTTATATCGTAGAGAAAAGTTTCGAAATTTTTAGATAAGGATTGAGAATTTGTATTATTTGTATTATTTGTATTATTTGTATTATACGGACTACCGTTCTGATGTTGAGTGTTATTCTCCCAACGATTCGGCCGATGTAAACTCCGACCTTTGCCAGGTGTATCTTGTTAAATTATGGAATCTTCCTTTCAAACTCGGGAATATGTACGAAATTTCCAACAGAATCCTTTATTTAATCTACAGGGGTAGTTTTCTCTCGTTCCGTCAGCCATCAACGGATAGAAATCTTAAGTTATTCGTAGGACAGTCTTCTGAAGGTTGAAGGTTCAATCCTCAATGCGGGCGATATAAAGAATACAATTAGGAATTTATTAACACTTCTAACAGATTATGGCTGACGGAACGAGAGCAAACTACCCCCATAGATTAAATAATCGGTTTCCGTTCGAAATTCAGTACAGATTCCCGAATTCGACAGAAAGATTCCCGATTTCGACAATATACACCTTAAGAAGGCTGGAGGTTACATCGGCCGAAGCGTTGTCAGAATAACATCTTAGATGTGAACAGTAGTTTGAATAATTCAAATAATACGTTGATATAAGCTTAGCATTTTTGGTGAAAAAAGTCTTTTCGGTCCTTTCCGGTTAATTTATTTCTGGAGGTTATGATTCTTGGTGTTCTCAATTTTCCCGGGCAACACCGAGACACAAGACCTTTTAGTTTGCAATAAAAAGAAAATGAAATAAGGCCGATAGAAATGCTAGTCAAAAATTAAATTTTATTCAATTCGTTAAATTTTCTGCATTCCATTTCATTGAATATAAAATGTAATTATTCGAGAAGTTTGCATAAATTTGTAATTTTCAAAAATAAATAGGTAAAACTTTTCTTACATGGACATATGAGCAACGGGCAAGATTTTTGGGAAACTTACAATTTAAATTTATGCTTTGCAATAAAAATCGGCCCGCTTGTTGTGCACGTTATCAGATCTCCATGGGTTGTCATTTATTATTTATATTCTGACTGCGCATTCCAACCCCTAAATACTGAATAAACAATGATTAATTATGCTATGCCCCTTAGATTCTAGAACATACATTTCTGTGAAATAAAAAGGTTTTAAAACAATAATAACATTTCTCAAACAATATTTCTTTAGTTCGAAGAATCCCAAATCTGTTTATTGGGAAAGTCTTTTTATTCTTAAGAATGCGATCGGTTCCCAGGAAAAAAACGATATATTCATGAATAACAATTGGGTTTCGAAATTTTTAAAATGAGAAATGATAATTTTGGTTATTTGGATTATTCGGACTACTATTCTCGTCCTGGTTGTTATTTTCACAGCGTTTCACCCGATTTGTATTATTACTATTTAGGGATTTTTATAAAGTACTAACCTTTTAATGTCACGTGTCAAAATTGGAGCTGAATCGGATTATTAGTTTATAAATTACAGTTATTTAAATGTTGCAAATTTTTAAAACAATAGAAACATTTGAATGCTATATGTTGATAAAGCATTTTTCTGATAAGGAAACAATATTGTTAAAGCAAAACAATGGCTTGGTAAGCATTATTCGAACTCTACTCCAGCAGAAACAACGGTTAAGTGGTGGTATGCTGAGTCTAAACGCGACCGTACAGACATAAATGATGCTGAACGCTCAGGTTGCCTAAATTTGGCAGCTGTTTTAACGTAACAAAAAGATTTTGTGTGAATATGTGACAATGGATGCAACGTGTATCCGCCATTTATCTCCGGAGTCAAATCAGCAGTCAGTTGAGTGGACAGCAGATGGTTAAATCTGTCCAAAGCCAAAAACGCTAACATCAGCAGACAAAAGGTTCGCCTCCTGTTTTTAGGGGGGGGGGCGCAAACCTGTTCAACAATTACTTTCACAAACAAAGAAGCATAAATAGCTAATATTATACAGTATTATTTATTCGCTTCAAAGAAGAAATCGCCAAAAATTGCCCAAGAAGATAAAAATGCTCTTTCATCCAGACAATGCACCGTGTCACAAATCGATCGCAACGATGGTAAAACTACATAAATTGAATTTCAAATTGCTTCTGCATCCACCCTATTCTTCAGATTCGCCCTGAGCGACCACTGGCTATTTACAGACCTCAAAAGAGTGTTTTGCTCCAAAGAAGAAGTGATATCAGAAAGTGAGGCGTACTTTCTAGCCAAAGGCAAATCACGTGAGTAGATCGTCGCCACCGTCGTTGTCGTCGTCGTCGCCGCCGCCGTCATCATAATAGTGAACCCAGGTTGCTTTTCGTTTGTTGATACAAAACCACGCCGACCATTGTTGGTTTATTCATAAACAAAGGTGTAATCATAGGCAGCACATAAACTAGCGTGTATTAGAGATGAGATGCTTATCAATAGATTTCTCTACATCGTCGTCCTTCGTCTACCGTTCACAGCTGTAGGGGCGGCGCGCAAACACGTTTTCTCTCGTTCATATCTCGCCGGCTAAGGAAAAGAAAAACTCAGGTAGACTCACTTGGAAATAATGTGGTTTGGTAACTTTTGTTCGGTGCAACCCCCTTATTTCCTCAACACAACTAACATATGTTTTTATGTCGGCTTAAAGTATATGTACAACAATTCAGTTACTAATGTGTAAGATTGAAAGTTGATGAGGGCACCAACGCAAACAGGGCCCACAAACAATCTCGACCTGAAGAAAAGATACTTCTCCACACAGGTTGGAAACACAAATAGCAGAAACATCCCGGAACTTAAGCACATATCCAGCGTAAAAAGCACCTTTTCTCTAATTTTTGTCTTAACGTATCAAATCCAGTGCAATAAACCTTTGAAATTATTGAACTTAAAAAACGTACCATTTTAATAACTCCAGTTACTGCCCTGAATGTTTTCATATCAATGATTCTCTAAAACGAATTATTTGCATCACTCAACACGTCTCATCTTCGCTGTCCCGGGTGTTTAAAATAAGGGCATTACGGCGTTGGTGATCGCTATAGCTGGGGCAGTGTTCAAATTATCTCGTTTTTCTTGATGAATCACGTAAAGCGTACACGATCTCTTATGGGGTCAATCCTCGTCACATTTATAATGAGAGACTGAAATAAATGCTATTTAAAATTTGAGCATCAGAGATCGATCTACAGACATAACGTCTTATAGGTATGCGTAGGTGCATATATAACATAATGCGTCAATTCGATCCAGGTGTTTAACGATTAAAATGTTATTTTGAAGTGTAGTGTCGCAGACGCACAGACGGACCAATAGACGGACAAACAGACAGCCGATTATGTAGAGATGAGTAGACGCATCTAAAAATTGCGGGGGGCAAATCTGATAAATTCAAAGAGAAAGGCGAAATATGGGATGAAAATATGTTCCCATCATTCACGTTCGATGTTTTCGGTGAGTTAGATAGAAAAAGGAAATAAACCAATCGATATCTTTTTTTTCGCGAAAAAAAAGATTAAACAGATCAAAAAGCTGATCGACAATGAAATTCAATCATCATTTTGTTTGTACAAATAACAGTGTCAATCTTAAAACGAAGATGTTACTATGTTTCAGAATCTTTTATTTATATTTCGTATTATTTGGATTATTCGGACTATTGTTCTCATCTTGTGTGTTATGTCCACATTGACTCGTAGCGCAACGGATAAAAGTGCTAAGTAATAATCAGTTCTCAGTGACAGTCTTCTGGAGGTTGAAGGTGCAATCGTCAGTGCGAACGTTACTAAGAATCCAATTAAGAATTGTTTCAGAATTCTACCTGGATGACGGAAGGAGAAAAATCGGCCGTGACGTTGTGAGAATAACATCCAAGATGAGAACATTAGTCCAAATAATCGAAATAATTCAAATAATCCAAATAATCCAAATAATCCAAATAATACATAGTTGTTACTAACCCAACAAAGAAAAAAGGGAAAATAAATTCAAATAATTATTTTTTTAAATCTATTCAAATGTTGATTGAGAAATATAAAAGTAATTGTTCTACCGTTATGTTTATTATGAAGCCGTTTTCGAGGGAAGATTCTACTAATAATGTGTAATCATTATATTGAAATATTATTAATATAAAATGACTTTGTAAAGGATATCTGCTCACAGCTGAAGTTTCTTGCATTTTGACTGTAGTTTACCGATTGCATTTCTTAATCTTTTATTTGAATCAAACCCACGTCTAGAGGAGTCTTTTTTACTAAGAGGTTACCGCTTATCAAGACCCGAGCGCCACTCGAGAATAAAAGCTAAAAATATCGTCAGTTGAACGATCATTGCCTCCACAAAAGGACAAGAAACAATAGGTGAGATGGGCAGAAGATTACTTAGAAGGAATTTATTTACCAAGAGGACGGCTTAACAAGACGGCTTTACATTAGACTTGAAGACGACCATACTGTAGTCGGTGGGGAAGCACACTCGTCGTGTCTTGTTCTACAGGCGGGATATTCTAGGAAATAAACTTTGTTCATCGAAGTTTCGTTCGGCTTTGACTATATTATAAGTTATAATTAGGGTTAAACGTATGAAGGTTTGATCAAGTCAAATAGACAAAATTTGTGATGCAAAAATATTTTTCCATTTTTTAGGTTCGATGTTTTTAACGAAATTAATGAAAATAAACATAAATAAATCGATTTCGTTTTTTATTTTTTAGAAAGACAAATTAAACAGTTTTATTCATATATGCATCACGTACCAAAGTAAAAACCACTCGAGGATAAGGGTTAACGAGTTTATCAGTTGAATGATGAACAAGACTATGAGAGGATTCAAAACAATAATGAAATAGACAACATTTGATTAATTAAGAGATCGGCTCGACGAGTAGTTGTTGAAATTGGATTCGAAGACGATCATGTTGTAATCTTCAGAGAAGCAGTCTTGTTGAAATGTCTGCCAGAGATTGAAAAGTATTGGAAAGAAACTGATCATGTACATTCTGTTTAGTGTTAAGTACCCAAAAGAAAGGAAAGTACCGTGCAATGGTAGTAGGCAAACGAGTTCTTCCTCTAAATGTTTGATAGAAAGAACGTAGATTGGATATCATTCGAGCATCTACCATGGATGCGGCCATGAGAAATTACATCCGTCAAACGATGACGATTTCGTTTTTGTTTGACTACACCCTGGGTATGCAACATTTCATCTCCATAGCAACGGAACTCAAATTGCCATCATCATCTTTTACATCATGTTGCCTTCCTCTCCCTTTACTGACCTATGTTATCGGCACTCATCTAGTCTACATTGTTTCATTTTATGAAACGTATTAGTTGAACTACATAGATATAACACATTACTAAATAAGCCAATGGCATACATATAGATCGCGTCACTAATAAAAAAGCATTTTAGTCCATTTGTAGATAAAATTGAAAATAAAACCGGCCACAAATGAACAGGAAAAGTGCTTTTTCACCAAGACAATACACCGTATCACAAGTCGACTGCAACATTGGTAAAACAACATGAACTACACTTCGAATTGCTAACACATCTACTCTATTCTCCAGACATGCCCCCAGCGACTACAGACTGTTTACAGACCTTGAAACAACGCTCCAGAGGAAGAGGGTTTCCTCCAATAAAAAAAAGTTATATCGAAAACTGAGACGTCTTTTGATGCTAAAGACAAATTGTTCTACAAAAAAGGCATAGAATTGTTAGAGAAACGTTGAAATCAGTGAATAACCCTACGAGTAAGCTATGTTGAGGAATAAATTCGAATTATGTCTAACATTTGTTGTTTTATTAATTAGGTCCATGACTTGTTGAGTGATGTGTTAATAAATATAGAAAGTAAACAAATTCCAGATACACTTAAATTAGATTTAACATATTCAAAACCCAAGCAAGCGCATACGCAACTAAATAATTATATGTCTGATTTCAACGAAAATGCGTCTAGACCGGCAACTGAAAGAATTATCAAAATAATTCTCTCCGGCGTTAACAGGAAGATAAAAAGAATCTGGAACGAAACTAATGGAAAAACAAAGCTGAAACAATCTCTAGGTGCAATAGTACAGTTCGATATATTGTAGATTGTCATCCATCATTCTCTGAAAAATTCTTCAATTATGTTCTATAATTCGAAGGTATACACTGACATATCTAAAGCTAATATTCATATCGTTATTAAATATAAAATAATCAACAATGATGATTAATTGTAAAAAAACGAATGGCAAACTGTTTTGATATGTCGATGGGTCCATTAGAGTCTACTTTTCAGACCTTGAAGGCTTATATGTATGCATTGTTCACATTACGAAATATATTTATAAATAGCAATATTAGTCTATATAGAGATGATGGCTTCGCTACAATTGAAAACTCCAAAGAGTAAAAAATGAGAATCTTTGAAAAGTATATATATATATATATATATATATATATATATATATATATATATATATATATATATGAAAAATAAAAAATATTATGTATGTATTCATCAACGTGTCGTCTTTATTTAAAGAATTGCGCAGGATGATTGGTCTGAAGAAAATAACAATAGTAGTATGGGGGAGAAAATCGGAAAATTGCCTATGAAAAGATAAATTATGAGCTACAAATAGATAGTAGCGGGAGAAGTTGACTTAACAGTGGAAACTTTGAGGGATAGTAGCGGTTGGCATCATTTAACACTTAGGGAGGGGGAGTTAGCTTGCGTGATGTAAACCGAAAAATGTCACTCATGAAAATATAAGTTATAGGCTCATAAAGATGGTAGCAGGAGATGATATTAAAATAACTGTGAAAGGTGTGTGTGTGCAAAAATTGGTAGCGGTCGGAGTTATTTAAACCATGAAAAAGAAAAAGCAAGCATAAATCATGTTTATGTAAGTTATAAAGTTCGTATCGAAGCAGGAAAATAGAGTGTTAAACACCGAGGTCGTATAATGGAGTTGTGTAAGCAGGAGTATGGAGAGGACGTATGTATATGTATGTTTATATGCTCATATATTTTTATGTACAGGATTCACTCGTAAACTGATTAACTGATCATTATGATTTTCGAACACAGATGCTAGGCTTAAAGAGTCGTATTCTTTGCTAGGATTAGTCTCATTATAATGCAAAGAAGGAGTGGAAGCCATTCGTAAAAATTTAGATACCTCCAATTTTTGTAAAATTTTAACAATAGGTAAAAGACATCAATTTATAAATATTCGCCACATTTCAGTTTCTGTGGAACTTTTAAAAGGTTTTAAAGGGAATATGTTTACAATTTTCGATTTGAAAATTCAAAGATTTCAGTTTTGCATTAAATTAGATCGATAGTCATTAACCACCTATTAAACACAACCCATTACGCTTTAAGTTTTAGACATTTTCTAGAATCAAAATCGTGTAATATATTTGATCAAAATTGGAATAAGGATTCTAGACATAAGGTTCAGTATATATATATATATGTATATATATATATATATATATATATATATATATATACTTAAAGATGTATATATATATATATATATATATATATATATTATCCTTATTATTATATTAAATATATATATAACCATTATTACTTCTTTTTATTATTAGTATTATTAGAAAAATGTTTATTATAATTTTTATTATTCTAATATATAAGTAAAAACAAACATTATTTTGCCATGTAATTTACATACGTGTGTATGGCGTGTACAGCCACACGTATTTAATTTAGATGACAACTCCGAAAAAAGAGCTAAACTTGATCTAAATGTGCACAAAAACATTCAAAATTATTATAGAGTAGTTGGATCAACATAGATTGAGTAAGTTCTAGAGAAATAGATAGATAAATAAGAGAGAGATGGGTTACTTGCTCAGTTTATTATAAATTACGGCCACGGTTTAGTAATTTTTTTCACTTGTTTAAACTTAAACATTTTTAATGTCTCGCTCGGGTATAATCCATACGGATCGTCTAGAAATCTACGTATTTTTGTCTGATAAATGACATGTAAATCTACGGGATCACCTGGTCGTAGTGAAGCCACTATAATTTCGAAATGGGAAATTGAACTCTTACATATATATATATATATATATATATATATAAATATATATATATATACATATATATATATATATATATATATATATATATATATATATATATATATATATATATATATATCGAACGAAACATATGTGTGTAGAGTAAAGACTAGTGAGATAGATTAGATTTCGAAGCCATAGTAGGACAATTTGTTGCAGAGAAAGAAAAATTCCAAAATGATATTAATTCATCTCTGCTAACCATATTTTCTCGGTCGTCTTGTACTATTCTTTTGCACCACGAATTAAAAAATGTCGGACCATGACAATTACGGTCGGAGATTACGGAATTCTTCCTTCACTATAAACTGGCTGCCGTCTCGAACTGCCAGCTTAGCATGCTGCGTTCGAGTTTTTTCGGCTCTATTGCACCACTTTCACTGGATATGTTGCCAACCTTCACGTGGTTGCGCCTGTGAGTACCTTATCATAAAAATAAAATTGGGGAAATTCATGGCAAGAATTGAATCAAGCAAGTGAAGATGTGGAAGATTACAAAATTCATTTTGATTATCCTCTTCTTCTCTTCCTTCTTTTTTTCTTCTTCTTCTTCTGTTTTATTTTGTTCTTTTTTCTTCTTCTTCTTCTTCTTCTTCTTCTTCTTCTTCATCTTCTTCTTTTACTTCGTTTTGTTCTTTTTCTGTCTCCTTTTTCTTCTTCTTCTCTTTCTTATTCTTCTTTTTTTTCTACTTCATTTTGTTCTTTTTTCTCTTTCTTCTCTTTTTAAAACCTTTTTGTTTTTCTTCTGCTTCTTTTTGGTTTCTCTTTCTTTTTTCTTCTCCTTCATCTCCTTCCACTGCTTCATTTTTTCTTTTGTCTCTTTCTTCTCTTTCTTCTTCTTCTTCTTCTTCTTCTTCTTCTTCTTCTTCTTCTTCTTCTTCTTCTTCTTGTTCTACTGCTCCATTTTGTTCTATTTTTTATGTCTTTTCTTTTTTCTTATTCTTTTAATTTTTCTCATTATTCTGTTTTGTTTTCTCTTTTATATTTTCTCTTTCTTCTCTTTCTTCTTTTTCTTTTCTTTCTATCTATCTATCTATCTATTTATCTATCTATCTATCTATCTATCTACCTACCTACCTATCTATCTATCTGTTACTTTTCATCTTCGTGTTTTTCATTTTCTGGTTTCATTTAACACATTTCCCTTTCATCTTGTTTCTTCATCTTTTTATCGTTTTTTTTACTTTCATCTTCGTTTTCTTGATTTTTGCCCCCTCCTTATTTTTATTTTTCCTTTTGTTCTTTTTTCGCGCTTTCTCGCTCATATAATACTTATTATAATTTAATATTGTAATTCTTAATATTTGACATCCATCCATTTCATTTATTTTTTTATTTTTTCGTTTTTCTTTTTTAATATGCTCCTTTATTTTCCTCTCTTAATTTTCCATATTCTCTTTCGATTCTTCTTTTCCTTATATTAATTCTGTTACCATTCCTCGCGATTCTCCTGTATGTCCTCCTCCTTTTTCTCCTCTTTCCTCCCCCCCCTCTCGCATCATTCGCATTATCTTCCTGCTGTTACGTTGCTTTATGTTTTTGTTTAAATCTTTTTCATTTTCTTATTCCTCTCTTGTCCTATTTCTTCTTCTTCTTCTTCTAGTTCTATTACTTCTTCCTCTTCTGCCGTTTCTTTGTATTCTTTTTCTTTTCTTTTTCTTCTTTGTCATTTCATCTACTTCGTTTTCTTCTCCCCTTCTACTTATTTCTTTTTTCTTTTTCTTCTTCTTCTCCATTCGCTTCTCCTTCTCCTCATTCTACTATCATCATTTTATCAATCCCCTCTCTCCTATTTCTTCTCATCTTTCTACAGCTTTATAACTCCTCATACTGTTCTTAAGCCCTTTCTTCTGTTCCCTCCTCTTAATATTACTGTTCCTTCTCCCCTTCTCAATCCTTCGCCATATTCTTTTCTCTTTTTTCCTCCCTGTCCCCACATTCTATTTTCCTACTCTTACGACACCTCGTACCCCCATTTTTTTCACTCTTCGTGCATTTAATTTCTCTCTTCTTTCTTTTCTTCATTCAAACCCCTAACAAAACCAACTCCCTTTCCTAACCTCGCTGTTTCCTCCTCTCATTCTTCTCACCCTCTTACTTTTCCTCCGCTTCCCTCCTTCTACTGCCCCTCCTTCCCCTTTTTATTTTTCTTCTCTCACTTTCCAATCTTTCCTTTCCTCCTACTCCTTATCTCCACTCCATCTCGCTCCGCTGACATTTACGAGAAACATCAATTCATTCGTTACAACTGTCATTCCATCATTACTTAAAAAATACTTAATATTCAAAAATCTACAATTGACAAAAAATACATTAAAATTTAAAAAAAAAAACAGACAAAAAAGAATCTTTTTTCCGCTTAATTTTATTTATGTTTATTGTATCACTTTTGAAACAACTTTATTAATTTGACGTCATTTTTTTTACTCCAAACCGTTTTGGAAAATATCATAAAGACGCAGCCAAACATCTTAAGCTTTTTTCATGGCCGTTTGATGTATTTGTAGGCCGGCGTTTCCTTCGCGGAGTCAAGCACCATAAAAAGGGGTTTACTTATCCGTCTTAATGGCCAGCAACTCTTTTCTGTTGTGTCAGTAGGCAAATAACTCAGCGGTGTTTAACTAAGTCCATCCATTTATTAACATCAAGTCATGCAAACACCAATAAAAAAGAAGAAGAAATAAAAGATCCAATAATTAAATTGGATAATTGATACGAAATAAATGGCGGACATACCAACGAACATGGCGCCTGCTTTTGCGTCGGGAATTAAACTGAATTTACATATGGACGCATTTAAACGGAGGAAATGAAAACGAGGCTAAAAATATTCTTTGAAATTCCAATGAAAAGAAATTATTTTTTATACTTCGATTATTTTTTTATGATGATGATGATGATGATGATGATGATGATGATGATGATGATGATGATGATGATGATGAACTGACTATGAGTTCTTGCACATATCATCATCAGTTATTGCTCAGTGTTAATAACCAGTGGTGTTCCCTGGAGTCTGAGTGACAACAAGTCTCCCCAGATTTCCAGTACTCTCCACCTTTTTTGATAACCATAGCAAATGACGTGCGTTATCGCAACATCCGCTTACCATTTATTTCTCGTTTGCAACGACCATTGTCCTTCTCTGGATTTGAGTCGAAATAAACCCCACACGGTCCCAGTACTCTCCGCCCTCTTCCACTGGTTTGTTCTCTCCCTCATTCGTCTTGCCATCTTTTTTTACTTTTCAGAACTATTTTGTGTGGTATCAGCTGAGGCTGGTGCCATCACTTTATTTTTTATTTTCATTTATTTATCATTTGGATGTAGGGCCGTTTACAAAATGACTTGCAGTTTCAGTTCTCTTGGTTTCATGTGGTCGTGTTCTATGTCTTTGTTTTCTTTCTATTGCAACTTCCATTTTACCGGTTAGCTTTTGCTGGTTGTTGTTGTTGTTGTTATTATTATTATTATTATTATTATTATTATTATTATTAATAATATTAGTATTATTATTACTATTATTATTATTATTATTATTAATAGTATTATTATTATTAATATTAATATTAATATTATTATTATTATTATTATTATTAATATTATTAGTAGTATTATTAATATTATTATTATTGTTATTATTTACTCACTAGGAGTTATCACACTGGTCATCGTCAGTGGTCGCCCACTGCCAACAACCTGTGGTATTCCCTGGAGTCCGAGTGACAACAAGTCTCCTCAGGCCTCCAGTATGCTCCACCTCTTTTCGTTCATCACCGCTGATGACCTTGCGGTAATCGCAACAGCCACCTACCAACGATTTCCCGCTGATAAGGGCCATCGGTCCCCTCTGGGGCCCGAGTGGCAACAAGCCTTCCCAAGGTCCCAGAGCTGTCCGCTCTCTTCCAGTGAGGTCTGGTTTGCGCTTTCCCTCTTCGACCCTCTGTCCATAATTTTTGTGGCGTCAGCCTATGCTTGCGCCTCTCTCGTGCGGTTGTATTTCCCCCGGTTCTGTTGTTTTGTGCTTCCATGTGTTTGTTCTCCATTCGTTGCTTATGTGGGTTGGTTTCCGCATTCGAGGACATTTCTCAGGATTGTAGCTGTTTTGATCATTAATGTCCTTTGTATGGTCTCAGTTATCCCTTTGATTTCTATTTCTCCTAGTCTTTTCTCCATGTTTTTTGGGGACTGTTCCTAGTGCTCCTATGATTATTGGTGTTATACTGACTTTCTTCATGTTCCATATTCCTTTCAATTCTCTGGCAAGTTCAGTATATTTGCTTCTTTTTCCCGTCTCTTTGATCTTCACTCTGTTGTCTGCTGGAACGGCAAAGTCAACGATTTTGCAGGATTTTTCTTTCTTGTTGATTATTATCATATCCGGTCTCCTTGCTGTTATGGGTTTGTCTGTTTGTACATTCATATCCCATATGATTTTGTGTTTTTCGTTTTCTAGTACAGTTTCTGGTTTGTGTTTGTACCGTTTTTTTTGCATATTCGAAATTCAGTTGTTTGCACATTTCCCGGTGTACTTCTTTCCCCATACTGTCATGTCTGTTCTTGTATTCCCTTTGTGCTAGCTTGCTGCATTCACTTATTATATGATTTATCGTTTCGTCTCTTTGTCCACACAGTCGGCATTTGCTGTTTTCCTGGGTTTTATCTATCTTTGCTTTAATAAAGTTTGTCCTAATCGCATTGTTCTGTGCGGCCGTCAGCAGAGATTCCGTTTCTCTGTTCAGGTGTCCTTTTCTTAGCCATGCCCAGCTGTTTTCATTGGCTTCATCGCTTGTGAGTCTTATAAAGCGTCCATGTAGTTGTTTTTCTTCCCACTTTTCCTTTCTTGTCTTTTTGTTTCTGGGTTCAGTACTTCCGGGGTTGTTTGTTGGGCTGGTGTCTCTTGCTGTGGTGATCAGTCTTTCCGTGTCCTGGGTTACATATTTCTCCAGCTCTTTTTTGGTGTCTTCCACACAGTCTTCTATACTTACCAGTCCTTTACCTCCTTCATTTCTTTTCACGTAGAGTCTGTCCGTGTCGTCTTTTGGGTGCAATGCATTGTGCATAATCATTAGTTTTCTGGTTCTTTGGTGAAGGTGCCTGAGTTCTTCTTTGGTCCAGCCTATGAATGGTCCAGAGTATCTTATTAGTGATACAGCCCATGTGTTTATCCCTTTTACTAGGTTTCTGCTATATAGTTTAGTTTCTAAGAGTTTCCTTGTTCTTCGTAGATATTCTTTTCCAATCTTCTTATTCATTTCTGTATATTTGATTGTGTCTGCTTCCAGAACTCCCAGGTATTTGTAACTCTCTTGTTCTCCTAGCGCCCTCATCTCCTCTTGGTTGGGGAGTTCTATACCTTCTGTCGTCTCCAGTTTTCCTCTTTTGATCTCTAGCAGTGCACATTTTTCTATTCCAAACTCCATTTGGATATCTTGGCTGAATATCCTGGTTGTGTTTATCAGCTTTTCCAGTTCTTTTTTGTTTTTTGCAAACAGTTTAAGGTCATCCATGTACATCAGGTGGTGTATTCTTTGTTCTGTATCCGTAAACCTGTATCCGGCATCACACTTTCTGAGTATGTAGTTGAGTGGCATCATGGCTATTATTAACAGTAGTGGTGATAGAGAGTCTCCTTGAAAAATGCCTCTCTGTATTTTTATCTCAGACAGGTATTGTCCTCCGGCTGTCAGTTTTAGTCTCCATGTTTCCATTGCTTTCTGGATGAGATTAATAATCCTGTCTGGTATCTTGTATATATTTTAAGCATTCAATTATCCATGTTTGGGGGATTCTGTCGTAGGCTTTCTTGTAGTCAATCCATGCCATGGTTATGTTCTTTTGTCTGCTCTTCACCTCCTTCAGGGTCTTTTGATCAATGTATAGTAGATCATGTGCCCCTCTTTGTCCTTTCCGGCATCCTTTTTGTTCCTCGGGGAGCAGTCCACGATTGTCCAGGGATTGTTAGATTTGTTCTCTCAGTTGTGCTGTGAGAATTTTCCACATTATTGGTAGACATGTTATCGGTCTGTAGTTGCTGGGGGTCGTTCCCTTTTTGGGGTCTTTTTTGTATTAGTGTTGTTCTTCATTCCGTCATCTATTCTGGTACGTCTGTTTTGCGGATACATCCGCTCAGTTTCTGCGCTATTCTTTCATGAAGGGTCGTGAATTTTTTTAAACCAGTATGCATGTATTCCATCGTGGCCTGGTGCTCACCAGTTTTCCATTTTTTTTAGGGTTTTCTTGATCGTTTCTTTGTTGATTTCTGTTTCGGTTCCTTCTTCGATTTCCTGCAGTTCATCTTTCATGTTTTTCAACCATTGGGCATTCTTGTTGTGCTTTTTTGGTGCTTCCCATATCTTGCTCCAGAATTGTTTTGTTTCTGTTGGGTTCGGTTGCTCTGTTGTTGTTTTTTCTCCATTTACGTTTTTGTAGAACTGGCCTTCATTGTTTTCAAAGGTCCTGTTCTGTTTGCTCTGTTCTGATTTGTACATGTATCGTCTCAGTCTTCCTTCTATTGCTGCTATCCTTTGTTTTATTTCTTCATGTTTCTCATTTAGTTTTTCCTTGCGTTTCTGATTTTTGCTTCTTAATCGTTTCATGTCCTCCTTCCTTCTGTTCACGGTTTTAGCTTCTTTCCGAAGTTTGGTGATCTGGGTTTCCAGTCTGATTTCCCATCCAGGTTTTGTCGGTCCTCTCTTTTGTCCATTCTCTTCGTTTCTTAGTTTCATACTTACCGATTTTGCCCCTGCATATATCAGGTTGTTTAGGTCTGTAATAGTTTCTGTTGGGATGTGTGTGAGGAGTCTGTTTACTCTTTCTGTTTCTGCTTGTAACTTCTTTGCTACTTCATTCCTGAGAGATGGGAGTTTTGTTTTGTTTTCTAACATGTATCGTCTAATGTTCTCCACTTCACTTGCTTCTTTTTCGTTGAGTTCTATCTCAGCAGGTTCTGTGGTTCCGCAGTCTTTTATCTCCCCTGGTTCTGTGATTCCGTAGTCTCATTATTATTAATATTATTATTATTATTATTATTATTATTAATATTATTATTATTATTCTTATTAATATTATTACTATTATTAATATTATTATTATTATTATTATTATTATTATTATTATTATTATTAATATTATTATTACTATCATTATTATTATTATTATTGTTATTATTGTTAATATTATTATAATTATTATTAATATTATTATTATTATTATTAATATTATTATTATTATTATTAATATTATTATTATTAATAATATTAATATTAGTAGTAGTAGTAGTAGTAGTAGTAGTAGTAGCATTTACTTTCACTTGCAACAAGTTGTGGTGTTCCTTGGAATCTGAGTGACAAGAAGTCTCTTAATGTTTCCAGCACTGTCTGCCTCTTTTAATAACAGTTCTAAAAAATGTTCGGTTATTGCAACAGCTGTTTCCCATACATTATTTGCTACATCGACTGTTGGCCGTCTATTATCATGATCAGTATTATTATTATCATCATCATTATTATCATTAATATTATTATCATGAATATTATCATTATTATCGATAATATTATCATTATCATTGTTATTATTATTACCGTTATTATCATTACTATTATTATCATTACTATTATTATCATTACTATTATTATCATTATTACCATTATTATAATTATCATTATCATTAATATTATTATCTTCAGTAGTATTAGTATTTTTATTATTATTATTATTATTATTATTATTATCATTATTATTATTATTCATTCGTAAGTTGTTCTCACACAAGTCATTATTTGTGATCGCTAACTGACAATACTATTTGAGGTTCCCTAGTGTCTGGATGACAAGTCTCGCCATTTTCTAGCCCTATTCGCAAATTTCCACAACCGTTGTAAATTAAGTATTTATCGCAAAAGCCGTTTATTATTATTGATTTGTCGTTCGTAACGACACGGTCTTCTCTGGAATGTGAGTAGCGATAAGACTCCCCAATGCCCCAGTACTCTCGGTACCCTTCTACTGGTCTGGTTGGTGCTCTACCTCCTCGGTCTTTCTATACTAGTTGACCCTTAACGGTCAATCTGTGTATAACCAACGAGACTGATCCCACTATTTTTATGTCTTTTATTGCGAGAGTAGTGTTATTATTATTTTGTCCATTGAAGTTTTCACACGAGTCATTATCAGCGATTACTCACTGGCAATAACAAGTGCTGTTCACTGGACTCTGAGTAACAGACAGTCTCCTAAAATTTCCAGCACACGTCGTCTGAAGTCGAAAAGGTATTCATAAAAAGTAATGGCAAAGTTTATTCATCCATAAGATATCAACTTTGTTTACGCATTGAACAAATAATAATAATGAGTTAAGAAATGAGAAGAGTCATGTTCAAATGTCTAGACAAAGAAAGTGTTGTAATGTCCATTAGAGTACAGCGGTCTAGACGGGAAAATGTTCAAATGTATCCAAAAGGAAAGTGTTGTTATGTTAAGAAATAATTCCATGCTGTGATTTATGTTGTTTTGCCAAAATGCCGGTAGCCAGAGGCTACGGCCGAGTACGTTTGCGCATCAAGAATATGTGCGCTAGTTAGTAACAGTGTTATGAAGAATATAGGTTCCATTTTCAAGTATGATATAGAAAGTAATGGCGGCTGTTTAGTGGGTGGGTAAACGCATTAAAGCCGCGCTCAATATTTAATTCTGTTTCGGCAAAAACGAAATGACGCAAATCGCGACATGTTTTTTTTAAGGATTCTAAAAAATGTTCATCGACATTGAATATGAAGTAGGACAATTTTAAAATTAAAGGTCATCTTGGATTTCTGCAGTAAAAATATTTATAAATTGATAAAAATGTATACATTACTTTATTTATTTTAAATAATCAACATAAGATAGAGGTGACGGTCGCCAAGTGGTTTACTATGCGTACTGACAACCTGGGTGAACCATGTTCGAATCCAGTTCGTTCCCAGAAACACTTTCAGTTAAGACTTTGGTAACCTTCGCGTGGTCCTTCTTGTAAGTACACGATGTCTTTCTAGAAAAAATTCTAACTAAAAAGATATCGGGAAACCAATGCCAACAATAGAATCATCTGATTCATACGAAATTATAGAAATTTCAATATGAACAATAATTATGAACAATAATTATGAACAATAATTATGAACAATAATTATGAACAATAATTATGAACAATAAATATGAACAATTATTATGAACAATAATTATGAAAAATAATTATGAACAATAATTATGAACAATTATTATGAACAATAATTATGAAAAATAATTATGAACAATAAATATGAACAATTATTATGAACAATAATTATGAAAAATAATTATGAACAATAAATATGAACAATAAATATGAACAATAATTATGAACAATAATTTTAACAATAATTATGAACAATAATTATGAACAATAATTTTAACAATAATTATGAACAATAAATATGAACAATAACTATGAACAATAATTATGAACAATAAATATGAACAATAATTATGAACAATAATTATGAACAATAAATATGAACAATAATTATGAACAATAATTATGAACAATAATTATGAACAATAACTATGAACAATAATTATGAACAATAACTATGAACAATAATTATGAACAATAATTATGAACAATAATTATGAACAATAATTATGAACAATAATTTTAACAGTAATTATGAACAATAATTATGAACCATAATTATGAACAATAAATATGAACAATAACTATTAACAATAATTATGAACAATAAATATGAACAATAAATATGAACAATAACTATTCAGTGCGGAACAACGGCTTCAAATCGTGCTGACATTCACCGCCGGTGTTACTTCCAGTCGATCCATCATTTTTTCACGCTTTTTTCATAGTTTATTAAATTTAAAAACATTAATAATTAATAAGAAGAATAAATAATTCTTTTTAGGAATAGGTATCCAAGAAAATGTCTGTACTTACGTTATAAATTCCAAATCTCACGAAGACTTCCGAGACTAGCGAATGTTAACGAATTTAATCGAACAAACTGAGTGTATTATTACTACTCTTTTTACAAATAAATTATTTAAGGAAAGAAACTGTTGATTTTATCTTGTATATAAGTGTATTCTGTAATGTTGTTTCGGTACTTCTACATAATTCTGCGTTTTTTTTTACCCTAAGCCTTACATAAACCTAAACTAATCCTAACCTAAACCCAACCTAACCCTAACATTTTAGTAAAGGTGAGGTAAAAGGTATCCACAAAATTCAAAATAAAAAGTTGCGAGAGTAATGAAGGTATTCAAAAAATTCAAAATAAAAAGTTGCGAGAGTAATGAAGCTATTCAAAAAATTCAAAATAAAAAGTTGCGAGAGTAATGAAGGTATTCAAAAAATTCAAAATAAAAAGTTGCGAGAGTAATGAAGGTATTCAAAAAATTCAAAAAAAAAAGTTGCGAGAGTAATGAAGCTATTCAAAAAATGAAGCTATTCAAAAAATGAAGCTATTCAAAAAATTACGAAAAAGTCGGAACTTGATTTTTCTACTTGATAGAAAATAGTGGTCTGGTAAATAATAGCGCTTTTTGTATTTGTATATTACAGTAAAGATTGGAACGTGATTCAGTTTTCTCCGATCATAGTCGGAACTGCTTACTTTACGACTACTTCACGACTATCGATCTATGGATACCTATTCCTAAAAAGCACCTACTTTTTTATTATTAATAATCTTTTTGTAAATTATACACTTTTATTATTAATAATAATAACTAATAACATTTTATCCTTATTTAAACATGTGAATATTAAGATCGGGGGGGTCGTATCAATCACAGTATGAATAAAATGTAAATTCTGTTATTTCTTGCGTAGAACTACATTATAATGTGTAAAAAAAAATTTCCAATTCACTGTATTTTATTATTTGAAGATTGTTTGTCAACCTTTTTTATTCCTGATAAAAACACATTTTTCTAGCAAGAAAACTCATTATTTGCTGGCGTGAACTAGTCGGGATACTACGCTTGTTGTCTAAATCTATTTGTATAACTTCTAATGAGATTTCCTTTGAAATAATACATTTATCTAATGTTTAAGAATATCAAGCAAGACTTGCTTTTTCTCATTTCGTAAAACTAATTGTTGTTGTCAGTTAAATATTCTTTAAATAAATAAAACAAAATTTAACAATTTTTGAAAGAATAAATAGTCTCTTTCTTCCAACCGTAAGAAATAATCGTCAGCGAATTATTTTTTTTAAAATAAATAAAATGAAAGTTTTAAACGTTTTATTTAATTTATTGTTGTTACATTTAACATTTCGAAATAAATACTTTCTTCCTTACAGTAAAAAATAATGGGCATCGAAATATTTTTTACGTAAATAAATCTTCGGCGATTCAGCGGTCTTATATTTTTAAAACAGGAGTGCCACAACTGCCACATAATAACATACGTACGAATATGAAATTGGGAGGTGACAGTGGTTAAGTGGATATCGGCAACGAGTGAAGTCCTGGGTGTTCCAAGTTCGAATCCAGTCGGTTAGACAGTACAACTTTCACTTAGGGATGTTGGCAACTTTCTCGTGGTCCTTCCCGTAAGTATCCGATGTCATTCCAGAGACATTTCTAACTAGAAAAAGCATCGGGGAAACTAATGACAACACCAGAATCATATGATTCCCACGAAAAAAGAAGAAGAAACTCGAATCTGTTGTATACATTTTAGCGTCCCGAAATCTCTTTTCAAAAGAAATCATTCTAATGCAATTATTCAATTTCTGGTTTTAAAATTGCATTGCAAGATGAAAACATAGTCATAAAGATTTGATTACATATCGATCCTTATTTTTCACTAAGTTTTACATCTGAATCCATCGTTTCTTTCTTGTATTTGTGACTCTCTCATTTTAAATTTCCTTTCTTTTTTCTCGTTTTTTTTGTGTTAAAGTTAAAAAATAATACTATGTTCTTTCGTAAAAAATCGATATGAAATTAAATATTTATGACATTTTTTAAACTCCAGAACGAATAATCATATAGTTTTAGTGAATTTAAGACACTGTAAGCGTACATAAACGCAAATCGAATAAAATTCGTCTCGGGAAAACGTCGTTGTTCATTTTGTTATATTATGAATATAATTGTAACAAAATTAGACTGTTTATGTAACTCATGATGAGATCAAACAGCAAATAAAAGTGGTTTTCTTTTTTAATCAACATTTATTCCCCTTACTTAGAATTAGTTTTATTTCTAGGGTGATTTGATAGTAAAAAAAAAACTTTTTTCAAGGCGATTAGATGAATCGTAAGTCTAAGTTCAAGGATGATTGCTAATCGGATGGGGGTAAGTATTTTTTTATTATTATCTTTTAAACCTGAAATATGATACCAAGTCCCGGCAAAAATGGTCGTCTATCTTGAAAATCACGCTGGCTTGGTTAAGTAAGAGTGAAGCTAACAAATGCATAAAAATAATCAATTTACAATCAGTAAACCTGCTAATTGTTTCCCTGTTTCTCAACAGTTATTGTCTATTTGTTTTTTCACCCTTTTTTCTTGTTAAATATACTACACAATTGCCGAATATTCTATTAAGTTAACTATTAAAATTTGTATTTAAATTTATTCTAATATTAAATTATTCTAATAAATGTAAAAATATTAAACATTATATTACTGAAGTGGCAATCTCTTTACGAAACTAATCCCGGCTAGCTGATAAATCCCACCCCTTCACTGTGTTGGATAATGGCTCTCTGAGGCCGGACGCATCTTGAAGTGGACGTATGTGGGGAGATCGTTTGGTTTGACTTGCGCGATTTAGTGCGGGTGGACCCGTACAGTCCAGCGCAAAATGAACTGGTGCTCACAGTCGGAGCTCACAGACGTTGACAGGGTAACCACGTTGACGAGGCCTCAATTCAAAGGTCAAGGTGCACCTGCGCATAGGGGTTCTGTGACTTCACAGGCTTTTGTGTGGGAAGCAGAGTTTTGTCAGTCTGGGTATTTGAAACGGGCCGAACGGACGATTTCTCTATGTAGTTTTTAACATGATTAGGGGAATTAAATTCCCTAAGAGAATACAGGCATGAGATTTCTTCTTCCCTTCCTCCTCGAATGGCTAAAGACTTAATTTAGGAATTAACTACGATAGATTAGTTATTTGGTCTCTCCCTCGACGTTAGTGAAGCATCTCCAGCGGCGACGATAACTGACGCCTGAAATAAACAGAATCAAAGTAAAAGATTGTTGCCTCGTGAATTTGTGTTATAAAGGTTTTGTTGCAGACACAACGGACGGCGATGGTCACAGCAGTACAGAAACGAAGAAAGAATTCAACCACTAGACGACATCGAGACGACGCATCCCTCCACGACGAAGAAGACGGTACGAGAAATTAAAGGTATGTAACATATTCCATTTTGGTGTTTAAAATGACCAGTTGTTTAAGCGAGAATTGCCACGGCCCATTCCGGAACTGGTATACAAAGCGAGAACTACCACGGCCCATACCGGGACGGCTATGCAACAACTGTAGAGGGTCCTAGATGCCAGAAGATTTTATGCTCTAATTGTTTCTTTTCTCGAAACACTAAACTTTGGGATTCCTATCCTAATCCCCGTTTATACGACACGACCATCATGTAGAAATTTGAATGTAATGTGAAAAAGTATCTTGTAGCCAAACTCCCCACCCAGGTTGGGCCTCCCCTATGAATTTGGTCCTTATCACAGTAGATTATAGATATTAATTTCATTTACATGTTTAAGTTTAACATACATCGATTAATTATATTTAGTTTGTTATTTTTACCTTAATAAATGGAATCGTCCATGTTTTTCATATAAAAATTATTCTAACGCTGTAGCAACAAATAGACATACGGACTTGGTTCGTTATTGCTTTCTGAAATAAACCCAAGGGCGAATGTGTGTAATGTACTTCAACTAGCAATAATACGCTTACATGGGAACACTTGTGCAAGGTGTTCACCTCTCTCCTAGACCAAACATCCACCGTTCCTATCACGTTTTTTCCTACACCATTTTTTATAACTTCCATATTTTAAGTATTATTTTTTAATCAAAAAAATTAATAAATGTCAAATAGGTATCACTAACGTTTTCGATTCTTCGTCGAATCATCCTCATATGTTAAAAGTAAATGAACAAAAAAGCTGGAGAAAGAAAAAAATTTAAAAAAAAAAAACAGCAGAGAAAAGCGTAGATAATGTTTTCGCATTGTTCCATGAAAGATGTTTACAATTTAAATTCACCGACGCCGGAGTGGCATCACATAATCAAATCGCATCATGTTAAGCATTTTAAAATGTTGCTTTTTTACTTTTTTGAATTTTGTAATGACTTTTTTGAGTCAAAATCAAACAAAATAATATATGTTCCATATGTATCACAGACGTTTTCGATTCTTCGTCGAATCATGTGAATGTATTTCCTGAAAAAATGCGAAAACATTCTCTGCTGTCTTATAAAAACTTCTCTTCTTTCTCCAGCTTTTTTGTTCATTTGCTTTTGACACCTGAGGATGATTCAACGAAGAATCGAAAACGATACCTATGGGGCATTTAATAATTATTTTGATTTTAATAGAAAAAAGACCATTAGACAAATTGAAAAAAAGGCATAATTAAACGGACTAATTCTGGTATTTTTAACAATAGTTGCATAAATGAGAAAATGCTGACTAAATTCTATTTTATTAGTGGGCAGATAATTGTGTAGTTTTGTAGAGTAATTCCCATATCATCAGTCAACTAACATTCTTTAAAATTATAGCGGTATTTTTTATGTGTTTTACTTCTTAGTGGGTATTGTTTTCCCGTGAAGTTATACTCATTTGTATAACAGTCTATACAATCTTCGTTTGTAGCTCTATAATTTAATCGGGGCTCAAATGACAAATAAGCTATATATATATATATATATATATATATATATATATATATATATATATATATATATGGATAATAAAAAGATAATTACTTTTTATTAGATCTTATTGTTATAAGGAGATGCTCGATATTATAAATTGAGCAAAATATAACAATTATTAATACGATGAAAAAAATACAATTTGATATTTTACAAGTTTATTAAATTATCATGGTGTACGAGTAAGGAATATGATTTATGTATATATATATATATATATATATATATATATATATATATATATATATATATAGGATCAAAATAAACCAAAGTGAAAACTTTTAGTAGATGGAACCTATTGTGAAAAGGATAAGCTCAATATACGAGATAGAGCAATAGTAGAGATAGAAGAAAAAAGAGTGATAAATATGCGACGATTGTCCAAATTTATTTCAAATTTCAATTGTTCAATGCAAGGTTGTCAGTAATAAACTAGTGTTTATTTTTCTTTCCTTAAGCCAAGGCTTTTCAAAGATCGAAATCTTATCATCAGAGGAGAAATACAGATGGATAAGTTGGCTTTCGAAAAAACCAAAGTTCAAATATTTGAAAATATGAGAATTATTTTTAAAAATTATTAAAATAATTTTTGTCAAAAAACGTACTGAATGAAAAGAAAATTTCGTGAAAAAGATATACAATTGTCCGGGTGGTAAGTTTCCGTTGAAGAGGTTCGGTGAAATTGTAGAAAGTGAAGAAAAACACTTTGCATGGGAGCAGGTTGGAAAAGGTGCTCAAAAGTAGATAAGTCCAGATGCACTTAAAAGAGGCTGTGAAGAGGAAAATAGGCCATTTTTTGATTTTCTTCCGGGCCTAGTAAAACGGTAGGATCTCATACAAGGATTAACTCAGAATGAGAAAAAGCCAAAGTTGATGAAAGTTTCAGATTTGGGGTCAGGATGGGGGGGGGTTAGGAGGTGCGGGGTAGTTTAAAAAGTCGCTTTGTGAATTTGGGGGAAAAATAAAAGGAGGACGGGTTGGCATGGGGATGTAGATAAAGTGACAGGTGGGTTAAGGGTGCGGGCTAGCGGTAGGGTGTAGGTTTTGGGGGTGGGGTTAATCTTAAATGGTGAATAGGTATAGAAAAAGTTGATTCTAAAAATAGAAATAAAAAAATGTGAGCTTCCAAATATTTCAGGCGGCTAAAGGCAGATTAAAATGTAGTTATCAGATATGGTTTCAGTGTGTTTAAGGAATAAAGAATAAAGTAGAATTAGTGAAAGCATGGTATAATAAATATAGGAATGTGAGAGAGTGGATGATTAAAATTAAAAATTAAAAGATTAAATTTAAATTTAAAAAGCTAGGGAATAGTTAATTAAAAAATTTATTTATTTATTTTTAATTTAATTTAAAACCAAATTAAGGGTTAGATGAATAATTTGGAGGGACATTAAATGGCCAAAGAGATAAGGGGGGGAAATAAATTAATGGGAAAAGGGTTAGTGAAATTTAAAGGTCAAGTCTGTTCTACTCAGGTATATTGAAATTTAGGAGAGGGGAACAATGTAAGGGATAAGGATAGATTGTTAGAAACAATTTGTTTCGATTTCTAGTAATAGGGGTGGAGTTGGGTTGGTTCAATCAAAATTTGAGTGCAGTGTCAATTTTATAATCTGTGGTTTAAATGGTGAGTGAGTCGTAACAGGGTAACAATTAACAGTTACAGTTTAAATTTAATTAGATATATAAGGGAAACCTGCAAGGGGTTTCCAAGTAGTATGAACATATGATTTGGGGGGGGTGAAATTGGTCAAAGATAAGATAAGTTGAACAAAGAGAGAATGGGCCGATAGAAAATGGCTCGCGAGTATTTAGAGGGATTAGGATTATTCAAGAATAGGTCAAAATAAGTAGTTATGTAACAATTGTATATCTTTTTCACGAAATTTTCTTTTCATTCAGTACGTTTTTTGACAAAAATTATGTTAATAAATTTTAAAAATAATTCTCATATTTTCAAATATTTGAACTTTGGTTTTTTCGAAAGCCAACTTATCCATCTGTATTTCTCCTCTGATGATAAGATTTCGATCTTTGAAAAGCCTTGGCTTAAGGAAAGAAAAATAAACACTAGTTTATTACTGACAACCTTGCATTGAACAATTGAAATTTGAAATAAATTTGGACAATCGTCGCATATTTATCACTCTTTTTTCTTCTATCTCTCTCTCTCTCTATATATATATATATATATATATATATATATATATATATATATATTACTATTTCATGTATCCACATAAAATTTTATAAAGTGATATGTTTTATGTATCAATTTTCAGTATTTACTTCAACAGTGCTCGATACGTAAGTAAAGCTAGGTAGAAAGCTATACAAATATATTTATGGCAATTAAGCTACACAGAGGCTCCCGCGTTTCATCCCCGGTTGAATCTTCAAGCTAAAATGCATGGAGTTATTTTTGCCGGGTGTTTTTATATACACGGCTAGCTAGTTAACCAATTAGATTCTTTGTGGTTCTCTCAGCGAATCGTTGGGCTTCCCACGAACAAAGGTCTGGTTAGTGTTATTTTCTATATCATGTTATGTTGTTCTGTTTTCTATAGATTGGGGTATATCCTGTTTCTTTGTGGTGTTAATATAATGTGGGGATTTGTTTTAACACGTGGTTCCTTGTAGTTCTATTTTAGGTTTTAATTTTTAAATTGGTAGTAACCTGCAGCAAAAATAAATGGAGAAACGCAGAATATATACTAAAAAGAAAGAAACGGAGAGAAAGAAAGAGAAAACAACAGTCACTCGCTGCATTGTATTAAGTTCGACAGACTGCGCAGTCATCGGCCTTCAAGCTTTAATCTGGCACCGTCCACCGTTTGTTTGTTGACACGTGCCTGTCATCTGGATAGAGCCTGGCGATTCATGACATTATAAACAAGTCCATGTCGTCGAAGTCGGCTGGCACGCTGTTTTGATACCACAGCTATATTGTCGCGATTTATTTGTCTCCTCGCGAAGCCAAAGAATGTCATGGTAAAAGGTTGACTTTTAATGTTAGAAAATTCAGCTTCCACAGAAAGAGCGCTCATCATTGCAGCACAATGTAATGCTAATTTCTCTAAATTTAGAAAACATGTATCCAGTTAAAATAGGTTTAATAAAAATCCTTTAGACATACATAAGATTCAAACACGGGTATTGACATAGTAAAGCTAATGTTTTAATGATGTATAATCTGCTGTTTTTGCTTTATTCTTATCCAATCACACGTTTCTATTTACAAACAGACAAATCCCAGAAAACAAAATAAATTTTTAATAGTATATAGATTTAGTGAGGATCTATGTATATTTTTTGCTGTCATTTTGTATAGTCGAGTCTAATTCCAAAATCATTCACTTGCGGTTATTACTGAATAAATTTTACTTTTACGCAAAACAAAAAATTATTCGCGGGTACACCTTAGGGGCGCGCTATCCCAACAAAAGGTCTCCTCATCCCACCACCAGCGGCGGCTGCTCACGCCAAACATATCCGTCTACGCCCAATTTATTTTACACTCAGTTGGGAGAATTACGCATATATAATACTTAATTACACATATGATGTCGACCAACTTCTCAGCAATCAACTCTCAAATAAAGAGAATATATATATATATATATATATATATATATATATATATATATATATATATGTCTGTATATATATATATATATATATATATATGTCTGTATATATATATATATGTATATATATGTCTAAATATATATATATATGTCTATATATATGTATATATATATGTTTCTCTCTATATATATATATATGTCTGTACATATATATTATATATGTATATATATATGTCTGTGTATATATATATACATATATATGTATGTATATATATATATGTATATATATATATATATGTCTGTATATATATATGTATATATATATGTCTGTATATATATGTATATATATATGTCTGTATATATATGTATATATATATGTCTGTATATATATGTATATATATGTCTGTATATATATATATGTATATATATATGTCTGTATATATATATGTATATGTCTGTATATATATATATATATGTCTGTATATGTCTGCATATATATAAGTATATATATTTATATGTCTGTATATATAAGTATATATATATATGTCTGTATATATATATATGTATATATATATATATGTCTGTATATATATATATGTATATATATATATGTCTGTATATATATATATATGTATATATATATATGTCTGTATATATATATGTATATATATATGTCTGTATATTTATATATATATATATGTATATATATATATGTGTCTGTATATATATATATATGTATATATATATATATATATGTATGTATATATATGTATATATATGTGTCTGTATATATATATATATTTATATATATGTGTGTGGGTGTCTGTATATATATATATGTGTCAGCATATATATATATATATATATATATATATGTCTGTATGTATATATATATATATATATATATATATGTATGTGCGAGTGTGTGTGCGTGTCTGTATATATATATATATATATATATATATAAATATATATATTTATATACATATATATATGTGTATATATATGTGTGTATATATATGTATATATATGTGTCTATATATATTTGTATCAATTATGTTAATTACGAAACTAGATTCAAAATTTTAAAGTGTTTAGCATAGTAATTAACATTAACAAATTTATAGTCCTTAATAAAAACAATAAAAATCAATCTTTTGAATTTTGCACGCGCTTTGCACGTGATCACGTTTCGCATCCGGCATCTCATACCTACATGAATTCATTTGAAAGGCCGTAGGAAGAAACTCAATAGTAAAAACATGTTGTAAACGAACCAATACTAACCCTAACTCTTATGAAGATTTTATGAATCAAATGAAAATTACTAGTGAAACAAGTAAAATCGAACAAGAAACCCACGGAACTCATATACACTTATTTAACGCTACAACTTAATCGACTATTCGAAACATTGAAAAGATAAAAAAGTCTCATCAAACAAAAACACTCTGTGTCTTTAATCCAATAGACGACATGGGACTTTTCAAGTAACGGATAGTCTAGATTAAGGATCTCTTCCCCTATCCATCTGTATTTGTGTTTGGTCCTTCTCATATCTGTGTTAAGCAATGACGTCAAAAACCGACCAGGTCTTAATTTTGTAAGCTGATCATTTTGTGATGTCATTATCTTGACGATGCCCCCAAGTGTGCACGGAGACAAAATAACAAGCAAGCAAGATGTAAAAAACAGTTTTAGTTGTATTTAGATAGAAACATTTATTTAGATAGATACATTTATATAGATAGATACATTTATATAGATAGATACATTTATATAGATAGACTAGGTTAGAGCAATAGAAAAAACGAATGCTAATACTGTGTTGTCGATTTCCTCACAACGGGGGACGGAAGAGTAAATTAGTGTTTTACGGCAGAGGGCGAGCCTACAAGATTAGCCAAAAACTATTTAAGACTCCGGGTTTTCCCTCTAGTTTTCAAATAATCTCGCCGACTCGCAGCGAAACATGGAACTATTTTCGAAGTTGTTTTGCCCGGCGAAGATGTCGTAAGGCAATCTGTACGATATTCAGAAGGGACGCGCCGGGTCTCAGCCCATTAATGTTACACCCCACCCTTGATCGCTGATCATTGTCATCGGCGTATAAACATCAGGTTGAAGGGGGAAAAGTTCGGTGAGATTCGCAACTAAAATTACACGAGACGCGCGAACAAAGGAACGCGGGATTAAAAGAGAATGTACGAACGATGTACAAAAAAAAATGGCGTCTTTTGATTTAAAAGTGTAAAAAAAGAAATTCGAATCTACAATTCGATGAGATAGCCTAAGTCTAAGAAATGTTCGGGTGTAAGTGGCATTTCTACTTACAGTCACGCAACGGGTAATCAAAATATGGCTCTTATTTAAAAGCTTCTCTTCCCTGCAGCCTCTTTCTCACAGAAGAGACGTTGATAGTCTTTCTCTGCTCCATTGTTATTTTCATGGTAGGTGCTGAACTGAGTTCAAATCTACCCCCCCCCCCCCTAAAATATTCACAACTAAAACTCGTCTAGCTACAACCACTGTAAATAATTTCCCTTTCTCCCTTTGTGTACCTAAAACTAAACGGAACTTCCATTAGCAAAGTTTCTTCCATAGAAGTGCACGTCTGTGGAACACAATACCACAGGGCTACTTCCCAGCTAACTGCAACATGTTTTTTTTAAGTCCAATGTAAACAAATTCTTGTCGAGCCGTCCTCTTAAATAATCAAAGTATGACCAGTTACAACCATTGTTACTAATCCTCACGATGTCGTCTGACCGTCGTTCACTCGACAAAGTCATTAACCTTTATCCTTTAGTGACCTTTGACCCTTCATAAGCGGTGACTTGTCAGTAAAAATAACACCTGAGTCAATCAACGTTTGTTTCCCTTTTTCTTTTAAAGTTTAATGACACAAAATACATACTTACTATTAATATTCTAAATTTTAAAGTTTAATGACACAAAATACATACTTACTATTAATATTCTAAATTTTAAAGTTTAATGACACAAAATACATACTTACTATTAATATTCTAAATTTTAAAGTTTAATGACACAAAATACATACTTACTATTAATATTCTAAATTATAAGTTTAATGACACAAAATACATACTTACTATTAATATTCTAAATTTTAAAGTTTAATGACACAAAATACATACTTACTATTAATATTCTAAATTTTAAAGTTTAATGACACAAAATACATACTTACTATTAATATTCTAAATTTTAAAGTTTAATGACACAAAATACATACTTACTATTAATATTTTAAATGTTAAAGTTTAATGACACAAAATACATACTTACTATCAATATTCTAAATTTACAAGTTTAATGACACAAAATACATACTTACTATTAATATTCTAAATTTACAAGTTTAATAACACAAAATACATACTTACTATTAATATTCTAAATTTACAAGTTTAATAACACAAAATACATACTTACTATTACTATTATTTTCTTCTTATATTTGAAAATAATTTATTTTAATTATTGTAATTAGCCGTAATTTATAATTAACTGAATAAGTGACCCATCTCTCAGTTATATAGCTATATATTTCTCGCGCCTTCTTTCACTGTATGTGTTTCCAGCCATTTTCTAATAAGTTTTAATGTATCTGTAAACATTTAAAAAAGAGGGTCTCTCTCTCTTTTACGCTAAACAAACACTTGTGTAAACGAATAGGTGTTATGAGGGGTGAAGAGTGGTTTTAACAGGATGGGCAACTCCTCACAGTTTTAATGACCCGTCGGGATACCTACGCGGACACTTTGTTAATTCTATCCTCAGTAGGATGTGTAATCCTGAATGTGTTTCACATTCACCGGAAGTTTCCCCCTCAGATGTTTATATCTGTGAGGTTATCTGATAGATAGTATCAAAACACTCCACAGACTATTCCCGAACTGAAAAGGATTATCACAGCCAAAACGAGGACAGTACCAAGAGAGGAGTGTGACGTCAGAGTTATTGACAATTTTGCACGTCATACCCAAGTATGATTTTCGATTTATATGAAGCTGTTTATAGATTAAAGTGAGGAAGATGAAGGTTTAACGCTACTGCAATCATTAGTTTTAAGCAAATGTTTTTTTTGTCCTTTTTACATTTTTTATAATCTGATGATAATATTTTTTAGGATTTTATTGGGACGAAATGCACAAATTACCTCTTGATTTGATATGGTACGCTATCAATAAACCTATTTAATTTCATTGAGGGAAAGTGATGAATATAGCTTACTATGTATACTAATTGATTACATTACTGGTGTTTTATACATGGCAATGGCAGGTAGTCTTATAGCCTTACGATCAGAAATATTTGTCTTCTTCGGATCGTAACAAATATATGGTTGGCACGTCTCGTAGTAAAAGTCTTGTTGACATGTCTAGTAGTAACAGTAGTAGTATTAGTTCGACAGTGTGTAGAGGTCGTCTTCCCTTCCCCTTCTCTTTCACACTCTCAATGTCTCTATCTATCTTTATGTTGTCTTCATTATTATCAGTTCGGTTGTACATCTGTCATTTTAACTCAGCTGTGTATATTGTCAGTCTGTCTCATTATATTTCATTTGCAGAGGCACCTCTAATAGTTAGTTCTTTGTAATAATAATAACAGCACATATCCATCCGAGTGTCACTATTTTTCAAATTGCTCTTAGTCTCATAATACACAATATTTTTCTTTGCAGGTACTTATAATAATATTACGTATTCACTGCGCGAGGATGGAAAGACTAAAGCCAAGAGGCAAAACACTCTAGCTTTTCGCCACGTATCACTCTCCCGGCTTTCTGTTTGGTAGGTCACTTCCTTGAACACGTTCGCTAAATTCCGAACTGAAATTTCGGTGAAAATGTCCCATTTCTACGTCAAATCATACATGCCACATACCATATTAATAGTGTTTATCTCGTCAGAAAATATGCCGATTTATAAGTAAAGCATCAAAAAGTCGCGACATTGTCTGGGATTGAATAGGGAAATCTATGTCTTACTGCTCCCAGCCCATAGCTCAATCATTGAAAGTAATGAGAATAACTGTTCACACATTCTCCAACCTTGAACACCATATTACCAGTATGTTCTAATTTCTATAATTTTAAGTAAAAATAAAATAAAATACAATTTAACATCATATTTTTCTTTTATGGATGCCCAGCGCGAATGCAGACACCGCTATAATGTTTGAATATCATTGATAAAAAATAAAGTATAGTTATTCAAGTATCATGACAAATGTACTTTCAATATAAATAATATATATATATATATATATATATATATATATATATATATATATATATATATATATAGAGAGAGAGAGAGAGAGAGAGAGAGAGAGAGAGAGGTTTGAGGATCTATCTCTAAACCCCTAAGAGTTATTGAACACAGAAAAGAAACAGAAAACAAACTACGAAATATAAATGAAATTTATAAAAGACTCTTTTACAATGTTCCTTCTATTTATGTAACATTTGAAAAAACAAATTGACATCAACCTTAAAGGCGGATTATTATGTTATTATCTTGTTGCTAGTAACGAATAAAAACACTAATTAAAAAAAAACTGAATAAATAAAAATATAATCAAGACTTTAATCCTGTCTCAATATTTATACGTCCACTTATGAGTTACACGCGTTCTCTACGTAGATTTGCTAAGGAGGTTTTTCGTCGAAATATCAGGACTTAAATACCGAGGGACATAATAGATTGAAGATAACACCGTAGTTAATAATAATAATTAAATTATTCATGAGTACCACAATATCAAATATTATGTTTTATACGTTTTGGTTTTCATTCTCGTCTTCGTTTATCTAGCATTCTCGGTGCTCACATCTTTCTGCATTCTTACATCTTTCTAAAATGTATCTATAAATTAAATTATTTCATTACGATGTTACCATTTCTGTACAGTGTCGCCTCCTGATATTTACAGGCACCCCCCCCCCCTTATCACCGTTGCATAGAGATCGGGTGTGTTTTGTCGCTGTTATTATCCCAAGTGTTCACAACTTTCTGCATCGTCACGTCCGTCTAAAAAATATCCATAATTTATTTTATTACGATGTTTTCATCTATCTACGGTGTTGAATTTCTTATTTTTTTACCTCTTCGGGCGGTTACACAATAGGTCAATTGTTAAGTGAAAAGCCAGTGCACAAAGATTAGTGCACTCAGGTCTACAAAACATGCCTTAGCAGCCGAGCCGCCATTTTCGGGTAGGGGCACCTCAGACTATTAGCGATAAACTAACCCATTCTGAAAGAGAAGGTGAAGCCTGAGAGTAAACTTCGTGAGACTAAACATGAACATACTTCAGCATGATCGCAACAAAGTCACTGTCGGGCTGATTGTCGAAGACGTATTCCCGACTAGTACGATGTTGATTTTTTTATATTTCGAGACAAAGCCTCCTTATCAAAGTTGCGTAAAAATCATGTGTATTTTGGCCGCTTTTGTTTCTATTTTCTTTTTCCTTTATTCAGCTTCCACGGTGTTCACATATTTCTGCATTGTCACACCTCAAAATCCATCTATATAAATTCACGTTTATTCTCTAACAAATGTATACTCTCCATCATATAAAATAACGTCTAAATCGGTGAAATTAAAATAAAAAATCAGAAAGAAAACGTCTCGAACAAGAAAGTTTAAAACACTAAAATAAAATAAAAACTTCAAGGAAACAGAAATAAGAAAGAATTAAAATGTCTCAAACTAAAAGCTAGAAAAAGTTTTTGTAAGATATAATCTGTATAAAAACCAAAAAAACAAAATGAAACGTCTCATTATAGATATAGATTGAAGGCGGGGGTTGTCTGACTTGTTATTTGCTTTCTCAATTCACTTAAATACTTAAAATGGATTCTTCCGGCAGTTTTTTACTTGCTAACTTTTGTTATATATATATATATATATATATATATATATATACTCAACGTTGTTTTCCGGCAACCATGTTGAGGGTAGTTTACACGACTCGAACCTTTTTCTCTTCTTTTCGTAAGGATGTTTTGCCAGCCATTCAAAAGAATTCTGTAGTTTATAAATTCATGTGTCAGTGTGGACCTGACTACGTTGGCAAGACATCCCAAAGATTAGAATTTAGAATATCCCAACACATACCACGTGATATTCGCCTACACAAGGTTTCGAGATCATCCGGGAACTTCCAGGCACAGGAATCAGCCATCGATAATCACCTCGTTAGTACAAATAGTTGTTCTGACAACTATTCCGATGGGTGGTTTTCTGTTTTACACAGTGCCAGGTCGAACTACCATCTCAATATTATTGAAGCGTTAGTCATTAACAACTCTCGACCTAGCCTGTGTAGACAAAAGATTTTGAAGCATCAGTTAGAGATCTTTAATGATTCAAAGCCACCATAACGTTGAGAGATTTACCCTTTTTTTCCTCTCAATCGTTTCCTCCAACTGAAATAAGTTTTTTCCCCTCATATCTCATTCGACTTTTATGTTTTAATTTACCATTCTGACGTTTCCTCTCAGAGGGTCAGACGATAAGGCCTTCAGGTAATTTTAACAGTTTTCCTTTTTTCCACTCGTCTGTTTCATTGATTATAATAATGCTTCCTCTAAAATTGATCATATATATATATATATATATATATAGAGAGAGAGATAGAAGAAAAAAATATATATATATATATATATATATATATATATATATATATATATATATATATATACTAATAAATACACATTGCTCCTTATTATAGAGTTGAGGA
>OY744542.1:26087293-26167293 GCA_963556195.1 Sepiola atlantica
ATAGTCATCAGATTCCCTGAATTTTAATTTCTTCTTAAGTTTAATCCCAAATTTTAGACATTTTCCAGAATCAAAATCATATAGTGGATTTTGATTAAAATTGGAATAAGGATTCTAGACATAAGATTGCGTATCATTACATGTCGCAAGGTGACATAAAATAGGTACGAAACTCATCTGTTGGGGTGATTCATTTCACCCATTCTGGGACGGGTATGCTTTGAGGCTGTATTTATAAAATTATGTTATAATGATGTACATATCTTTTACAACGTTAAATAGATGATGATTTGCAAATAATTTCAAAACCAGAAATATCGTTTTATTTGACAGTTTACATGCTTCTAAACTACTTTCAATTTTCTTTTTAATTTCACGAAGTAATTGAGATTTTTTGTCAACTATTAAAAATAATGCTGACTTGTTTACGAATAAACGGAAATGCATTGTAGTGGATTTAATTTCGTTACTAACGTAGTTTTTTTTACAAAGTTAATTTAATAATTAATGCAATTACATTTTGATTTCGTTAAATAATTAATCAATATACTAAATCAGACAACAATGTGTAAGTTGCGTAGAGGCGACAAATACACATATATACATCAACACACAATTTTATAATTATAAATATTATATTAAAACAACGAGTCGTAAATATGTTTATGTGTCTTTCTAAAAGTCAGTCTACATATGATACACTTACATCATTTCATTAAGCATGACCTAAACGTATGGTATAGTAAAAATAAACTTTAATATGAATTTCCTTGGGGTAAACATGGCTTAAATTATGCATGGGGGAAGGTAAGAAAATAACTTTTCATTATGATCGGTTTTATATAAATAACGATGAATAACATTAGGATTATTTTAATATAAATAACACTGAACCTTGGTCGAAAAGTCAGTCAGTTTTTGTATTCTTTGTTGGTTACTTTCATTTTTCTATCTATTATATTGATCCAAAGAGAAAGATATACACACATATATATATATATATATATATATATATATATATATATATATATATATATATATATATATATATATAACGATGGAGAAAAAGAGAGGAAGAGATTAACGCAGTTTAAAATTGAAGGACATATTTAGAAATTGACTCAAAAGTTTGTAATCACTTCTCTAACAAACACTAAACAGCTTTCATTGAAATTGAGAGACATATTTAGAAATTGATTCAAAAGTGTGTTATCACTTTTCTCACAAACACTAAACACTTTTCATTGAAATTGAGGGACATATTTAGAAATTGATTCAAAAGTTAATCACTTTTCTCACAAACACTAAACACTTTTCATTGAAATTGAGAGAAATATTTAGAAATTGATTCAAAAGTGTGTTATCACTTTTCTCACAAACATAAACCAGCTTTCATTTAAATTGAGGTACATATTTAGAATGTGATTCAAAAGTTTGTTATCACTATTCTCACAAACACTAAACACTTTTCATTGAAATTGAGGGACATATTTAGAAATTGATTCAAAAGTTTGTTATCACTATTCTCACAAACACTAAACACTTTTCATTGAAATTGAGAGACATATTTAGAAATTGATTCAAAAGTTGTTATCAATTTTCTCACAAACACTAAACAGCTTTCATTGAAATTGAGGGACATATTTAGAAATTGATTCAAAAGTTTGTTATCACTATTCTTACAAACACTAAACACTTTTCATTGCAATTGAGGGAGATATTTAGAAATTGATTCAAAAGTTGTTATCACTTTTCTCACAAACACTAAACAGCTTTCATTGAAATTGAGGGACATATTTAGAAATTGATTCAAAAGTTGTTATCACTTTTCTCACAAACACTAAACACTTTTCATTGAAATTGAGGGACATATTTAGAAATTGATTCAAAAGTTTATCACTTTTCTCACAAACACTAAACATTTTTCATTGAAATTGAGGGACATATTTAGAAATTGATTCAACAGTTTGTTATCACTTTTCTCACAAACACTAAACAGCTTTCATTGAAATTGAGGGACATATTTAGAAATTGATTCAAAAGTTTGTCATTACTTTTCTCACAAACACTAAACAGCTTTCATTGAAATTGAGGGACATATTTAGAAATTGATTCAAAAATTTGTTATCACTTTTCTCACAAACACTAAACACTTTTCATTGAAATTGAGGGACATATTTAGAAATTGATTCAAAAGTTTATCACTTTTCTCACAAACACTAAACACTTTTCATTGAAATTGAAGGACATATTTAGAAATTGATTCAAAAGTTTGTTATCACTTTTCTCACAAACACTAAACACTTTTCATTGAAACTGAGGGACATATTTAGAAATTGATTCAAAAGTTTGTTATCACTTTTCTCACAAACACTAAACACTTTTCATTGAAACTGAGGGACATATTTAGAAATTGATTCAAAAGTTTGTTATCACTTTTCACACAAACACTAAACACTTTTCATTGAAATTGAGGGACATATTTAGAAATTGATTCAAAAGTTTATCACTTTTCTCACAAACACTAAACACTTTTCATTGAAATTGAAGGACATATTTAGAAATTGATTCAAAAGTTTGTTATCACTTTTCTCACAAACACTAAACACTTTTCATTGAAACTGAGGGACATATTTAGAAATTGATTCAAAAGTTTGTTATCACTTTTCACACAAACACTAAACACTTTTCATTGAAATTGAGGGACATATTTAGAAATTGATCTAAAAGTTTATCACTTTTCTTACACACACTAAACACTTTTCATTGAAATTGAAGGACATATTTAGAAATTGATTCAAAAGTTGGTTATCACTTTTCTCACAAATATTAAACAGCTTTCATTTATCCTTAAATACTGCATGAAGTTGATTTTATCACTAATTAAACCTTGAATTAAACTTATGCAAAATGAAAAAGTCAAAACCACAAAGACCAAGCATAAAGCAGCTTACACCTGAAGCTAACAACCCTGAATCACCTGCATTTTTTTTCTGACATGCTATTGTGGATGGTAGACGGTAAGTTGCCAGTTGGGTAAAGAGCTCAATGTCACTAGTAATGAAGACAATCTCCTTCATTAACGTAAACCAACGACCCAACAGCTGAAGTCAAAGCCCAGGCTGCAGTTATGCATTAAAAGGTTTTAAAAAGGGTCCGTTGATGACTATATTTTCTTCACACTGGAGGGTGGAACGCTCTAGTAAGAAAATAAACTGCTGCCACTTAGCATAAAGAATAGAATTGAGTGCTCTCGGCAGTTCATAATGTAAACTAAACATGTATAGGCATTATAATTGTCTGTACTTCGTAGCGAGAGTGATAGCTAAGTGGTAAAACATCCGACTGTCAACAAAAGCTGTTGAGTTTCGAAACTCATCTTGAAGAATTCGCTCTTCTATCCACGGTGATATTGTGAAACAGCTGCCTGTGGATGATTATGTATGTATGTATGTATGTATGTATGTATGTATGCATGTATGTGTACGAGAGTGAGAAAGGGGGGATGCATATTGTGTATTTGGATTAGGTCTAACGAAGGCTAAACAGGCCGAGAGATCTAACATTTGCGGTATTTTACTTCACGCAAGATGCGCAGTCAATCAGCACATATCGTTTTAGTTGCTAACACTTCACTTTCATTGCTCCGATTAAATTCTGAAACGGAATTCGAACTAATCAAATTTATTTCAGCATCGGTTTTGTATTATATCATATATTGCTTTGGATTATAAGTTTGTACATATATTGTCAAAAGTCAAAATAGTATTTCTTGAATGAACAAGGCTACCAATAGGAAAAGAAAACCTTACAATAGATTATAATATAAAACCTTTAAAAAATATATAAACTTAACTACTGGTTTATCATTTTCGTGACTATTAATGGCGAAAAGATAGTTCTAAATAGAATAAAAATGTTATCTTCTGAGCAATGAAAGTAAAATGTCTAGCAGCTAAAAAGATTTCTACTGACTGACTGGAAATCCTGCCTCCAGTAAAAGACTCCAAATGTTTGATCTCTCGGTCTGTTATATAGATAGCCCTAGGTCTAACCCTATTAGCGCCATTTTGTTCAACTCGTCGGCATCTACGGTCAACCAATTGCACATTTTTCATTACCGTCTTGAATTCTGATACCGAGTCGAAGTAGACCGGTCAAACCCGAGGGAGGCTCAAATATCCCGGTGTAAATATGACCCATTGCCGCCCAATTCCCGCCTCGACTTATTGACAGAACAAAATAACCAGCGTTGCACGAAAGGAAGAAAATTAGAAATTATTTAGGCGTCGAAAGGATCCAGTTTAAGATTAAGCTTTTTGTTTGGCGAATAATTGAACAACAACAAAAATGTTAATGTGTATATAGCTTTAACATGACTGATAAAAAGCCATAAACATTAAACGCTTTTTTTTATTATCAAAGAAAACATGTATTATACACGATGTGGGAAATTACTCTCGGTTATTAAGTGCTCGTAATTTATTAGTGAAATAGAATTAAATAATACAAATGTGTATAGTATAGAGTTGTATTTAGAATTCACTAAAGACGCCAGCATTCACCACCAGCTTCTCCTGGGAACCGCATCAACTAATTTAACATGGAACTCTTTTTTACTAATGAGTCGCCACTTATGAAGGCTAAAATAACACTCGAGGATAAGTGATAATAACATGGATAAAATGTACAGTTGAATGATGATGAATATTATGAGAGGATTAAAAATCTTTATATACCATCATTTCAAAACAATGGTCGACCAATTAAAAAAGGAATTCTAACCCTGTTTCGTAGAAAAAACCGCTCAGTAGACTAAATTACAAACTAAGAGGAGGGCAAAGTTACGAGGCTAGCCCCTATTTTGTCTAAATAAATAAATAAATAAATAAAATAAAAATAAGCCCCTATTTTGTCTGAATAAATAAATAAATAAAATTAAAATAAGCCCCTATTTTGTCTGAATAAATAAATAAATAAAATTAAAATAAATAAATGACGACTAGATAAAATCGTACCTTTTCTACCGCTAAAATAATGGACTTTTTTAATGGCTTTATCAAGGAAAAAAACGAGGGTAAGAGTTAATGAGATGATTAAAATGACAGTTAAAAACGGCAATTCTACCCGTTTGTCACAAACATCGCCTATGGAATGCGAGGACATGCTATTTTCTGGGTCGACTTTTGTTTTGATATTCACCATATCAGAGAGCCGGTGAAGAATGCTGGCGCTCATATTCAATTCTAAATAAAACTGCTGCTACTACTACTACTACTACTACTACTACCCCTATCAAAGCTGTTAGTTTAAAATGGTTAAAGTAGGAATTATTTACATTAGCGACAAAATATTAATCACCAATTAGCATCGGATGATCTAACTTTTTTTAAAAATGTGTAATAATAATTGTCATTGTCAATTAAATATTTTTAAATAAATAAAACGAAAACATTTCTTTTTTACTTATTAATTTCAAATTGTAGCAAATTAATTCTTTTCGAAACAATACATATTCCGTTTTCTTACCGCAAAAATAACTGTCAGCAACAATTTCTTCAAATAAATAAAACTAATGTCACTTTTTAAATTTATTTATTTAAAATTGTTCAGTTGATGGAACGATTTCATTTGATTTAGGAACAATTCATTTTTAAATGGGTATGGTCAGATTAATTACCAATCTTTTCTAATCAGTCGATCTAATTTATTTTTTCAACATAGTTCACCCCAAGTAGCCGCTGTAGACCTAAGGCGCCACTGCGAATTAGGGTGAAAGTTTTGGGGGTCATCCTAAATTGAGAGATGTGCTACGCGATGCTTGTTCACATTAGTTTTAAATTTCTGCATGTTAGTACAGTTGGGGGAATTCCAAAGGCCGAGGGCAGAAGCTATTAAAGTAGAAGGCTCTCCGGCATCTGGGGACCTCCACAGTGAAAGGAATGGATTTAGCTGATTGTCGGATTGGTCGAGTGTATTTACGTCGAGGGGGGGGGGGCAACAGAGCAGTAAGTTCATCGGAGCAAATTCCATTGTAGTACTTGTAAAACAAGCACAAAGATGCAACATTACGGGGATAGGACAAGGACTGGAGCTTTGTGGATAGTGAAGGACCTATTAGATTAACGACTCTTTTTTGGACCTTGTCTAAAAGGGAAAGACTAGTGAACGGTGTCCGAGCCCAAACATGACAATGATACTCCTAGCATGGGCGGATGGTGGCTTCGTAGAGATATAGGATACTATCAGTTGTGAGAATTTTTTTAGCACGGTGAAGGGAGCTCACTTTCTTTGCAATAGCCTTGGCAATGTCTTGAAATGTGGGTGAAAGGTGATAACGTACGTCAGACCATGAAGTGATTTAGCGTATTATTATATAGATTTGTTAATAATTTGATTGTATCTCACCTGTACATACCCGGCGTTGCTCTAAAATCTTTTGTACTTTATTTTTCATTCGCTCATCACTCCATATACTTTTCTCGTAATTAATTTCATATACGAAAATATTTACATTTTTTAAAAAATATAATTCAATGAATGAATATATATTACAAAAAATACATATTACAAAAATATATGCTATAAAAAATACATATAACAAAAAATACATGTTACAAAAAATATATATTATAAAAAATATATGTTACAAAAAATACATGTTACAAAAAATATATGTTGCAAAAAATACATGTTACAAAAAATCGGTGATGCAATAAAATCGACTGTAAGTCTTTAAATCCCGTAAGTTAAATGAAACAAATGTAAGAATTCATGTTGCGCTCTAGAAATATTTTTATTTTCCGAGCTTTCGACTTACGTTGGATCATCGTCTGAAGACGCTGTAAAACATAAACAACTATAATGTACATAAGTATTATGTGGAGAGATAGCTGACCTCTTTCTATTATTCTCCGATGCGAGGGGCTGAGTTCAACAACAACCCAGACGGAATGTGGGATCGAACCTCTTTCTTTTATTTCCCTTTCCTGACACCTGCATTTACTCATCCAGAGAGACATAAAGTAGAAATTTATGAGCCGTTTCACTAAATAGCCGGCACGAAGTAAACTCAAAAACAACATTGCTTCACTCTCAAAAAAAAAAAAACGAATACTAACTGTAAGGGTGGGGAGTTTATAGTAAAGCAAGGGTTGCATAATCTCAACGCACCTCTCTTAAACCTCAATCCAGTAGAATAAACCATCCTAGAAAAAAAGGTCGGGTTATCCCTAGTGGTAATATTTCGGAGTGTTCCTACTCTTAGATGAATTGCATAATAAACCAATTGAGAGACTAGTATGCTCTACGAGTATATACATACCTGGACGGAAGATAGATAAACATTAATAAAGATATCGAACCCGCGACGTTGAGTCCATAGACCGCGCCTGTAATAACTACACCAATATATATATAAATATATCAATATATATATATATATACACATATATATATATACATATATATGTATATATATGTATATATATATATATATATATATATATATATATATATATATATATATATATATATATATATATATATATATTGGAAGCCGCGCACATTTAAAACAAGAAAAACAACCATGAAGAAAATAAATTACTAGTGAAAACATACTAAAATGCCTATAATATTAACGTAAGTACCTTATTAATAATAGCACCAACTTGGGATTCCCGCCCTAACTATTATAAATATTACTCGATACACACCTCTGAAGATGGATTCAGATGGATCGGAAAGTACTAGGAATATCAGCGAATATGACAGATACATCGGCCAGTTTCCGCTAAAGGATCAAGAAAAAAATATGCATACATAGATTGTCCGTTTTATTGAAAGAAATATGCTTAAGAAAAAACCTGCCTATATATATATATATATATATATATATATATATATATATATATATATATATATATATATATATATATATATATGGGAAGAGAAGGATGAAGGTAATCCGACGTGATGGTAAAATGAAAAAGGAAAACCAAAAACTGGATGTTTTTTATGTGTACATCAACGTTTCGTCTTTATTTATAAGACTTCATCAGGATGATGATATAGGGAAAAGATATCATGCAAGCACAGATACATGTAGGGTAGACATGTTGGGAGGAAAAATAAAATAAAATGAAAAATAATGGCAGCGTCTTGGTGGACGTCCGTACTTTTTAGAGAATGAAAATGAGTGACGAAAATGAGTGGGAGAAAAGGGGGGTGGAGGGAGCAAGGACTACTGTGGCTGGCGAGGAGAGAAAGAGGTGGGGGATGAGCAGGGGTAAAATGGATGGCAGAGAGAGATTGGAGGAAGAGGGGGAGGGGGTGTTTGACCAGATGGCTGTGGTCAAGATTGAAGGGGAAGAGTGAGTTGGAATGTTTGTGTGTGGGGGGTGTATGCAGGGAAAATGGGGATGGGTAGAGAGGGAGGGGGGCTGTGATTTTGGTGGATAGGCGAAAGTTATGGTCTTAGAGAGCGTTTTGAGAAAATGAGGGAATTTAAGAAGAGGTATGGGAGAAAATAGATGAGAGGGGGAAGAGGGAGGATTTGTCGTGATAGGGTGTGAAATATTTGAAATATTTGGAAAATGATAGCAATGAGTGAGGGATTGGAGTGGGTGGGGGAGGGCGGTGATTGAAAGGGTGGGTGAGGAATATTTGAAATATTTGGAACATGAGAAAGTTTATTTGGACTGTAGTATTAAAAATGTGAGGGAAAAAAAGTAAGGGAAAAAAAAGAAGATTCAGGGAGAAGAAGGAAGGGTGTGGGTGAATGGAAGAGTGTCATAAGGTTAGAGATGAAAATAAAAGTTAGCCATGATCAGGCAAAAGACTTTGTTCTGTGAGGATGATCTTGCTTATTAAGGGTGATAGGTTAAAGAAACCATTTCGTTGCTTGATGGTGGTGGAGGAGGTGATGAGGGCAGTTTCCAATAATCTTCGCCGAGATTTGTTGTGGATGTGTTTAGTGATTTTGGCTTGTTCAAATTTTATTTTTCCTCCCAACATGTCTACCCTACATGTATCTGTGCTTGCATGATATCTTTTCCCTATATCATCATCCTGATGAAGTCTTATAAATAAAGACGAAACGTTGATGTACACATAAAAAACATCCAGTTTTTGGTTTTCCTTTTTCATTTTACCATATATATATATATAAATATATATATTCATATATATATATATATATATATATATACATATATATATTTATATATATGTGTGAAAAAAAAAATTACAAACGGAAAACAAGTTAAAGTGTAGGAAAAAAACAAAGACAAAAGATTTTAAAATATCTTGTCTTTGTTTTTCTCCTGCACTTTAACTTGTTTTCCGTTTGTCATTTTTTTTTTCACACATTTTGTCCACCACGACATTTCTCTTTCATGAATTATCGTGTACCTTACCCCATATGTATATATATATATATATATATATATATATATATATATATATATAGATAGATATACATATATATACATATATAGTATATATTTATATACATATACATATTTATATACATATATATACATATATATACACATATATATATATATTTATATATATATTTATATATATATTTATATATTTATATATATATATTTATATATATATATATATATATATATATATATATATATATATATATATATTGAACCGATGATTATAACTTTGGGAATATGTATTTTAGGAAACACGGTGAATAACATGGGTACATTATTGTTTTTGTAAAATTTACCATTAAGGGATTGCGCAACCTAAACTCAAACCCTCCCCAGAAAAGGCTTTTAAAAATTAGTTGGATACAAAAAAAATACACGGGAAAAAATTGCTCTGCATCAAAGGTGTAAAAGGTAATATATTATAAAAAGATCAGTGTGCGCGCGTGAGCGTCAATCATATGTATGTGATTGGTAAAATGCTAAACTATTGAACTTATCTTTATCAATTATGAACTATGTATTTTAGGCAACAGGGTAAGTAACTTGGACAGATTATTTTTTTTTTTAGTAAACTTAGTCATTTAGGGGAGTGCCACCAAGACCGTACTATACTCCCAACAAAGAAAAACATTAAATTTAAAATTAATGCTATATTTATTCCCTATACCCGTCCAGGAACGGGTATTGGACCTGTGACATATATAATATTGTCATTCACTGACATCTGTTTCGTTGTTTGACGACTAATCAGTGTAGCTATATATATATATATATATATATATATATATATATATATATATATATATATATATATATCTCATATATATATATATATATACACATATATATATATACATATATATATATATATATACATATATATATATATACATATATATATATATATATATATATATATATATATATGTATGTATATATATATATATACATATGTGTGTGTATTAGAATAATACTCGTCCCAGGACAGGTTAAAGAAATACCCCTAACAGAACAGGTTTGCATTAATTTTACGAATATTAAAATTAAGATATAATGATAGTAAACGCTATGTTTAAAAACCCTATTCTAATTTCGATGGAAATCAATTGCATGATGTTGATCGTAGAACATGTTTTAAATTTGAAGAGTCTGAAGAAAAAAAGCGAAATTCAGGAAATCTTATTTAATGTGTCTATAATAAATATCGATTAAATTCAATGCAAATCCGATATAATTGAATGTTCAAATGAACGGTTCAGACATATTGTGTTCTTTAACATCCACGTTTAAAATACTAAAAAAACGAGAATTGTGAGAATATTTATTTATTGATGTCTAATACCTATTTAAAAAAGTACCGAAGCGTTTCCATCCTCTTTTTATTCCCTTTGCATGAAAAAATAAACCTAATACAGCCCACATTGGCCCACTTACGTTTAGCATCTGTGTTCCAAAATTCATAATAATCGATTAATTAGTTTAGGAGTTGATCCTGTAAATACAAATATATAAACATGTTAAGTTTATTTATATATATATATATATATATATATATATATATATATATATATATATATATATATATATATATATATACGCACATTTTGTTAACATTTGTTAAACTTCCGCAATCCGAGCAAATTTCTTTTTTACACTATTAAATTAAAAGATTGCTTTCATTGTTCCCTTGTTTTGCGTCTCGAGTAATTTTAGTTGCGAATCTGACTGCCCCCCCCCCTCCAGCCGACATTCTGTTTTACGCAACTGACAATGATTAAAGATCAAGGGACAGGGGTGTAACATTAATGGGCTGAGACCCGGCGCGTCCCTTCTGAATATCTCGCAGATTGCCTTACGACATGTTCGCCGGGCAAAAAAACTTCGAAAATAGTTCTACGTTTCGCTCCGAGTCGATAAGACTTTTTTGGCTATTTACTTTTTAAGAGAATTAACATACACGCCCCAACTTACGAACAAGCTACGTCACAGAAAAGTTTTCGTATCATTTTTGCTACTCTCGCTGAATAGTGAACCTTACATACTCAACTGTGCTGTGCATGAAAAACTTAAAGAATTCTTTCATACGATTGGGTTTTTCTTACTCTAATTCATATATATATATATATATATATATATATATATATATATATATATATATATATATATATATATATATGTATACATATATATATATACATATATATATATATATATACATATATATATATATATATATATATATAGTAGGAGGAGCCGTGTCCCGGCGTTGCCCCGGGGAAATATTAAATACTGATATGATTTTTAAAATAAATAAATAGTATAGTATCAGAAGAAAATTCAGAAAATAAACCATTTTAGGCGATTAAAATAGGATTTAACATGAACCCGACACGTTCCTTCTTTTTTGTGGATAAAAGTTATTTTTACAAAGTTTTTGTATACACAATGTTCGAGGGTTTATCTTCTGGTGCCAATATGTATAGACATTGTGGGGAACTTATCGTTGAACATCCTACATAAAACTGTCCATGCATAAAGCAAGGTGAAGTCAAGTTGAGACAAACCACTGTCAGGTATTGTCTTTGAGGGCTTGTTAATTTCATGGCAAAACACTATTTTACTGGGAAGTAAAGACTTTTAAATTCAATTGCAGAACCTGACGTAATAATAGATATTCTAGGAAGGAATGTCAGTTACCCGTTTGCCACACCAGTTAGTATGACAGCTTCTATCACATGAAGTTACATGCGTTTTGCACACAGTCTCTTTCCATTGCATAGCCTTGGGGTATCAAGATTTCGGAGTAACATAAGTGGGCATTCAGCTTTCAGCTTTAATTTGTGTGCTCGCATATACGGGTATTGTACAGCATGAACATCATCAAGAGAACTGAAAGTGTGTTCCTTATCTAGAATTTTATCAAGCAGTTGTTGATGTCATTTTTAGGAGCCATTCAGGATGCAGATAAATTTCGCTTATATTTGGGTAAATTTTGATACTAAGTTCTGTGAGTAATGAAACAATTGATCCAATACCTGGACTAATAACAATCTTGCCATGATTGGTTGTTGCAATCTGGCCATCACCAATTTTTGAAGTACGGGGGTAAACTCGCCAGCCATTGGGCCACTATTGAGATGGCCACGCATGTTTACTTATAATGTTACAGTCTTGATATACTTCCACAAATAGGACAATGCAATGCCAGCATTGAACTCGTTAGCGGGACTTCAACGTGGAACAATAGGGAGTGTTTGTCGGAAGTCACATTATAATAAAAGTGTGATACCACCCATCACAACATCACGTCTCGTGATCACGCAATGTTTTATCTAGAGCTTCAAATGTGTTTTTATGTGCCATTGTACATTCATCCCATAGATCACGGAACAATTCTGTAAAACTTTAGATGTATCTGATCATCTTTCTATTTGGCAAATCGGATTAGTATATTTTGTTAAAGATAATGGCAATGTAAATGTCCAGTTGGCTGTTCTACCGTAAGGAATAAGAATGGCTACAACATCCGATGACGCCACAGCCACAGCTATTTTGCCTTCTCACCGAACTTTTGCAAGAATTAACTTTGTAACAAATGTATTTCCTGTACCCTCGGGCTCATCAAGAATATAAGGCCATCTTTACAATATTCTACAGTATTAACTTGAGTACAACAAAAATATGTATCCGCTCACTATTTTGTCTGGCGATACAATGCCGAACAATTAATGCTTGCTCGTCTGGTGGATAGCTAATTTCACGTATTCAGGTATTCATGACCGGATGTGTATTGGATCGATCAGTAAGATTCAGTTTTGTCAGTGTTTCACCATTCATCTTATAATTCATATCTTCGATATGAACCAGAGCCCTATTGAAGATAGTGTCTGAAAATGTTATATCAACCTCAGGATGTTGATAAAGATGAGAAGAAAATCTTAAGTAAACACTTGTTTATGTGCACCCCTAAGTCGTTTTGGATGAGACACTGCACATGTAGTCAACATGCGGATTCAGATATAGATGCTTCCTGCAATGTAGCACCGCAGTGGTTATCATTCTCAGGTAATCTATGTGCACTACATGCATCTCTGAATGTACTCATAACTTAACCTATTTATAGTTGTTAGATCAGTAAAGCTCTTTGGATCCCTAACATGGTGTATAAGCAGTCTCAAAAAGAGGCATTCAAATTGATTTGGATCCACTGTGTATACCCTGCCCAAAACGCACGGATAACCTGGAACCGACCCACACTGTAATCGCCACTCGAAGACCTTATTTTGAGTGTTCCAGGTATAATTAACAGGAACTTTAGCGTACATATGATGTGTACGTGCAAAAAAGTATGTTTTACACAAATTGAATGAAGCCGTCAGCGTGGTTGCATGTTGATTTGCAATTGTATCTGATGCAGTACTTATAGTAAAGTAGATCCGCTATCCATTTTCTAGATGGACTAACACGTGAGAAATAGGGGGATGATGTACATGTATGTAGAAGTTAACTATTCTTCAAATAACTTCATTAGTTTAAATGTAACGACCCGTTTCATATCCCTTAATTACATCATGAACATTATTTTCAATTGTTAAGATAGCTTGATCACTGTCTTTATTCATATATATACATATTTATTTAATTGATTTTACACTGTTGCGATATTCAACATTGATATGTGCATTAAAAATCTTACAAGGGAGTGTATTATATGTTACAATCCATTCGTGGTCTACATTTAATGCTACGTTGCCAAGTAGGGTAAATGTCGCCACAAAGCCTCCATCTACAGCAGATAGTCGGCGATATCGTGGGTAGCCATTTGTATCCGACTGAGTTTCATTCAAGAAGTATCTGTGATATCTCTTACAGCAGTGTCCTTCTTTGAGATGCGGTGTACAACGGTTTATGTTTCCACATGGTTCGTTAATCATGCGCTGTCTCATGATATCATGTCAAACCGGATCTGCTACTGGATTCGAAATTTCCGCACAAATAACTGAGTTCATATCAGGGGATCTAAACTTTTGTTCAAGCCAAACCAGACAATGAGCATGTGATAATCGTCTTTTCTCTCACTCAACAGTTTATATGTACGCTACTGACACTTCAAAAACGTTTCCTTTCGTTAGAAATGGGATATCAATACTTATCTTTAGATGAAAAACTCTTGCTATAAGGTCATGGCGATTATGTAGTTGTTGATTCGGAATGAGTTCATTCACAATCTCATCCATTTCGGATTGCAGGTAAAAGTTTTTTAAAATCTGCAATTCCATATTTTCTCACGTAGACCATCGCATTTAGTGTGCGTAAATGCATAAACCGAGGTCTTGCAGTAAATGATGTTGACAGGATGGTCAGTTGCCAACATTTTCAATATTGCCATCAATACTTAGTGAGTCCCTCAAGTGAATGTAACCGGCAACTTCTTTTGCTCAGTATTAATGTAAGTAAGCCCCCCCCCCCTGCTCTATTTTGGCATACATATAAATTATAAATTGTTGGAATAGCTACCTACATTGAATTAGCGTGTTAAAACTCTCTTCACGGACCATAACTCTATACGCATACAAATCATTACAAGATATATTTTGGTACTACTAACTGTGTGGTTTGAGGATTTGTTTTCCAAACTGAAATCATACCCTTCTTGACGTGCCCAAAGAATGATCATTAAAGGAAGTTTTGTCAGCATGTATAATCACTTTAAATCATCACATCCGGCATGCTCCATAGCCATCTTAAAGTTTTGGATATATTTATTGTCACTGTGAAGCGTAGTTTGCAGTTCAAGAATAATTTCTAACTTTGTGTTGGCTATTAAGTTACATCTAGTCGTCGCTTCTTGCTGTTCATCACCCATGAAATATATTTTTTTTAAAAACTGAATTTTCAACTTCGATAGAAAGCAATAAATCAAATCTATACTAAATCTGTTCACAAACTTTAAATGTAGATATATAGCTCTTCATGTATTTCTTCTGCACCAGATCTGGTCATACTGAAGCACAAATTATAACTCCAAATGTTGTTCAAGAAATGTATTGAACAATGCGAAGTGTTATCAATAAGGAATTTTAATGGTTGAGCAGGTCTACCTAAATCTGGAAGAATAACTTTGCCACCAGAACAACCCTAACCCTACCCCTAACCTGCTGATTCCCAATTAATTTTGTAGTCTTACATTACACGTGTGTGCCTATTTTTACGTCTCTACGTACGTGATAATCACGCGTAACATCATAATTACATTCTTCCTTCAACTAGAAACTTGGTTGTGGAACGGTTGTGTTCGATGTCTGACTTCAAACCCTGCACATGTGTTTTGTTCTACAATATTTTCTACTCTACATGTCTCTTTCTCTCAGTCCGCCGAGCTCGTTCCACTGCAGGCGTCTCTGCTGCAAGATGATCTCGTTCATCTGACTCTGAATCTCGAGTTTCAGTTTCGGTTAAGGAAGCATTCAAACGCTCTCTTTGAGACTCCTCATCACTTTCTGATGGTCGACTTCTTTTTCGGGAATCAACTGCTTTTGTTACACGACCAAGGAACCCTTTTTCGGGTGCATATTTCACGTGTTTTCGCCTTGGAAAAAATCGGACTCGAAAAGCGGTAAATATTGTAATAAAATAATGTTTATTATTACGACAGGTTTGTTCGTATATACGGATGTTCGTAACATAAATGTTCGTACGTAATGTAACTACTGTGTAGCCTGATTGGATGCGGGTGTGTAAAAATAGTGTTAGAAACGGTATTTTCCACATAAGGTTGGATTAAGCAGAAAAGTAGAAAATTCCATTAGAAATTAAAACTTAAAGATAGTGCTACGTGTTGGGATATGACGTCACTGACAGGAAGTCCGAAGTGAAACGTGGCGAAGTATTACATATTAGTTGTCGTGTTGGAGTGATCAAAGGGACCAAAGAATCACACCGGGCGGTAGTTATGCAAATCATGTGACTTCCGGTTCGACTGCTCTCATTGTCTCAGCTGCCAAGATTTTAATCAGGAATGACGCGTCTGAATATTATTCTCAATGGCCGGATGTAACGAGCTGGACTCTCCGTCCGTCCGTCCGTCCGTCCGTCTAACGCGTATACATGTTGTCTCTCTGATGGTTTTCTGTGACTGTCTTTAAATAAACATTTATATAAACACCGAGGTTCGAGAGATTTGTATTCTGTGTATAATTGTCCATACACCCATCAGTAAGTGAAAATATAACAGAAGAAGAGAGAAAAAAGTATTTCTCTTTTGGCGGGTCAGCTGATTGTGTCCAGTTGCCATTTTTTGTTCGCCCCATCCGCGGGGAGCAAGTATAGGCAGCTTACGTGATATATAACCTTACAGTACAGTAAAAAATAAAGCATCTATGAGCATGATGTACTCAAGCGAGTATGCTGTTGGCGCTTTTTATTTTATTTAATCAATCATTACGACGACGCTGAAACAGAAGACGGTTTTCATCATAAGAGAGGAAGAGGGCGAACAATTATGTTTCCGCTGTTATATTTCCACTACGGCTGCCACAACTACAAAGAGATGCCAATATTGATTGAATTGTCTACTTACAACGTGTCAACAAGAAAAAAACAAGACCAAAGTAAAGAGAAGACAGAGAAACTTATGCTTTTACAACTAAACGTCACTACTTATTGAACCAACTATTTACAACGTATCAACGAGATACGAAACTGTTTATTTTATATCGACAGGAAGAGTACGAGCCATCTGGTGGAGTCAAAGGAATTCTCCATCAAACGTTACAAACGGCTTATTACTTTTTCTGAACCATTCAAAACATAAAGTACAAGCGTTGTTGTGGTAAAGATGTGGACTCTGAACTCGGCGGAGTGTGTTCGAGTACCGTTGGTTCTATTGCATAACTAATACTCTTGGGAAATCTATTGGTGTATATGACCCCCGCCCAAGTACCATACAAGACTGTCCTTCCAATCCTGAGTAAGACAACTAATGGAAGGAACGATAAACTCGGAAACAACTTAAGTTATTGTTATTCTAGCAGCGCTTTTGGTCGTCTTCGAGTTCTCCTTGCCGCTGTGATTAAGCAACGTTGCTCCAGGAGAAATGCTGTTGGGGATTGGTCCACCCTTGCTTTAATGTAAAGAATAATACTATAAATATATTATTCCCATCGAAAAACTCCCCTTTGGGGAACTTGATTTTCCCCACACTAGAAACTGACCTTATGCAAGTGAATACATGCAATTTCTCTCTTTTATCGCCTCTCTCTCTCTCTCTCTCTCTCTCTCTCTCTCTCTCTCTCTCTCTCTCTCTCTCTCTGGAGCCACAAAAACAAAACGTCACAAAGGGATGACGCCGTCCACTAAAACAGGTTGAAGAAATACTTTATGACGTCATAAATCAAAAACAAACAAAAGGATCACATCATCCATTAAAGCAGGCGAACGCGCCATTTTCGTCTTAGTAAAACACAGCAGCATGGCTATATATATATATATATATATATATATATATATATGTGTGTGTGTGTGTGTGTGTGTGTGTGTGTGTGTGTACTTAACAAGCCGTCTAAACTCGGAGGATCTAGTATTTGCTTAAAAAATAGGATCACTGTTATTAATGACGGCGTATTACTTTTAGGTAGTCATTTCAGGAAAATCAGAGATATTTGAACTTTTAAAAAGGTGTGTGTTTAAATTTGGCAATAAGCGCCCCACTTCTTGTGTGCCTCAGAATTTTTCGAAGAAATTACAATTTTGAGAATGTTTTCTTAATTTATATCATAGATCTATTTTTTATTACATATTTCTTATTGTATTTTATTTCTATTCTTTTTTACTTTTTTGTCTTCCTTTTTTTGTTTATTTCCTATTTATTTTATGTCTTTCTTTCTTTCATTTATATTTCGCCTCTTTTTCTTTCTATCTTGTATTACTATTTTTCTTTCCATCTTGTATTACTCTTTTTCTTTCTATCCTGTATGACTTCTTTTTCTTTCTTTGTCGTTCATTGTTTTCTTTGCTTCTTTCTTCCTTTCTTTTTACTTCCATTATTTTATCTTCGTTTTAATTTCTTTTTGTATTCTTTCACCTTTTTTCAACTTTTTTCTTTATTTTTTTCCGTTTTCTTTCTGTTCTCTCCTTCTTCCTTGCTTATTTTTCCTTCTTTTCCTTCTCTTCCTCATTTTCGTTACTCCTATCTTCCCCATCCCTTTCTTTCTTTTCTCTATTCTTTTTCTTCCTTCTTTTCCTTTTATTGTTCTTCTCTTTTTCTCTCATTCTCCACTTCTTTGTGTTTTTAATACGGTCATGCCGCGTCACATAATAACTAATCTGTCTGATCCCAACGACAGAACCGGAACCGGAACCCCAGATCACATTCTTGTCCCTGATGTGTTTTCTTTTTTCCCACCATCATTTCTTACTCATCAGATTCCTTAAGCGACCAACCCTTTGATTTTCCGATTTAACAAACGTCTTTCTGTTCTTCCCTCCGATCCCTTATATATTTAAAGAATGCGCCGGCGATACATATTGCATGACAAATAAACTAATAGTTTAGCCCCCCCCTTACTTCCTCCTTTTTCAGTCTATTAAATGATTCTCTCTCTCCCCATTTTTCTTTTTTTCTTTGTTTTATGCAAGCAAGAAGAAGAAAAATACAGCGAAACAAATGAAAAACAAAACATTGACAAAAATGTTCTTTCTACATATTAAATAAATCAACACATGGTGCAATTTAAATATAATATCATTTATTTAATTTTTTTGCAAGCTTTCGTTGTAAACCTACTTTATCAGGCGAGACTGTCTTATATGTATATTTTTTCTTTTCTTCTTCTTCCACATGTTGATGGTATTTACCCCGAGGGGTCGAATCACGGTAGAAGCAAAAAAGCACGTCAAGTTCTAAAAGGCATTAGAATAAGTAGACTCCGGTCGATGTTATGCGCACAGTGACGCTTTTTGAATAAGGAAATTGACAACATCTTTGAAGAACGCATGAAATGTATTTGAGTGAGATATTTTTGAAAATAAGCACATGGTGGAATTTAAATGAAAAATCATTTTTTTCAAGCTTTCGTTGTAAAACAACTTTGTCAGGCGATACTGTCTTATAGTTTTTCTTTATTTTCTTCTTCTTCCTTATTTTAATGGTATTAACCCCGAGGCGTCGAATCACGGTTGAGGCAGAAGAGCACGCCAAGTTCCAAAAACTTTAGGATAAGTAGACTCCGGTCGATGTTATGTGCAGTTTGGCGCTTCTTGTATAATATCGATCGGAGTCTACTTATCCTACCGTGTTTTAGAACTTGACGTGTCATTCTGCCTCTCCCGTAATGCACCATGTGTTGATTTTCAAAAATATTTCACTTAAATACATTTTCAAAGATATTTTCAATTTCCATATATATATATATATATATATATATATATATATATATATATACAGGGTGGGCAAAAATAAGGGTCCTATTTTTAAAAATTCATAACTTTTTTATTTATTGATTTTTTTAATATTTTTTTTTAGAATAAGTAAAGGACCCCTTCCGAAGCAAGCATGAGCCGTATTAGCCCTAAGGAACGTACCCTCATTTAGAAAACATTATTTTTGCTTAAAAAACTCAAAACAGTGTAAAAAACAATACTTTAGTTTTTTTAAGTTTTAAGAAGTGTTTTTCGGCTAAAATTTGTTTTGTTTATTTCAAAAAATCTCGGAAGGGTCAGTCTACACACACATAAAGTTTGGTGAGTTTAACTTTTATTTTGTGGAAGTTATTCAAATTCAAGTTATTCAAATTTAAAGATAGGACCCTTATTTTGGCCCACCCTGTATTACATTTAAATATATCAGATTTAGAATTGAATATGATCCATAGTAATAAAACAACAATTAATCAAGATTCCCTGAATTTCAATTTCTTCTTTCGGCCCCTTAAGATTAAGCCAATAATTTTAGACATTTGAGAATCAAAACTGGAATCAAGATTCGAGACATGAGATAATTGCATTTTAACTCGGTTTTCATCTTTTTCTATAAGGAACAAAAAAAGCAATTTAATTTACTCGTCCTATCTATATGATTTTAGATATTTTCATATGTTGTTATATTTGTATGCACAGAATTAACTCCTAAACTAATTACACGATCAGTACGAATTTTGGAACAAAGTTGCTAAGCGAAATTGGCCCAAATGTGGGCTATGTTTAGTTTAATATAATGTTACGTAGAGGATATAAAAGGGAGTGGACGCTCATCGTGAAAATTTATATACCTCCAATTCTCTCTCATTTTAACAATAGATATTTCACATCAATTAATTGATACTTTCTCTCATTTTAACAATATATATTTCACATCAATTAATTAATATTTCACAACATCAAATATTTCATTGAAACATCAAATATTTCAGAGTTGCATTGAATTTGATCGATTAGACACCAATTAAGCAAGATTCTCAAAATTCCAATCTCTCCTTAAGAACCCTTAAGCTTAATGCTTAAATTTTAGACATATTTTAGACTAAAAATCTTTTAATAGATTTTGATCAAAATTGGAATAAGGATATCATTATATCAAGATTTTAATTTTCGTAAGTAGATATAAGTGGTGCAACGTTTTCTGTTCGATGAATTAATTTTACTCATCCTGGGACGTGTATTTTTCTTCTATATATAAATCATCCGTTAAAGCTTTTTGCACGCGCTTCGTACGTGATCACGTTTCGCATGCGGACTCACCTCACCACATACGTTCATTTTCAAAGCCGTCAATTACTGGCCGTTGGAGGAACTCAAGAGTACAGACATGGTGTTGAACACACTTGAAATCTCACCTGATGATGATTTGATTAATCAAATCGAAAGTACTCGTGCAAAAGAAAGAAAAATGGAACGAGACATCCACGGAACCAAGATACACAAATTCGATCGAAATACGAGATGGACCATTCGAAAAATTGAAATAGTAAAATAAAAAGTTTCATCAAGCAAAACCACTCCGTATTATATAATAACGTCTGGCTAAATGAAAATATGCTGCCTAAATGTACACATATGCACACGCACACGCACACACACATACACACACACACACACACACACACACACACATATATATATATATATATATATATATATATATATATATATATATATATATATATATATATATATATATACATACAATATTTTTTATGGGAAGAGAAGGATGAAGGTAATCCGACGTGATGGGAAAATGAAAAAGGAAAACCAAAAAATGGATGTTTTTTATGTGTACATCAACGTTTCGTCTTTATTCATAAGACTTCATCATGATGATAAAATAGAGAAAAAATGTCATGCAAGTACAGATAATGTAGGGTAGACATATTGGGAGGAAAAATAAAATGAAATAATGGCCACTACTGGGTGGACGTCCGTACTTGTTGGAGAATAGAAATGAATGTTGAAGAAAATGAGTGGGGAAAAATGGAAGAATGGGGTGAGCAAGGACTACTGTGGCTGGTGGTAAGAGAAAGAGGTGGGGGATGAGCAGGGGTAAAGTGGATGGCAGAGAGGGAGTGGAGGAAGAGGGGGGGGGGGTGTTTGACCAGATGGCTGCGGTCAAGATTGAAGGGGAAAAGTAAGTTGGAATGTTTGTGTATTGGGGTGTATGCAGGGAAAGGAGGATGGGTAGAGAGGGAGGGGGAGGGCTGTGATTTTGGTGGATGGGCGAAAGTTATGGTTTTAGAGAGCGTTTTGAGAAAATGAGGAACTTTCAATCACCGCCCTCCTCCACCCCTCCAATCCCTCACTCATTGCTATCATTTTCCAAATATTTCAAATATTTCACACCCTATCACAACAAATCCTCCCTCTCCCCACCTCTCAACTATTTTCTCCCATACTCCTTCTTAAATTCCCTCATTTTCTCAAAACGCTCTCTAAGACTCTAACTTTCGTCCATCCACCAAAATCATAGCCCTCCCCCCTCCCTCTCTACCCATCCTCCTTTCCCTGCATACACCCCCCATACACAAACATTCCAACTTATTTTTCCCCTTAAATCTTGACCGCAGCCATCTGGTCAAACACCTCCCTCCCCCCTCTTCCTCCACTCCCTCTCTACCATCCACTTTATCCCTGCTCATCCCCCACCTCTTTCTCTTACCACCAGCCACAGTAGCCATCGCTCACCCCATCCTTCCATTTTTTCCCCACTCATTTTCTTCAACATTCATTTCTATTCTCCAACAAGTACGGATGTCCACCCAGTAGTGGCCATTATTTCATTTTATTTTTCCTCCCAATATGTTTACCCTACATGTATCTGTACTTGCATGACATTTTTTCTCTATTTTATCATCCTGATGAAGTCTTATAAATAAAGACGAAACGTTGATGTACACATAAAAAACATCCATTTTTTGGTTTTCCTTTTTCATTTTCCCAATATTTTTTATGTAATTTTATACCATTTCAATGTTATAAAGGACAGATTCACGTCATTTCATAAAACTTATTTTTAATTCAGCATACAGGTGTTTTGCCAAACAGCAATATATTTGTAAAATGTCCCTGTGCATGTATTTCTTTGTGTAGCTATCTTCAGTGCTAATTTTACAAAACAAAGCAAAAACTCGAAAAAACATGAAAAACTAGGCGATCAAAGCTTAAATTACAATCATTCTTCATTATCAACAATATATATATATATATATATATATATATATATATAGATAGATATATTCACATGGAACTATGGTCTCGTTGTATTGATGTGGTAACATATATGTATTTTATCCTTTTTCCGCTATAATTATTAAACTAAATAGTCCTGCATTAAAAAATATATTTCCACTATTTTAGTTATCTCCTTCCTTATTTTCTTTCGTTTGTTAAATTATATTTTTATAGCCGTAAATGTAGTTGACTTCCGTTTTGCCCGGATCGTCGGAAGTACGCCGACTTATCTTTTTTTAGCCCATTAATAACTGAGTAAATCTACAATATTTTGAAGATTATTTGTAGTATTTAAAATATATTTTTTTAAATTTTATTTATTTAATTATAAACACTTTTTCTATAATTAATAAAATTAGGTATCATATTTCGCACTGACTCCTTTCATTACATATTTTTGTTTTCGCCGTAGGTAATTTAATTAGATATTCCTCGATGCTTTTTAAATTGCATATCATCTTCCATTTACTACAATTTTGTTGCTATTTTCTGCTGAATTTTTATTTTCTTATATTATAGTCTTTCCCATGCAATTTTTTATTTGATACTAATTTTATTTTATATATATTAAATTCGCAATCTTGTTATCTTATAAGGAAAATAAGAACTTTTGCATATCATCTTCCATTTACTACGATTGTTTATTTATTTTTTTAAATTTCGGATTTAACTTCCTATGTGAATATATTTTTCTGTCAGGGTCGTAATTGTATTCAATTCTAATTTAATATAATGTGATATGCAGATTTTTGTTCTTTTTCTCTCATCTAATTTAAAATAATATTTCAATATTATAATGCATATGTTTTTTATCAATTCAATATACGTCTAGTATTTTTATTTTTATTCATATTATAACCTTGACATTCGTGCCGAACTATCCAATTACATTATTCCTCTAAAGTGATATAACAGTTATTCTAATTTATATTTATTTAACCTATCTATCAAATTCATCATATTTACTTTTAACGTAGTGGTTACAATAAGTAAGTCATATTATTATATATGGTTCATAATCGTTAATCTAATTTTTGTATTTTGATTTGTAATCAGTAACTAAACATCTTCACTGATGTCATCATAACGACAACACATCCCATGGTTGCACATTATTTTGTCATAGTGAGACATACAGTTTTTATAGATTTTTGTTGTTATTTTCTTCTGAATTTTTATTTTCATGAATTATAGTTTTTCCCATGTGGTAAGTGATTCCCATTTTTACCAATATTTTTGTTGTTACATTGTCTTCTATATCTGTATTTATTATTCGGCTTTATTGTTTATTCATAGATATTCCGTTCACCTATATTTATTTATTCTAAGAGCGATACAGATATTGTCTTTTTCCATTTATATATAATCTATTAACTTATTCGTTTTTTCACCGTCATATTTACTATATTTATATTTGCCTTCATGTAAGCAGTCGTCTATTATCTCATTTCTCTTGTTTATAATATTTCCTCTATATGTCATTGTTTCAACTGCTTCAGTTACACATAGATTGCATCTTTTCCGCTTTTTTGTAAATATTTACTGGCTTTTACTAATATTGACCATTCAATAGTGGTTTTGTTTTTATTGACTTTTATTCTAGTAAATGTCTAACATTAAATGCTAAAACTTGAATAGTCTTCAAAAAATGGAATTCAGGGAATCTAGCTTAAGTGATTTCTAGTGGTTATGGATCAGATGTCATCCAAAATCGGATATATGTGAATTTTCAAATCGGAGGTTGTTCCCATATTATGCTCCTTAAATTCTGTAAAATCCTCTAAAAAAATTGAAATTTACGAAATATGTATAAATTGATATCTAATATATATTGTTAAAATTTCACAAAATTTTCACGAAGGGCTTCCACTTTTTTTACCCTTTTTGCATAAAAATAAGTTAAACTAAATATAGCCCCCATTTTGCCTCTTTCGCCTAACAAGTATGTTGTAAAAATTCCTAATTAACAGTTAATTAATTTATAAGTGTATTGTGTACATACAAGTATATATACAAATAAACATACCTAACTTTATATAAATATATAAATACGTGAAGTACCTCTCAATCCTGAGTTTCTCACATCTTTATTTTCTGCACAACTAAACTGGAAAATGATTATATATATATATATAGAGAGAGAGAGAGAGAGAGAGAGAGAGAAAGAGAGAGAGAGAGAGAGAGATATGTTCTCCGAATTCCAATAAACCTTATAAAGACATTAGCTGTTTTAATCAGATAACATTTGATCTGAAGCACAATAGCGGACCATTTTGTTTAAATTCAAGACGGTAACAAAATATATATGATCCACTACAGCACACAGCAGATCTCTTAATTAGTTGACACGTCGTAAATTGTTGCACAGTAGATAGTGACGTCTCTCTATTTCTTTCTCGTTTTTTTTCTTGTAGCGGTCACCTTTTCTTTCATAACAGCGGTTGTAAAAATTACAACACAAAACCATTGGGAGTTTTCTATTGTTTCTGCTTAATATAACTAACTTTATATGGAAATTTCAGTTGATAACCTTACTTTTACCCAGCCGCCTCTAATCTGAACACATATCTATATATTAATACAGCGGTACATTTTAGTCAGGGGAAGAGAACGAGAAAGGAGATATTAAACAGGTGAAAGAGGGAGGGAACATTAATAAAAATAAGAACAGTATAGAAAGGCACGAGTGTTCATGTTAAAATATTTTACTGACAAACGTAATGTTGTAAACAATTTAAAAACGAAAAAATCATTTCGTTGATATTAACAAAATGGCCACGTCATCTAATCTACAATGTTCAAAATATTAAAGCCTTTTTACTTGTTCTTGTTTTTATAGTTGATATTTATTATATAGAAGAAAGATTCACAGCAAGATTTTTAATTCAGTAACGAATAAATAGGTTAACATGAATAAAAAATATATAAAAGTATAAACGACGAAACGTTGTTAATTTGACTAATCTAAAAAGTATTTTACTTCTTTATTCAAATTCTGTTGTGCATTAATCGAATTTAAGTGCATTAAATTTTACCGCCGTCTAACGGACTACTTCAAATAAACACAGTTATAAATGAGTGCAGCAAAATTGGACGCGGGCGTGTTAAGAAATATTAGAAACAGAATTGTGCACATGAAGTGTAGATTAAGTAGAACGTTTCCCTTCGAAGTTTAAGATTTAAATTAGAGCTACGTGTTCAGAATGTTGCATCACAGACAAGAAGTCCACAGTTGCGCGTAGCGGATGAGCTGATAAAATCTTTCTATACTGTCTGGACCGCAAAGGAGATCTGATGTGTTTTGTATAGCTGATCCCTCCGCCTATTGGGATTGGGTTGGGAGGAGACCCACGAGATAAGATCTATGTGTACTGTATAAAGAAAATGAAAAACACCAAAAGAATTGTTAAACTCTAAATGATTGTGTGCTAAACTTGCTAATAACTTTTACAGCCGCTACTATTTAAAAGACAGCTGCAATCAAAAAAAGAGAAAGGGACTTCACTGCAACGTCTACTACTGCTACGTATTGTCTACACAACGAGACTCTTGCTGTTTACGTGGTGCACCGCCGTCCGCATAATTAAGTGGTTTCTAAAAAATTGGTCCACCGTTGTCTGATCTTAATACTTATTATTAAATAAATTACATAATTGATTAAAGTATTCTTTATATTAAAAATGTAAGCAATAAAACCTAAATAAATTTATTTTATACTACATATATATAAGGGGTTAAGGTTAGGCTTAGCGTTATACTACATATATATAAGGGGTGACTGAAAAGTAACCGGTTTGTTTGCTGTGTGATGTATAGACGAAATAAGGGTGAGTCGATGATGTTATGGCATATTGAGGTTATATAACGGTACTCGTTGCTTTCTGCAGTCATTGTATCCTGAAATGCTCACCACGACAATGCTCCCGCCCGCAACGCATTGTGCATCCATCAATTCCTGTCCAAGAACGACTCTGTAATGGAACAACTCTCCGTTACCTTGATCTACTTCTGTGTGATGTTGTTTTTAATATTCTACAAAGCTCATAGTACGCAAAATAAATAAAAAATTATTTATTTGGGATGAGAAAATGACAGTCTTTTGTAATTTAAATAACTTCAACAGTTTGGGATATTTTCTAGCAAAATATGTCAACTACATTGTTGATTATTGATGCCCTGGCTTCATTGGAGAGACTATCTCGGAAATACACACCTTCATTATAAACAAAACCCACACATATTTTAATCAATAAACCCCCTTTATTATCTTGAGTTCATACACATTTCGCTTTAGGCCCTTAATGAGGTGACAGTCATCATCGACAGATGTTGTCTAGTAGGTATGACCTTTGATTTTGAGGAAAACAAATGAAAACTAACGTTAGAAAGTTTTATAAGAATTTAAAACTATATATTTACACTTCTGTCAACATTTTTCTAAAGAAGAAGCATAACATTCTTAAAAACAATAATTAATTAATTTAATTAATTATAACATATATCCCTAAGTGACAGTGTTACTGTGGAACCGACTGGATTCGAACTTGGAACACCCGTCGATATCCACTTAACCACCGTCACCTCCGGTACACTTGCTGCGTGATCTATAATATTGACTCACGCTTATCCATTGAAAGTTCATATATTACAAATATTAGTTGTTTTGCTTTGACAACTCAAATCTCAGTTCGTCAGAACGTGCCGCGTGTCAGTCGCTGTTTAATACCAATCATAGTGTTTGAATGGCATAATACTTTTTACAATTGCTTGATTTCGCTTTTACGTAACAACAACATTGTTCCGCAGTTTGATGTTTTGGCGTCAAAATATGTATTTACAAATTCTGCGAGCCTTTAAATTATATTAAAAGAAATAATGTATTTACAAATTGTGCGACCCTTTAAATTATATTAAAAGAAATAATGTATTTACGAATTCTGCGACCCTTTAAATTATATTAAAAGAAATAATGTATTTACAAATTGTGCGACCCTTTAAATTATATTAAAAGAAATAATGTATTTACAAATTGTGCGACCCTTTAAATTATATTAAAAGAAATAATGTATTTACAAATTGTGCGACCCTTTAAATTATATTAAAAGAAATAATGTATTTACGAATTCTGCGACCCTTTAAATTATATTAAAAGAAATAATGTATTTACAAATTGTGCGACCCTTTAAATTATATTAAAAGAAATAATGTATTTACGAATTCTGCGACCCTTTAAATTATATTAAAAGAAATAATGTATTTACAAATTGTGCGACCCTTTAAATTATATTAAAAGAAATAATGTATTTACAAATTGTGCGACCCTTTAAATTATATTAAAAGAAATAATGTATTTACGAATTCTGCGACCCTTTAAATTATATTAAAAGAAATAATGTATTTACAAATTGTGCGACCCTTTAAATTATATTAAAAGAAATAATGTATTTACAAATTGTGCGACCCTTTAAATTATATTAAAAGAAATAATGTATTTACGAATTCTGCGACCCTTTAAATTATATTAAAAGAAATAATGTATTTACAAATTGTGCGACCCTTTAAATTATATTAAAAGAAATAATGTATTTACAAATTGTGCGACCCTTTAAATTATATTAAAAGAAATAATGTATTTACGAATTCTGCGACCCTTTAAATTATATTAAAAGAAATAATGTATTTACAAATTGTGCGACCCTTTAAATTATATTAAAAGAAATAATGTATTTACGAATTCTGCGACCCTTTAAATTATATTAAAAGAAATAATGTATTTACAAATTGTGCGACCCTTTAAATTATATTAAAAGAAATAATGTATTTACAAATTGTGCGACCCTTTAAATTATATTAAAAGAAATAATGTATTTACAAATTGTGCGACCCTTTAAATTATATTAAAAGAAATAATGTATTTACGAATTCTGCGACCCTTTAAATTATATTAAAAGAAATAATGTATTTACAAATTGTGCGACCCTTTAAATTATATTAAAAGAAATAATGTATTTACAAATTGTGCGACCCTTTAAATTATATTAAAAGAAATAATGTATTTACAAATTGTGAGACCCTTTAAATTATATTAAAAGAAATTATATATTTACAAATTGTGCGAGCCTTTAAATTATATTAAAAGAAATAACGTATTTACAAATTGTGCGACCCTTTAAATTATATTAAAAGAAATAATGTATTTACAAATTGTGCGAGTCTTTAAATTATATTAAAAGAAATAATGTATTTACAAATTGTGTGACCCTTTAAAATTATATTAAAAGAAATAATGTATTTACAAATTTTGCGACACTTTAAATTATATTAAAAGAAATAATGTATTTACAAATTGTGCGACACTTTAAATTATATTAAAAGAAATAATATATTTACAAATTGTGCGAGACTTTAAATTATATTAAAAGAAATAATGTATTTACAAATTGTGCGACCCTTTAAATTATATTAAAAGAAATAATGTATTTACAAATTGTGCGACCCTTTAAATTATATTAAAAGAAATAATGTATTTACAACTTGTGCGACCCTTTAAAATTATATTAAAAGAAATAATGTATTTACAAATTTCGCGACCCTTTAAATTATATTAAAAGAAATAATGTATTTACAAATTCTGCGACCCTTTAAATTATATTAAAAGAAATAATGTATTTACAAATTTTGCGACCCTTTAAATTATATTAAAAGAAATAATGTATTTACAAATTTTGCGACCCTTTAAATTATATTAAAAGAAATAATGTATTTACAACTTGTGCGACCCTTTAAAATTATATTAAAAGAAATAATGTATTTACAAATTTTGCGACCCTTTAAATTATATTAAAAGAAATAATGTATTTACAAATTTTGCGACCCTTTAAATTATATTAAAAGAAATAATGTATTTAAAAATGTTGCCACCCTTTTAATTATATTAAAAGAAATAATGTATTTACAAATTTTGCGACCCTTTAAATTATATTAAAAGAAATAATGTATTTACAACTTGTGCGACCCTTTAAAATTATATTAAAAGAAATAATGTATTTACAAATTTTGCGACCCTTTAAATTATATTAAAAGAAATAATGTATTTACAAATTTTGCGACCCTTTAAATTATATTAAAAGAAATAATGTATTTACAAATTCTGCGACCCTTTAAATTATATTAAAAGAAATAATGTATTTACAAATTGTGCGACACTTTAAATTATATTAAAAGAAATAATATATTTACAAATTGTGCGAGACTTTAAATTATATTAAAAGAAATAATGTATTTACAAATTGTGCGACCCTTTAAATTATATTAAAAGAAATAATGTATTTACAAATTGTGCGACCCTTTAAATTATATTAAAAGAAATAATGTATTTACAACTTGTGCGACCCTTTAAAATTATATTAAAAGAAATAATGTATTTACAAATTTCGCGACCCTTTAAATTATATTAAAAGAAATAATGTATTTACAAATTCTGCGACCCTTTAAATTATATTAAAAGAAATAATGTATTTACAAATTTTGCGACCCTTTAAATTATATTAAAAGAAATAATGTATTTACAAATTTTGCGACCCTTTAAATTATATTAAAAGAAATAATGTATTTACAACTTGTGCGACCCTTTAAAATTATATTAAAAGAAATAATGTATTTACAAATTTTGCGACCCTTTAAATTATATTAAAAGAAATAATGTATTTACAAATTTTGCGACCCTTTAAATTATATTAAAAGAAATAATGTATTTACAAATTTTGCGACCCTTTAAATTATATTAAAAGAAATAATGTATTTACAAATTTTGCGACCCTTTAAATTATATTAAAAGAAATAATGTATTTACAACTTGTGCGACCCTTTTAAAATTATATTAAAAGAAATAATGTATTTACAAATTTTGCGACCCTTTAAATTATATTAAAAGAAATAATGTATTTACAAATTGTGCGACCCTTTAAATTATATTAAAAGAAATAATGTATTTACAACTTGTGCGACCCTTTAAAATTATATTAAAAGAAATAATGTATTTACAAATTTTGCGACCCTTTAAATTATATTAAAAGAAATAATGTATTTACAACTTGTGCGACCCTTTAAAATTATATTAAAAGAAATAATGTATTTACAAATTTTGCGACCCTTTAAATTATATTAAAAGAAATAATGTATTTACAAATTTTGCGACCCTTTAAATTATATTAAAAGAAATAATGTATTTACAAATTGTGCGACCCTTTAAATTATATTAAAAGAAATAATGTATTTACAAATTGGGGGACCCTTTAAATTATATTAAAAGAAATAATGTATTTACGAATTCTGCGACCATTTAAATTATATTAAAAGAAATAATGTATTTACAAATTGTGCGACCCTTTAAATTATATTAAAAGAAATAATGTATTTACAAATTGTGCGACCCTTTAAATTATATTAAAAGAAATAATGTATTTACGAATTTTGCGACCCTTTAAATTATATTAAAAGAAATAATGTATTTACAAATTGTGCGACCCTTTAAATTATATTAAAAGAAATAATGTATTTACGAATTCTGCGACCCTTTAAATTATATTAAAAGAAATAATGTATTTACAACTTGTGCGACCCTTTTAAAATTATATTAAAAGAAATAATGTATTTACAAATTTTGCGACCCTTTAAATTATATTAAAAGAAATAATGTATTTACAAATTGGGCGACCCTTTAAATTATATTAAAAGAAATAATGTATTTACAACTTGTGCGACCCTTTAAAATTATATTAAAAGAAATAATGTATTTACAAATTTTGCGACCCTTTAAATTATATTAAAAGAAATAATGTATTTACAAATTATGCGACCCTTTAAATTATATTAAAAGAAATAATGTATTTACAAATTGTGCGACCCTTTAAATTATATTAAAAGAAATAATGTATTTACAAATTGTGAGACCCTTTAAATTATATTAAAAGAAATTATATATTTACAAATTGTGCGACCCTTTAAATTATATTAAAAGAAATAATGTATTTACAAATTGTGCGACCCTTTAAATTATATTAAAAGAAATAATGTATTTACAACTTGTGCGACCCTTTAAAATTATATTAAAAGAAATAATGTATTTACAAATTTCGCGACCCTTTAAATTATATTAAAAGAAATAATGTATTTACAAATTCTGCGACCCTTTAAATTATATTAAAAGAAATAATGTATTTACAAATTTTGCGACCCTTTAAATTATATTAAAAGAAATAATGTATTTACAAATTTTGCGACCCTTTAAATTATATTAAAAGAAATAATGTATTTACAACTTGTGCGACCCTTTAAAATTATATTAAAAGAAATAATGTATTTACAAATTTTGCGACCCTTTAAATTATATTAAAAGAAATAATGTATTTACAAATTTTGCGACCCTTTAAATTATATTAAAAGAAATAATGTATTTAAAAATGTTGCCACCCTTTTAATTATATTAAAAGAAATAATGTATTTACAAATTTTGCGACCCTTTAAATTATATTAAAAGAAATAATGTATTTACAACTTGTGCGACCCTTTAAAATTATATTAAAAGAAATAATGTATTTACAAATTTTGCGACCCTTTAAATTATATTAAAAGAAATAATGTATTTACAAATTTTGCGACCCTTTAAATTATATTAAAAGAAATAATGTATTTACAAATTCTGCGACCCTTTAAATTATATTAAAAGAAATAATGTATTTACAAATTGTGCGACACTTTAAATTATATTAAAAGAAATAATATATTTACAAATTGTGCGAGACTTTAAATTATATTAAAAGAAATAATGTATTTACAAATTGTGCGACCCTTTAAATTATATTAAAAGAAATAATGTATTTACAAATTGTGCGACCCTTTAAATTATATTAAAAGAAATAATGTATTTACAACTTGTGCGACCCTTTAAAATTATATTAAAAGAAATAATGTATTTACAAATTTCGCGACCCTTTAAATTATATTAAAAGAAATAATGTATTTACAAATTCTGCGACCCTTTAAATTATATTAAAAGAAATAATGTATTTACAAATTTTGCGACCCTTTAAATTATATTAAAAGAAATAATGTATTTACAAATTTTGCGACCCTTTAAATTATATTAAAAGAAATAATGTATTTACAACTTGTGCGACCCTTTAAAATTATATTAAAGGAAATAATGTATTTACAAATTTTGCGACCCTTTAAATTATATTAAAAGAAATAATGTATTTACAAATTTTGCGACCCTTTAAATTATATTAAAAGAAATAATGTATTTACAAATTTTGCGACCCTTTAAATTATATTAAAAGAAATAATGTATTTACAAATTTTGCGACCCTTTAAATTATATTAAAAGAAATAATGTATTTACAACTTGTGCGACCCTTTAAAATTATATTAAAAGAAATAATGTATTTACAAATTTTGCGACCCTTTAAATTATATTAAAAGAAATAATGTATTTACAAATTTTGCGACCCTTTAAATTATATTAAAAGAAATAATGTATTTAAAAATGTTGCCACCCTTTTAATTATATTAAAAGAAACAATGTATTTACAAATTGTGCGACCCTTTAAATTATATTAAAAGAAATAATGTATTTACAAACTGTGCGACCCTTTAAATTATATTAAAAGAAATAATGTATTTACAAATTCTGCGACCCTTTAAATTATATTAAAAGAAATAATGTATTTACAAATTTTGCGACCCTTTAAAATTATATTAAAAGAAATAATTCTCATATGATATTTTTCTAGCTTGTCTTGATAATACAGCCAACTTCAAGCTGAATTTTCCTTTTTATTTTACGCCTTTTAATTTTTTGTTAGGGGTGTTAAAATGGCGGGGAATGTATGATATAGACAGTTGTATGGTAAGCACAACATCATTTTAAGGTTTGTCACATGGCCCAGCTACAGAGTGACCTTAAAAATGTCACCCATGGAAACATTAATGAAATTCAAGATCCTTTCTGAAATTCAACCAGTTTTGGTACAACTAAACTTCATACTATGCCTGACCTGTCCACCAATTGTCAATTATAAATGTCTAAAAGTCTTTGTTTTATGAGAAGTAAGTTGCAATTTACGGTGAATTAGAAAATAAGTAAAATTGATTTTTAAAACATAACTCAATCCCCAAACAAAATAAATGTTTTAACATGCATTTTGTGCGATTAGAATGCATAAAACAAAGCATTAGGGAAACAAACATTGATTAACGCAGCTTTAGTGTTATCACTAGAAAAATGAGAGTTGTTGGGTCACCTAGTGAGCTCGATTTAAATTGTTTTAATCAGCAAAAAGTAAGTTTGCAAAGCCAGTTTAATGTAAAAAAATAAAACGATGAATTCTAAATTAGTCTCGCTCGGCTTGTACAGGGTGGGCAAAAATAAGGGTCCTATTTTTAAAAATTGATAACTTTTTTATTTATTTATTTATTTATTTATTTTTTTTAGAATAAGTAAAGGACCCCTTCCGAAGCAAGCATGAGCCGTATTAGCCCTAAGGAACGTACCCTCATTTAGAAAACATTATTTTTGCTTAAAAAACTCAAAACAGTGTAAAAAACAATACTTTAGTTTTTGTAAGTTTTAAGAAGTGTTTTTCGGCTAAAATTTGTTTTGTTTATTTCAAAAAATCTCGGAAGGGTCAGTCTACACACACATAAAGTTTGGTGAGTTTAACTTTTATTTTGTGGAAGTTATTCAAATTCAAGTTATTCAAATTTAAAGATAGGACCCTTATTTTGGCCCACCCTATATATCTCTCTCTTCTTTCTCTTTCTTTCTCCAGCTATGCGTAAAATAATATGTTGATATTAACTGTTGCTTATAAGTCCAATCTGTTGTTTCTTTTCTTTATTACCTTTGATTATTAATACGAGAGAGAGAGAGAGGGAGGAAGCAAAAGTGCAAAGTATCGTATGCAATAAGTGCTGGGGTTCAAACAACATACAGTGAAAAATTGTGAGAGTCATGAATAAAAACTTAGAAAGAGGTGGGTCAATTGTTGAGTTAATTTCAAATTGCGGCTAACTAAAACAATTAAAATGGAAGTTTTTTTCAAACATAACTCAATCTCTAAACTGAGGAATATTTTACCATGTATTTTGTGTAATTAAATTATATAGAAAAAAACAGTTAGTGAAACAAAGGTTGACTGACTCAACTTGAGTATAATAATGAGAAATGCATTGAGCTCGGCTTATATTGTTTGAATCAGAAAAAGAGAGTTTTATTAGCAAATTTAATGTGAAAAAAGATCAAATGTCGATATCTAAAATTAGCGCTCACTATATCTCCCCTTCTTTCTTTTTCTATCTTCCTCTTCACAGCTACGAGTTAAATAATATTACTACTCTGGTGATATTCCGTTTTGTTTATAATGGGCTATTTGAATCTTGTTTTTCCCTTTCTTTATTACTTTGGACTGTTAATAAGATAGAGAGCGAGGGAGAGAGAGACGGCAGCGAGAATACTACATACTGTATAAAATAAGAATTTCAGTTAAACAACATACAGTGAAAAGGAGTGAAAGTGATGAATATTAAAAAATGGCAAAAGATGCGTCACTTAGTAAGTTAATCATAAATTACAGCTAATTAGAACAATTAAAAATTAGAAAATTTTCATGAATTAATCCTCAAAACTAAGGAATATTTTCACATGTATTTTGTGTAATTAAAATATATAAAAATAAAATTCCATGGGAAACAAACTTTGATTAACTCAGATTTAGAATAATAATAGACAGATTAGCTAAGTAGCGTAGATAACTGTACGAATAAATTTTGTTTCTTTTTATTTTTCTCCAATGACATTTAATCAAACTCTTTTTATTTCCCTCCTCTGTTTAATAGCATCCATTGTTGGTATTTATTTTACCGCCAAATCCAAAACATGAATAATTAATCCGGTAATTTGTCTTTTTCTGACATCATTTTCATCTGTAATCGGCGGCCATTTCTAAATACCAAGGCCACATCAAAGGCAAACAGGCGCACACTTGCACACGTGTCCACTCATAGGTCACTGCTTTCTTAGCCACCATTAATAGAAACATTACATAATAGAAGAAATAATTAAGTCTTACTAGAGTTTAAGTCGAGTTGCGAACATTTAAAACAGCAGAAATATACGAAGGCCCCACCTCAAGTATATTTAATTGACTTGACGAAAATTATATACATGCATGACACAAGTAAATAGACACTATTCATATAAACTTAGATGTTTATTTGAAATATTGATTATTTCATGAAAATATTAAGAAATAACATACGGATACTTATTTACTAATACGTCGTTAACATCTCCTTTGCCTTTTTTATGGCAAGGAGCTTTTTAGACCTGCTGATCATCAGTTCACGAACATTATCTTGAGGTAGTTCTGCCATTGTTTAAGCAGTAAGCTTAACAGTTCTGCTGTTGGAGATTGTAGTTGTTGTTGTTGTTGTTACTGTTGTTCTTGTTAAGCGAATCGGACTTCTGCATATTGCTCACGAAGATCGTGCCTCAGGATTGTCTGGTCTGCATGAAGTTCCCCTTCTCAGTCACAGCTATTCAATTAGCTGCAGGATTGCAGGGTGTACCCCCGACACGGAAAACAGCAATGTTCGACGAGTGCATACAAAGTCGAGGAATCTTTGGTCGAGAACACACTAAGTGATGTTGCAGAAGCAACATTGCCACTTTTACTTGATTGGTGTGCGGTTCCACGTCTAACACGTCTTCGCTTGCCACATTCAGAGGCAGCGACTACTAGACGATAACAGATCCTGATGTTGAATTCCACTGGATTTTCAGTGAGCCGGGTATCTATGCCACTATCACGTTGTCACTGCCCCAACCACGACGAGAAAATATTGGACTTTCGAATGTGATTTTGAAGATGGTTTCTAATACTTTTTTTCGAAGTTTTACATCTAATATCGCCTAGCAGTTTTAGATAGAACGCTTCCAGTGTGTCTATGTATAATTTTTGTCGGGTCAATTAAATCATTTGTTGGAATATGATTTTTTTAAAGTTTGTTTTATTTTACGCTCTTGCATATTTTATTTTTTTAAATATTCGATAATTTGTTTTTATAAATTAAGTTAAGACTGAGTATGTATTATTTGGATTTTTCGGACTACTATTCTCATTTTTTATGTTATTCTCACAACGTTTCGGTCGATGTAACCTCTGACTCCTTTCAGGTGCATCTTGTCGAATTGAGGAATCTATATGGAATTTTGAACCGAACCCTTTATTTAATCGTATATTTCTACTGTTTTATTTAATCGTATATTTCTACTGTTTTATTTAATCGTATATTTCTACTGTTTTATTTAATCGTATATTTCTACTGTTTTATTTAATCGTATATTTCTACTGTTTTATTTAATCGTATATTTCTACTGTTTTATTTAATCGTATATTTCTACTGTTTTATTTAATCGTATATTTCTACTGTTTTATTTAATCGTATATTTCTACTGTTTTATTTAATCGTATATTTCTACTGTTTTATTTAATCGTATATTTCTACTGTTTTATTTAATCGTATATTTCTACTGTTTTATTTAATCGTATATTTCTACTGTTTTATTTAATCGTATATTTCTACTGTTTTATTTAATCGTATATTTCTACTGTTTTATTTAATCGTATATTTCTACTGTTTTATTTAATCGTATATTTCTACTGTTTTATTTAATCGTATATTTCTACTGTTTTATTTAATCGTATATTTCTACTGTTTTATTTAATCGTATATTTCTACTGTTTTATTTAATCGTATATTTCTACTGTTTTAGATGCTGACACCTAGAATAAAACACTAGTAAGCCTGAATTATTTATTCTATTATGTAATGTTTTTATTAATGTTGACCTAGGAGTGGACACGTGTGCAACCATGCGTGTGTTTACTTTTGATGCGGCCTTGGTATTTAAAAATGGCAGTTGCTAACAAAAGAAATGATGTCAGAAAAACAAGGTTGGTTTAATCAACATGAACCCTATTGCACACCCCTTGGCCATTCTAGACTAAAATCATTTTGTACAATCTTATGAAACCATTGCACTAGAATCAAATTTGATTACCTACCGGCTGCTTCCACGGAGTCATCCTACTTCATTTTTGCAAGGTTTTTTTTTTTACTATACGGGTTGATATTTTGACCAAATTATCATTTTAATAAGATTTTAAAAGCTAACTATAATTATTACAGTGTAGAATTGGGGGAATGTCAGATCGACATTTTGCAGTTGAGTTGCTGCGTTAATATCCGTCCACCAATGAAAAGAGTCTCAAAAATGTGGTTTAAATGGCCTACAAGTTAAAACAATGTTATTCTACAATTTGGTTTAAATGGCCAACTCCCTCTCTACAAGTTAAAACAATGTTATTCTACAATTTGGTTTAAATGGCCAACTCCCTCTCTACAAGTTAAAACAATGTTATTCTACAATTTGGTTTAAATGGCCAACTCCCTCTCTACAAGTTAAAACAATGTTATTCTACAATTTGGTTTAAATGGCCAACTCCCTCTCTACAAGTTAAAACAATGTTATTCTACAATTTGGTTTAAATGGCCAACTCCCTCTCTACAAGTTAAAACAATGTTATTCTGCAATTTGGTTTAAATGGCCAACTCCCTGTCTACAAGTTAAAACAATGTTATTCTACAATTTGGTATAAATGACTAATTCCCTCTCTACAAGTTAAAACAATGTTATTCTGCAATTTGGTTTAAATGGCCAACTCCCTCTCTACAAGTTAAAACAATGTTATTCTACAATTTGGTATAAATGGCTAATTCCCTCTCTACAAGTTAAAACAATGTTATTCTGCAATTTGGTTTAAATGGCCAACTCCCTCTCTACAAGTTAAAACAATGTTATTCTGCAATTTGGTTTAAATGGCCAACTCCCTCTCTACAAGTTAAAACAATGTTATTCTACAATTTGGTATAAATGGCTAATTCCCTCTCTACAAGTTAAAACAATGTTATTCTGCAATTTGGTTTAAATGGCCAACTCCCTCTCTACAAGTTAAAACAATGTTATTCTACAATTTGGTTTAAATGGCCAACTCCCTCTCTACAAGTTAAAACAATGTTATTCTGCAATTTGGTTTAAATGGCCAACTCCCTCTCTACAAGTTAAAACAATGTTATTCTACAATTTGGTATAAATGGCTAATTCCCTCTCTACAAGTTAAAACAATGTTATTCTACAATTTGGTTTAAATGGCCAACTCCCTCTCTACAAGTTAAAACAATGTTATTCTACAATTTGGTTTAAATGGCCAACTCCCTCTCTACAAGTTAAAACAATGTTATTCTACAATTTGGTTTAAATGGCCAACTCCCTCTCTACAAGTTAAAACAATGTTATTCTACAATTTGGTTTAAATGGCCAACTCCCTCTCTACAAGTTAAAACAATGTTATTCTACACCTTGGTTTAAATGGCCAACTCCCTCTCTACAAGTTAAAACAATGTTATTCTGCAATTTTATAAACACAAAACATTGGCCCGAAAAGAGATATGGAAACAGAAATACAAGGTTCAGTTCGCCGACGTATATGTACTATAGAAATGGAATTGATCCCATGAGTTCCATCTCGCCTAGCAAAGCCATTGCTAGAGATGCAAAAGGGGTTGTTTATAATTCGCGGGAAATCGGTTTGGGTAGAAACGGAAATTATCTCCTACGCGAACAGTGTTCTTATCGCCCAACGTATATATTCTTCCGCGAGTGAGAACATTCAAGTGTTCTTACTATACCACGTACTAATCACTTTACGAGTGAGAACATTCAAGTGTTCTTACTATACCATGTACTAATCACTCTACGAGTGAGAACATGCAAGTGCAAAATAAAATAGATCATAATTAGGTCCGCATCGTTTGGTCATTTATTTTTTAATTGAACCACATTGTTATAAAACGGTCAATCATCTTGTTAAGTTAATGTTGTTGTAATATCCATTCATAAAATAAGTGGGTGTAGATTACGTCCAAAACTTTCGATTATTTAACATATGAGAATTTGGTAAGAATTTAAAAGCCAGAATTGATTTACTATCTGACAGTTTAAAGGATTACAATTTTTTTTTTCAAATTTCGAAGGGTCACAAAGTAATTGATTATTTTATAAGAATTTAAGGGTTAAACTTAATAACTCTTTTAAGTTTAAACTGAAATGCATTCTGGTGAATTAAGTTTCGAAATTAATTTTTAAATGGGATTTTTAAAATGTTATTATGCTATTAAATGTGTGATTTAAAAAAATATGCAATAATATTTTTTATATGAATGAATTTGTATTATTCGATTATTTGGACTACTGTTCTCATCTTAGATGTTATTCTGACATCATTTCGCCAATGTAACCTCTGACCTTCTTCAAGTACATCTTGTCCAACTCGGAAATCGATATGGAATTTCGAACTAAAACTTTTATTTAATCCACGGAGAGAGATTGCCTTCATTCGGTCAGCCATGGCCGGGTAGAAGTCTTAAATAATGTTTATTTTAGTCTTATTTATAGTCCTGTGATGAGGATTGAAACTTTAATCTCTAGAAGACTATCACTTTGAACATAATGTACTTAATACCTTTACCCTTTGCGTCACGATCCACGGTCAAATAGAGGGTTACTGAAGCGAGGGTGATAGACACATTATAAAATAAGAGCGGAGCGATGTTAAGTAACAGGCAGTGATGGAGGAGGAATCTTGACGAGTTACTTGTAAATTACGGCTAGTTAGAACAATTAAAATTGATTTATTTAAAACTTAACGCAATCCTAAAGCCAAGGAATATTTAATCATGTGGCTTGCGTTATGGAAATATAGATGTAAACGCCTTAAGGAAACAAACGTTGATTAACTCAGATTTAGTATAATAATAAATAGAACAAAATAAAAACGGATAATACGTCCATTTCCGCCTTAAGTTTATTTCCCCAGAACTTCCCATTTGTGGAACACATTATCAGAGGACTGTTTCTCTGCAGGCTATGACATAGTCGTGTTCAAATTCAATGTCAAAGAATACTTCGCATAAACCGTCTTCATAAGTGATCAAACGTTGTTCATTTCATTAATGTTTTCAATCCGTTCCTAATGTTCCTCATCATCAAACTATCAATATATTCCCATCTCATTAAACCTTATCCTCGAATGAATTTTATTCTTGATAAGTGCTGACAAATTAGTAGACAACGCTTATGTTTTCGCATATTATTAATTTCGTAAATAGAGTATTAGCATTTTGGGTGGAAAGATTGTTTCCGGCTATTTTCACATCAATTTATATCCGGGAGTTGCGATCCGGTTCGATATTGTAAGTAAAGACTCACGCTATACTAAACCATACATACACGATCGCACACAAAAAAACGGGGTCTAAGCAAACAAGTCAGTGATCATACCTTGTCCCTCCATCGCGAAATTAAATTCCACCATACTGCATTTCGATTCATTTTTTTTGTTTGGTATCGTTGAATAAGGCTTAGAATTATAGTTTAGACTGTGTTTTCGGTCCCTTACGGTCAATTTCATCCTCAGGGTTGCGATTATTTGTTTGCTCAATTTTCCCAGGAAATGCCAGGACACGGGACCCGCTAGTTTTAAATAAGATTGTTATTTCAAACTTGGGTATGACGGACCGAAGAAAACGTTATTTCAAACCTTTGCGTGACAGACGGAATACAAGTGGAATAGACAGACAGCGCCTCTTATTGACATTAACGGACGTATTTAAAATAAGATACGTCCATTTATTATGCACATTCAGCGATTCAATTATCATTTTAAACTTAAGAGTGACAGATTTCTGAGATTTTTGAGGAAGCTTGTATTTCAAACTTAAGCTTAACAGACTGTTCAAACTTATGAGCGAACAATGGACAGACTGACCAACGGACAAACGACATTTGGACGAATGTCAAAATAGTACAAAAAATAATAGAAAAAAAAACAACAAAAAAAACAAGGAATAAAACAAATATAGCCGACATCAAGTCGATATAAATCTGGCGGGAAAAAGTGAATAATGTCAAATTTGAAATATGATTGTTAGAATAAAATGCAAAGTTTTTCTCTCGCTCTTTAGTCAAATTGCAAACTGAATTGATTCATTATTTTCTTTACAGACGGAGAAGGGTGTGATATGCAAAATTATGTTGATGCAAATTTTATTTACAAAAATGCATTTATTAAAATTTTACAATATTTGCTTAAAAAGTTCCATTTTTCAACTTTTAAAAAGTTTAATTTAAAAGAAAATTTATAAAAAAAGTTATTTTTTTAAAATAACGTTTTTCAAGGGAAACATCTAACACTGTCAGCATTTATCACCTTTATGTGTGTATTTTATGTGTGTATTTTATGTGTGTTTGTTATGTGTGTGTACGTGTGTGTACGTATTTATGATGTTTACTGGTGTGTCTATGTCTGTCTTTTTTGTGAGTGTGTGTATGTATGTCTGAACGTCTCTGTTTCTTTGCAGTTTTTAGCGTTTGTATGTATATGTGTAAGTTCGTTTATGGTGAGTGTCTGTGCGTGTCTTTTATTGAGTGTTTGCTCGTCAATGTTTTAGATGTGCGTGTCTTCTGAAAGTTGTGAGTGTATATACATACATATATATATATATATATATATATATATATATATATATATATATAAATGTATATATATACATTTATTTATATATTTATTTATATATATAATATATGATATATATAACATTTTAATACTATAGAAACCACACCAAATGTAGGAAACAAATTCTCACAAATTCACCAACAAATCGGTTTTGATTTGCATACCATTGTTTCGGCCTACCACCAAGATATATGTAATGATAGAAACGTATGAGGCATGTGCTTTTCTTGATAAGGCTATTGTCAGTGCTCTTAAAAAAACAAGAGTAATAAATGCTTCATAGGTTTCGAGCATTAGATATGCCGAAACAATTGTATGCCTATAAAAACCGATTTTTTTGTGAATTTGTGAGAATTTATTCCCTACATTTGATGTGGTTTCTATAAACAGTAAAAATAATTTTATCACAGTTATAGTCCTACACTATCAAGCTATTGGAAAACTTTGTGTTATAAAAATTTGACAATGTTTACATTGAGATATTACTTACATTCAGGCAGTGTCGCATAATAGCGCAGCTCGACGGTCGAGTTTCAATCCCGGCTTGAGGCACTAACTGGTCTGGCCGCACTGAAGAGATGTGATACAGCGAAACAGTCTTATGTGGATGACTATATGAACCTCCCTCCCTGGGTAGAGCTTATTTGTAAGGATATCGCTAACTGCCATTATCTTTAAGGCATAGCTAATTAGGTAAAACTAATTCGAGCTCCCGACACTTGACAATGTTTACATTGAGATATTACTTACATTCAGTAACTGGTGTATGATAGCACAGGGGTAGGAGCGCCGACTGTTGAGTTTCAATCCCGGCTTGAGGAACTAACTGGTCTAGCCGCACTGAAGAGCCGTAATACAGCGAAACAGTCTATATGTAGATGACTATATATATATATATATATATATATATATATATATATATATATATATATATATATACGGTATTTGAAAATATTGTTGTATAATTACAATTAAATTAGTCTAACAGGTTTTTATGTGAATGTAGTTAAAATAGATGGAGAAAACTCGCATTTATTGACAGATATGAGAGAGCGAAAGAGATGGAGGGATTCAGCGATTTAAATGATTTTTCAAATCGAGTTCCAAATAAAGAGAATACGTAAATGTATTATGGGAGTTTACAGCCGGTTCGAAGCAGGATTTATTTTAAATCATACAGTGAATCATAAATATCATAAATGCCTACTGTCATCAGAACAACATTTTTCAAATCAGAATGTTCGTAAGTTGCATAACATGTATACACATTCAATATATATGTCTGCAAATTGTTAAAATTCCACAAAAAATAACCAAATAATAAACTAATACCTCTGGTGATACTAATTAAATTATACATAAAAATTCATATAAAATTCAAAAAACGTAGATAGTTAAAAAGACCATAAATATCAAGGAAAAGTACCTACAATAAAGATGAGCATTTCTTAATTCTTAAGAATTGAAATAACAGCAATAACGCAATCGTTTAATATATATATATATATATATATATATATATATATATATATATATATATATATATATATATATATCAAGGGAGGCGTGAGAGCGCTCTATCCCTTAATAGACCTCAAAAACGGCCTATGCTAGAAATCTCATTTCTTTGATCAATCATAACTCAAAAACCAATACTATATAAGTTAAAACTTTGCACACATTTTTTTAATAGGTTCTACAGGTGTGTAGAATTTCAGCATCATTAGTCAAGGCAACCCAGAGATTCAGAAAGGTAAGGCATGATTTTGTGTTATCCATGTGCACGTCCGTACATATGTGCGACCCTGTATCTCATCAATTATTTGATGGATTCAGTTGATTTTTGGCAGAGATAGAGGTTCTAAGGTCTAGTTGATTGGATTTTAATTTCAGTTTACCATATACCTTAGTTTTCCAGAAAATTCCAAAAAAACTTACAAATGACCATTGTATTGAGGCATAGACTTTACAAAAGTAGTGACATTCCATGATAAATGCCAGTATACTGAAATCATATGCCCTTAATAGGTTTAAGATGAAAATTCATATACACTAAATGTACAAAAGCATGGAAATTCCCAAATGTTTACACTTTTATTGTCATTAAGGGTATGCGAGCACAACAGGGCTATGTATTTTCCTGGTAGGAATTTTTCTTCAGCGCACCTCAAACACTTCATCCACTCATGCATAGAGATTTATACTGTAGTGATGTAATAATGAAATGGTTTGGTTGATATGTAGTCATACCCTTAATTAATGACAATGAAAGTGTAAAAATTAAGGAATTTCCTTGCTTTTGTACATTTAGTGTATATGAATTTTCATCTTAACCCTATTAAGGGCATATGATTTCAGTATACTGGCATTTATCATGGCATGTATATATATAGTATTTTTATAAGTAAATATGTATATATATATATATATATATATATATATATATATATATATATATATATATACACTAGCAAAACCTAATCGACAAACTTAATCGAGGCATTTATCATGGCATGTATATATATATTATTTTTATAAGTATATATATATATATATATATATATATATATATATATATATATATATACACTAGCAAAACCTAATCGACAAACTGAATCGAGGGTAGAAGGGTTATGGTTAAATTATATAGTCATGTTTACATTTTTAAATAGGAATATTTAAGGGTGTTTTCCATTGTTAGAAAATACTGGATATAAAACAGAAGGGTATGTAATTTAGGGGTACAGAAATATAATATGTGAACCAAAATGTAAAAACAAATAGAAGAAAACATAATTTTGCAGTAAAAAAAAATCCAATTTAATTTCATCCAGGAGGAAATAAATAAGCTAACCTCATTTTAAATAAAAATTGCGTGTGCGTGTTTATATATATATATATATATATATATATATATATATATATATATATATATATATATATATATATATTGTGATGGAACAAAGTGATTACAAAACTAAACGGTGAGATGGCAAAACGTTTAAAATTTAATCAACTTTAACTTCCTTTTAAAAACTGTATTGTGATAATTACAAAACAATATAACTATTTAGAACAAAGTGTAGTACCTGTTCTGATGTTAAACTTTGTCTATTCTTTTCCCGGTCAGTTAAGGAGATATCCTTCTAGACTGAAGATATTTTAATTTGTGTTCCAATCCAGAGTGCTTTTGGGGGTTGCTGGATTACCCCACATTAACAATTGACCTTTCGTCAAATTTTTTCCCTCATGGGAATGCAAGTAAATAGGAATATCTTTTTAGGGGCGTGTTTTTTCTTTACATTGTGTACGTTTTTATTGTCTGAAATTCCCTTTTTCAAAAATCCGATATTCTATGTGATCATTCAATCTGTAGTTTCAAAATTACATTGCAATTTAAGATATAGTAACAAAGTAAAAATATAAATAAAGATTTAATTTAATATCGATTTTTTTTTAGAGAACTTAGTATGTTGTTTCTCTGACTTTAACATTAGGGGAAAACACTCTTAAAATCACATGTAGGGAAGGAAAATGAAAATATCTGTTTAAAAAAGAATCGATATCAAATTAAATCTTTATGAATATTTTTACTTTGTTACTACATCTTGAATTGCAATGCAATTTTAAAACTACACATCGAATAATCGTATAGAATGACGTTTTCTAAAATAATTTAGGACGATGAAAACGTAGACAATTTTAAAAAAATACAAAGCAATTTTTATTTGCAAATTAGTCGGCAAATTTTAATTTTACAATTGGTACGTAATTGAAAATTTTCTATTTGTAGACCTCATCAGAAAAATAGTACTGTGCACAATAGTTTTGTTGTACTCAACAAAAATAATTACAAAAAAAAGATACTATTCCATTACCTCTCTTGAAAATAATTCAAAATATTTTAAGAAACGTCTTGGTAATTTATCCTTTTTATTATTTAATCGCTTAAATTAATTACTGTTAATATCGACAAAACTATTGCATATCGAACTAAAATTAGAAGTATATAACACCGAACACTAATTTATTATAAACAGGTTTTAAAATAATTAAACGTACAAAAACGTCTGTTTAGATCTTTAATCTCTAGTATATATACAGTATTTCCAAGTTAAATGTTGTACTTAAATAACATAGAGCTCTTTCGTATATAATATAGGTATGATGAATGAAAAAATCTTTTTCATTTATTACTTTATATATATATATATATATATATATATATATATATATATATATATATATATATATATGGCAATTAAGCTACACAAGGATCGTCACACTAAGTGCCAATTACTATTGCTCTACTCACGTATTGAGCACTGTTAAAGTAAATACTGAAAATCTATAAACAATATATCATATCACCTTATAATATGATATGTGTACGCATGAAATAATATATATATATATATATATATGTATATAATACTGACAGTAGTAAAATTCCCCAACCAGAACAATTTGCACCACTTTTATTTCATTACGAAGATTAAAATCAAGTCACGATATGATGATACTAAATTTTATGTCTAGAATCTTTAATCCGATTTTGATTTTGATTTTGAATTGAATGTTTGGTGTTTAATTACTCTAGATGACACTAAGTTCATGTCCAAAATATTTGAATTTGTGAGGTTGTGCCCATATTATACTCCATTGCATCATTTAAAATAGTCCAAAGACACTGAAATCTGAAAGATAATATCTATTGCTTTTATTTTACAAAAACTGGAGGTATTTGATTTTTTAACAAAGAGTGTCCACAACCTTTTTACATGAAATTAAATGTAACTCAATATATCCCACATTACGATCCTTTACGTCTATCAACTATGTTCCAAAATTCATAATAATCGGTGAATTAGTTTAAGTGAATCCTGTACATAATAATATATGAAAAAAATAAGTATATTTGTTTATTTCGAAAAAAGAGTCATACATGTCCTTATTCTTTGCCATAATAATATATAAACATATACACATGCCTAACTTTATATATAGAGAGATTTCTATTATTGGAATTTCTATTATGTATCACGCTGTTTTAAATTCCACTTTCTGTAACTGTGCGGCCCGTTAGTCAATCGAGCGCTCAGATACGACACCGATGCACTATTAGTCGTAGAAAGGGTTGAGTGATTTACCGATGAGCGCTGTAAAATTTACGATCATCCCGTTTCTTTCGCTGAAAATGCATCTTAACGAATTCAGTTCTCCGATCCGTAATAAAAAGAAAGTCAAAATAAAATAGAATTAAAAAACATTGCCTATCACGTTTGCCAAAACACTAAATACTTGGCAGTATACATGTCCAAGGATTTTATAACAACGACAGCTCCGCACCACCACCATCACCACCTCCAAAAAACGAAAGGAAAAATAGAAATGGAAAGATTTCCATTAAATATATATACACAGAATAAAATTAAATGCATTCATAGACAATAATAAGGCCATCCAGTAATTATATATATATATATATATATATATATATATATATATATATATTTGTTTTGTTTATGATCTCGGGACTCATCAGTATAGAGATATGACTATTCACTACTGGTCATGCGATTCGAAACCCCGGATTTCGAGGATTTTACAACTCAAACCCCAACATCTAGAACCACTGGGCCACCGCTGAATAGCGAATAAACAGTGATAATTTTAACACTTTATCCGGCGGCTTGACGTCATAGAGCGTTCAACTTAATGAAAGGAACAATGCATTTATATATATATATAATTATATATATATATGAAGCAATCCAACAAAAGATATAAGCGTCAACTAATATCTTATAATTAGTGAAACATCCGGATAAAAAACTGAAGCTCAATATACTGGATAGAGCATTAATATTATAATATAAAATGAAGTAATAAAATAAGGTGTCAATCAAATTTTATTAGAATTCAAAGTTCATGCAAAGCATCCTTAAGTCCTTAGCTCATGAGTTTTCAAAGATAATTCTTCTCTTAAGAGGACCATTACCGCAGTTATACTACTACAGGCAATAAAATTACGCTTTGAAAATATATAAAATTATATACACAAATATACAAAAATACATAACATCAAACATATCAATCCAAAAACATACTTTTGTTGAATCCATACAGTCCATCCAGGTCATACATGTTGAGAAGCATAATGAGGAAGGACATTACTCCAAGATACAAACAGCAGTCCAAATACGTGAAATTGAAGGGGCCGGCAAAGTTATCCAGTCGCGAAATGTGTCCATATTCAATGTTAATGATAAATAAATCAATCAAAATAATACAAAAAGTCCAATCAAAGTTCCGAAATCCCAACTTGTGCAACTCAAGTCAAATCCAAATTCGTTGTTTAATTAGAAAACCCGCTAAATCCGAATTGAGCAAAACAAGACGGACTCCCATCACATCTAGCCAGAAGAGCGAAAAATATATAAGTGATCTTCTCTCCAGACATGACAAATCCCTAACGAACAGAAGGCGATATTAAATTGTCTACATCTCAGAATGACTTCAACGGGTTCAAAATTATGTCTGTCTTGCATCCTGTTTCAAGAAAAGACAGCAACATACAACCCCGCCATCCATCCCACCCAAATTAGGTTTTCCCTGTCTGGGTCAGTAAGCTTATTCTATGTCAAAGGGGAAGGAGCTAAGAAGTTAAAAGAAAGCGAAAAGGAAGTTAGGAAAATTAGGTCAAGTCATGTGATCACGTACCCATCCAAAAGTATTACTTAAAATCTGGCTTACAGTAAAAACCGACTTCACAAATCCAGCCCTATCAAGTAATTTAGAATATTTATGAAGTTAAAAATTACGAAGTTATTAAATTCCAATAATTTTATAGTTTAATTCAAGATTTAATTTTTAAGATTTAATTTTAACAGGCCAGAAATTATTCGTAGTTTAATTTAAGATTCAATCCCATCAGCCCAGGAATTCCAACTCAAGGCCTGACATTCCCCAATTAAAAAGTTTAACCTGCCCTAAGGTTTAATTTTTCCCAATTAAGATTTAATTTTCCCAATTACGAAGTTATCTAAATAATTAGAACTTAATAATTTAATAGTTTAATTTAAGATTTAATTTTATCAGATTAGGAAGTTTAATTTAAGGTTAGGTTTGTTCAATCAAGAAGTCCAATCCAAATTAGGGCTTAATTTTTCCTAATCAAGAAGTTGTAAATATATTCAAGGTTTAAGGTGTAATATTTCCCAATTAAGAGGTTGTAAAGATATTGTAAAGATATTGTAAATATATTTAGAAACTGAAAATGTAGGTGTATATATTTAGAAACTGAAAATTTAGGTGTATAAACCCTTACAACCTCGGAGTCTAAATCCCTTAGGCAAAAAAGATTAAAAATCAAAAAGGACCCATCTCGAAGTCTGGACACCCCCGGTTTCATTGCTCGCCCAAACAGCTACGGTAAAACTGGTGGTGGTTTCCATATAGCATATTTGAATTTCCTTCTGTGTCGACATTTGGAGACTAATTCACTTCTAGAATTTATCAGATTTAAATGCTTAGGTTCAGTAGCTATCACTACAGCTTCAGAGTTGCATAGACCACAAGATCTGGATCCTGGGCTGTAGGAGTTTGATTTTTTTAAGATAGACCATTTTATATTGTGTGGAATATTATTTGATCTTAAATTTTTAACTAAAGTGGTCAGGGATGTTCTGTTGTTACCGACATCGTTATTGAAGGAGTAGTTATGCATGGAGATGCGGGATTTAATTAAATTTGCTGTGGCCCCAATATATGTGTGTACCCTAGGATTTACCTTTATTCCCGCGCCATTTATATTCCTATTCACAGGTCTATTTCTATTTACTGTATTTATATGATGTGGATTAGGTTGGTTGATTGATTGTATATTATTGTTATCGTTACCTTCCATTGGGAACTCATTACCGGCTTGCTGAGGTAGAGGATGGATATTAGAATTGTTAGGTCTATAATTATGGTGCAAATTAGTTGTGGTGCTCAATTGTGGAATTTGATTAGGGGCTGTATTTATGTGGTCTCTAGGATTCATTATAGAATTATTTTGCTCAGTTACAGTACAAGCATATACAATATCAGAATATGTGCATCTATTGTCCAGTGGGCAATCACTGGTGCGCCTGCAGTTGCATGTATTTATAGGATTGGAATAATTAGAATTAGATTGGATATTTTTTATTTTTTTGCTATTTGCTGAGATTATTGTTTGGGCTATATTTGGCATAGTAGAGTATGAAATTTTAATTGAATTCTTATTAAGTATGGAGCTATATTTATGTGGGTATTTAAAAGAGTTTTCCAATATTTTAAAGAATTCCTTCGGGATATTGGTTTTAACGTTATTATTGAAAGGTGGGTTAAACCAAATATTATTTTTCCTTCTGAGGCGTTTACGTGCAGTAGGTGTAGGGCTATCTATATGTTCTTGATTTTCATCAGGTATGATAGAGTGCCTTAGGGGTCTTTGTTTATTTACATTTCTTATAGTTCGGCTCCTATTGCTAGTTGTCATATTATGTGTAATAATATTTACAGTTCTATCATTCTCTTTGTTTTGGTTATAAGTTATTTTTTTAGAATATCCAGAGTTGAGCAATGCATTGTTATAAAATTGTGCGTTTTGGTTGAAAATGTTTTTATTGGCAGAAAGCTTAGATATTCTATTGGAAACAGACGGTACTATTGAATTAATTATAGCTTTCGGGTGGTTAGATAGTTTATGTACATAGAAAAGAGTTAGATTGGGTTTATGGAAAGGGCTATATGATCCGTCATTGAGGTTAAGGGTGATATCAAGGAAGTTAGAAGTTTTTCTCTCCGGATCAACAGTTATGGAAAGGCCGAAATTTCTGAAAAAATCATGTAATTCTTCAATTGTTTTGCTATATCTTCTAGGTCTTTCATCTGAGACAAATAGGGCATCGTCTCTGTATAGGCCCCCTCTCAAATTTTTAAACCTATGTTTCATTTCATTTAAGAGGAATAAACCCACTAGATCCGTTACCTGAGCAGAATCAGAAGCTCCCATAGTAATATCGAAATCGTTGGGGGTGTCCTTTCTGGTTCATAATTTGCCTTCGAATTGGAGAATAGATCTTCTTGCTAAGGTGATCAGTTTAATTTCCTGATCAGTAAGGTCTGAATTATTTTTCGCTAAATTTAGGGCTTTATTTAAGAGAATTGGAGTAATAGATTGGTAATAGTTGTCTATGTCAAAAGTTATAAAACTTAATCTATGTTTATCTCTAAGGTTCATAAACCATTCAATTACGCTATCTGAAGATTGCCACAATGAAAAGAAAATTTTATTTCTGATTGTCGGGATGACCCTATCAAGAATTTTTTTACTGATTATGCCTAAGTCAGATTTTGATGGGCAAATTAACCTTATTGATGGGTTTTGTTGAAAGTTAGTCTTATGGTCTTTAAGAGAAAATCTAGGTGTAGCTGGCGTTACTATTTCTGCATGGTTAGTTAGATTCATATATTTAAGTAGTTTTTTAGCCTCCAAATTTATATCTATAATTTTATTGGGTGGTGCAATTTTATATGATTTATGCAACTCACGGTATATTAAATTCCTGTAAGAGGTATAATCCAATTTGTAGTAGTTCTTAGTCTTGTCTGCCGGAACAATGAAATCCGTATGTTTGTTAACTCTCCTGGTAAATCCATTTATTTTTTTGACGATAGAACTGCAATATTTAGTCTGCTTTCTGAATTTAATTCTTCTGACCAAGTCGAACAAGGCATTCTCAAAGCCGGCCAAATCATCATTCTGCCTAGGGAAAGATGTTGTTTTAAGGCCGTAATGAGCTGCGGCAATTCTCTCAATTTTTTTGAGCTCCTTAAATGAGTTCAATGGTAGTCCACCTCCACTAGTATTTTGCCGTTTCGTATCTCCAATGTCAATCCGATCCGGTGATGATTTTAGATCATGATGGTAAGCTCTCCATCTAACATTTATCAAAAACTTATTTATTGACTGGACCAATTTGTATATATAAGCCTCTTTAGTTGGAGTAGGTATGTTTTTGGCTGATAATGGAAGAAATTCTTTGCTGAACATATCCGGATTGTAATTAAAGCTCTACCTCACGGGAGCTTAAATATATGAAGCAATCCAACAAAAGATATAAGCGTCAACTAATATCTTATAATTAGTGAAACATCCGGATAAAAAACTGAAGCTCAATATACTGGATAGAGCATTAATATTATAATATAAAATGAAGTAATAAAATAAGGTGTCAATCAAATTTTATTAGAATTCAAAGTTCATGCAAAGCATCCTTAAGTCCTTAGCTCATGAGTTTTCAAAGATAATTCTTCTCTTCAGAGGACCATTACCGCAGTTATACTACTACAGGCAATAAAATTACGCTTTGAAAATATATAAAATTATATACACAAATATACAAAAATACATAACATCAAACATATCAATCCAAAAACATACTTTTGTTGAATCCATACAGTCCATCCAGGTCATACATGTTGAGAAGCATAATGAGGAAGGACATTACTCCAAGATACAAACAGCAGTCCAAATACGTGAAATTGAAGGGGCCGTAGCTGTTTGGGCGAGCAATGAAACCGGGGGTGTCCAGACTTCGAGATGGGTCCTTTTTGATTTTTAATCTTTTTTGCCTAAGGGATTTAGACTCCGAGGTTGTAAGGGTTTATACACCTAAATTTTCAGTTTCTAAATATATACACCTAAATTTTCAGTTTCTAAATATATTTACAATATCTTTACAATATCTTTACAACCTCTTAATTGGGAAATATTACACCTTAAACCTTGAATATATTTACAACTTCTTGATTAGGAAAAATTAAGCCCTAATTTGGATTGGACTTCTTGATTGAACAAACCTAACCTTAAATTAAACTTCCTAATCTGATAAAATTAAATCTTAAATTAAACTATTAAATTATTAAGTTCTAATTATTTAGATAACTTCGTAATTGGGAAAATTAAATCTTAATTGGGAAAAATTAAACCTTAGGGCAGGTTAAACTTTTTAATTGGGGAATGTCAGGCCTTGAGTTGGAATTCCTGGGCTGATGGGATTGAATCTTAAATTAAACTACGAATAATTTCTGGCCTGTTAAAATTAAATCTTAAAAATTAAATCTTGAATTAAACTATAAAATTATTGGAATTTAATAACTTCGTAATTTTTAACTTCATAAATATTCTAAATTACTTGATAGGGCTGGATTTGTGAAGTCGGTTTTTACTGTAAGCCAGATTTTAAGTAATACTTTTGGATGGGTACGTGATCACATGACTTGACCTAATTTTCCTAACTCCCTTTTCGCTTTCTTTTAACTTCTTAGCTCCTTCCCCTTTGACATAGAATAAGCTTACTGACCCAGACAGGGAAAACCTAATTTGGGTGGGATGGATGGCGGGGTTGTATGTTGCTGTCTTTTCTTGAAACAGGATGCAAGACAGACATAATTTTGAACCCGTTGAAGTTATTCTGAGATGTAGACAATTTAATATCGCCTTCTGTTCGTTAGGGATTTGTCATGTCTGGAGAGAAGATCACTTATATATTTTTCGCTCTTCTGGCTAGATGTGATGGGAGTCCGTCTTGTTTTGCTCAATTCGGATTTAGCGGGTTTTCTAATTAAACAACGAATTTGGATTTGACTTGAGTTGCACAAGTTGGGATTTCGGAACTTTGATTGGACTTTTTGTATTATTTTGATTGATTTATTTATCATTAACATTGAATATGGACACATTTCGCGACTGGATAACTTTGCCGGCCCCTTCAATTTCACGTATTTGGACTGCTGTTTGTATCTTGGAGTAATGTCCTTCCTCATTATGCTTCTCAACATGTATGACCTGGATGGACTGTATGGATTCAACAAAAGTATGTTTTTGGATTGATATGTTTGATGTTATGTATTTTTGTATATTTGTGTATATAATTTTATATATTTTCAAAGCGTAATTTTATTGCCTGTAGTAGTATAACTGCGGTAATGGTCCTCTGAAGAGAAGAATTATCTTTGAAAACTCATGAGCTAAGGACTTAAGGATGCTTTGCATGAACTTTGAATTCTAATAAAATTTGATTGACACCTTATTTTATTACTTCATTTTATATTATAATATATATATATATATATATATATATATATATATATATATATATATATATTACTAATAATTTTAGTCATAGCTAATATGACTTTAATCTAACAATGACATGACAATATAATAAATTACAAAAACTCTTGGTGACGAGTAACTACAACAATATATATATAGTAAAGGTTTCGAATCGTGCTATTGGTTAAGCAATTATCCTCCACATTGATGATTCCTGGGAAAAGATGAAACACATGTGTATGTGGATAAGAATTTCATAATATGTATTGTAATATTTTTTATCCTCTTTAATGCTAAGACCGGCTATTTAAAAGAATTATAATTCGGCGCTCAAGTTTAAATGTATAATGCTAAGTTCTCACCGAACGTTTTGTTGAACACTGTTGCTAACAGCCTTCTAGATGTGTCCGCTGGTTAAGAAATAAATAGATTTTATTATTTTTCCTTCAACATCGTTTGCTTATTTGCGGGGTCTTAGGATTCAGATAAAAGTTAAAATGTTGACTCGGTTCTGTAGGTTTCGAATCGTGCGTCCAGTAGAGAAATTATCATCCACACTGATGATTCCTGTAACGGACAAAACACATGTTTATGTGAATAAGAATTTAATAATATTAGTCGCAATATTATATATATATATATATATATATATATATATATATATATATATATATATATATATATATATGTGTGTGTGTGTGTGTGTGTGTGTGTGAGAGAGATAGAGAGAGGGAGAGAAAAAGAGAGAGAGCGTGTGTGTGTGTAAATTTAGACATGTGTATATGTTTATATAGTTTTATGTACAGGATCACTTCTAAACTAATTAACCGACCATTATGAATTTTGGAACTCGGCTGTTAGGCGTAATGGTGTAATGTAGACTATATTTAGTTGAATCTTAGTTCATGCAAATAATGCAAAAATGGGGGGGGGTCAGAAACTTCCGATTTTTGTAAAGTTTTAAGAATATATATTAGACATAAAGTAATAAATATTCTCCAAATTTCAATGTTATTTGAGTATTTAAAAGGGATTTTAGGGGGCATAATATGGGCACAAGCTTCCATTTGAAAATCCAAATATATCAAATTTGCATTGAATGTCATCCATCGTTATAAGACATCAATTAAGCAAGATTCACTGAATTTCAATTTTTTTTTAAACTCCTTAAGCTTAAGCCTTCAGTTTTAAACATTTTCTAGAATCAGGCAATGGATTTGGATGAAAATTGTGATAATGATTCTAGACATAATGTTAACTAGCATTATATCAAGGTTTTAATTTTAGTGAGGTCACATAAAAGTGATGAAAAACTGTTCTTTTTGGGTGATCTTTTTAACCCTACCGGGAAAAGTATACTTCAGGTTGTATTTAAAATAAAATTTGCTGCTGACTTTTCTCTTTTTTAAATTTAAATCGCATTTAATTCTAGGTTTCTGCCGCTGGATTAAAATAATTTAGAAAGTCGATTATGAGTTCAGTTTAGGGAGATTGGAAAGAATCTAACATTTTGATCTTGTGCCGAATGGTTGCGCCCACATCGCTGAATTTTACGATTTCTACAATAAGCTGGTTGAAAAATATCTATGTCTTGTTCTGTTCAAAAGAATCCTGTAAGTTTGAGATAGTATTTTAGTCCGTCTGTCACGCTCAATTTTTAAATAGTATTTTCGTTTGTCTGTCAGGCTTTAAATTTTAAATAGTATTTACATTTTCGCTCGGGATTTTCGTTTTAAATAGTATTTTCGTTTGTCTCTTAGTCTTTAACTTTGTAATAGTATTTTTGTCTGTCTGTCAGACTTTAAATTTTAAATAGTATTTACATTTTCGCTCGGGATTTTCGTTTTAAATAGTATTTTCGTTTGTCTCTTAGTCTTTAACTTTGTAATAGTATTTTTGTCTGTCTGTCAGACTTTAAATTTTAAATAGTATTTACATTTTCGCTCGGGATTTTCGTTTTAAATAGTATTTTCGTTTGTCTCTTAGTCTTTAACTTTGTAATAGTATTTTTGTTTGTCTGTCAGACTTTAAATTTGAAATAGTATTTTCGATTGTCTTTCACACTCAAGTCTGAAACAGTATTTTCGTTTTTCTGTGATGCTTTTAGTTTTAAAAACATTTTCGTTTGCTGTCACACTCAAATATGATAGTATTTTCGTTTGTATATATGGCTGTAAGATTGAAATAGTATTTTAGTTTGGCTTTCACACTCAAGTCAGAAAGAGTATTTTCGTTTGTCTTTCACAGTTGTCTGTCATACTTAAGCTTGAAATATTATTTACGTGTGTCTGTCATAGTCAAGTTTTAAATAATATTTCAGTGTGTCTGTTTGGCTTTTTGTTTAAAATAGTATTTATGTTTGTCTGTCTGACAGGCTTAAAGTTTGAAATCACAGGCATCTCTATAATAAATTTTCCCGTTCCTGTTCAATCCGACGTTCTGTCACACTTAAGTTTGAAAAGAAAGATTTGTCTGTCACACTTAAGTTTGAAAAAAAACATTTGTCTGTCACACTTAAGTTTGAAAAAAAACATTTGTCTGTCACACTTAAGTTTGAAAAAAAAACATTTGTCTGTCACACTTAAGTTTGAAAAAAAAGATTTGTCTGTCACACTTAAGTTTGAAAAAAAGATTTGTCTGTCACGCTTTAAATTAAGAATCCATGACGGTTCTTCGGTCTGTCATGGTTAAGTCTAAAATAGCATTTGACTCGGTCTGACATGTGTAAGTTTGAAATATTCATTTATCTGTCACACTTATTAGTTGTGTTTGTGACGCTTAAATTTTGAAATTCATTTTTGTGGGTCTGACACGCCTAAGTTTGAAATATTCATTTATCTGTCACACTTATTAGTTGTGTTTGTGACGCTTAAATTTTGAAATTCATTTTTGTGGGTCTGACACGCCTAAGTTTGAAATATTCATTTATCTGTCACACTTATTAGTTGTGTTTGTGACGCTTAAATTTTGAAATTCATTTTTGTGGGTCTGACACGCCTAAGTTTGAAATATTCATTTATCTGTCACACTTATTAGTTGTGTTTGTGACGCTTAAATTTTGAAATTCATTTTTGTGGGTCTGACACGCCTAAGTTTGAAATATTCAATTATCTGTCACACTTATTAGTTGTGTTTGTGACGCTTAAATTTTGAAATTCATTTTTGTGGGTCTGACACGCCTAAGTTTGAACTATTATTTGTATCGGTCTATCACGCATAAGTTTGAGATATCCCTTTTCTATGTTTGCCATGTTTAAGCTTGAAATATGTATTTAAAGCTGACGTTCTAAATAGAATATTCTTTTGTATGTCACTCTTAAGTTTTAAATATGATTTCTTTATTTTGTGAAGGTTAAATTTGAAATAGCATTTAACTTGTGCTGTCATGCTCATGTTCGCATAATATTTTTTTCGGTCTGTTATTTTCAAGTTTAAAAAAGTACTTTGTCTGTCACGTATAAGTTTGAAATAGAATGTTCGTGAGTCTGTCAAAATTTACAGTTGAAATCGCAATTTCAGATGCAACAAGGCCGTACGTCATTCTGTCATACTAAGGTTGGAATATAATTATAATTTGTCTGTCACGCATATGTCTGAAAAATAATTTAATTTGTCTGTCACGCTAATGTTTGAAAAATATTTTTATTTGTCTGTCACGTTTATGTTTAAATATAGGGACAGGCAATGAAAGTAAAATTAATTTGTTTTTTAACAAAAAGTGACAATTCCTGATTGAAAACTATGCACCAAAATCAGAGAATTATTCGATCATTATGAATTTTTCAGTCTTTATTAATTAACTAGCAGGAAGACACGACGTTGTCCGGGATTGAATGATGATCACTACTATGTACTTTTTCACTCTGCTGATGACATTATATTACATTCTTTGATTTTACAGCCCACTCCTTCCGTGTCGCCCCCTAATATAGTCGGAAGAAGCTGAAATGTTTGAAAACTCTCTGAATTGTATATATGGTTTCAATTTCATTAAAATCGGATATACTTATTTGAATGTTTAAAATAGTTCTGTCCCGATGGGTCACATAGAGGTGAAGGACACATAGATATTCGGCACTTAGAGGGTAACGTAGAGATTCATAACCACTTCCATTGTCTTCTCCTGAGAATTTTATACATATGATATAAATGTCATTAAAATACGATATATTTGAAGTTTTAAAAGAGGTTTTGCCGCCATAGCTACCTTAACAAAGTAGGGCACTTAGAGATTCGGCACCACTTCCATTGTCTTCCCTAAAATATTCTATACATATGATTTAAATGTCATACAAAATAGGATATATTTCAAGTTTTAAGGAGGGTTATGCCCTCATAGCCTACTTAGGGGTGCACTTAGAGATTTGAGAACATTTCCATTGTCTTACTGGAAAATTTTACATAAGAATACACATTTACATTATATGTAGATTCTCTAACATTTCTTCTATATGGAACATACAGACATCACACACGCATTCACATCGACATTAAGATCGGATAATTCGTTGATTTAGGGTTTCTTCATGAGTTTTCACTTTTTGGGTTAAGAAACAAAACCCTTTCACGTTCATTTCTCTATTTAAATTCCAATACGTCAATTCATATCTTTAAGGAACTCTATCGGTCCTTTCATCTACTACGCCTGAATTTATAGTTGCTTTTTGGGTGTTTTTTTACTAATGAGTTAACACTTGAGGATAGGTGTAAAATAGATGGGTAGATTGTCAGTTGAAATGATGAAGAACATTATGAGAGAATTGAAAATCATAAATGGAATGAACAGAATGTGATAACTTATGCGGACATTTTATGACAAGTATATTTTGACATTGACTTTGAATAAGACTATGGTGTAGCCTACAGGGAAGCAATCCCGTGGTAATGTTTTTCAGAAAATGGGAAGTTCTTGGATATAAGCTCTATTAATGAAAATTCCGTTTGATGCTAAATACACGTAGAAAGAGATGAATGTTCTCTGTAATTGTGATAGAACGGTGTGTTCTTGCTGTGAATATCTCATCAGGAGGAGGAACCCGCAGTTTTCATGTGAATAATGATAGAGTAGAAAAACACTAGCAAGGTCTCTGATGTGAGAAAACGACTGAAGAGAAGAGAAGAGATCATCCTCCAATCGAGTATGAAGTAGATTTTCAACTATGCGTAAAAAGAACAGGTGATCTGAGCGGCACATCAGCGGATGTTACATTAGAACATACTTGACTTTGATATAAGTAGAGAATTGCACCCGGATGCAGTTACTTTCTGCAGCCGTAGAATGACCTAACATTACATAGAAATAAAAAACCATTTGGAACGTTCGATAAGGGAACCCTTTCAACCCCACCGATGGCCCGTTGGCGTCTTCCCATTGATAGAAAACAGCTGATTCTCTCGTTGACTCGTGTAAATAGTTTGCTCAATGGGTAGTGGCGCATTTCTGTTGTAGTAGTAGTAATAGTAGTAGTAGTAGTAGTAGTAGTAGTAGTAGTAGTAGTAGTAGTAGTAGTAATACAAGTTCACGCTGTGAAGAACTAGAGATTTAAGCTCAGTCGAGCACTTCCCAGTGAAATAACAATAGAATAGAGGGAGACTAGCAACGTCGTCTCTGTGAAAAAAGGGGCTGTAGAAAGCAAAATAGATCCTTCCCAACTAATTTGCAAAGTCGATGTTGAACTCTGAAGGAAAAAGTGCTTTTAGCACCCCCACCAAATGTGGCAGTAGCACCCCCACCAAATGTGGCAGTAGTACTCCTCCACTTTAGGACGAATCTGACTTTTATATAATTTCACGCATCTCTATACGAGGTTCTATCCAGCTTAAGTTTGGAATTGCATTTTCATCGCTAAACGCGCAGATTGACTGGACGTAACTTACAAATATTCTTTCTTTTTATTTATTTCGTCCGATATTTATTAAACCGTCCCGTTTTTATTCCCTGGTCTTCAGCTTCATCTTTATTTTATTCCCTTCAGTTCCAAGTGACTCCGTTCTTTCCTATATTTATTGGCTAAAGAGGTCGTTTGAATATTTTCAGTATACAACGGAAGTTAAGATGGCGTTTCCCGTTCCTCGAATCCATTTTGTTTAATGATAGCTTCATGGCTTTTAATATTTAATTAGCATTAGCAAAAAAAAAAAAAAAAAAGAAGTGTTTGTTGTGCGCCTGCGCAAGAATGGTGGAAACTTTTTAATGAATAACTTGTTCGAACGATTAGTTTTTTCTATTCCTTTTTATGTTCGTTATAAGACCCTGTTATATTTTGGTACGGGAATGGGCTCAAATGTAGAGGATAGATTCATAAAGTCACGCCAGATGAAACCCGAGAGAAAAAACACGAATCACGAAGAAAGTGTTGTAAAAAGGGAAAATGGAAAAGTAGAAAATGAAAAAAAGGAAAGGGTGATGAAAAGATGAGAGAGAAATAAATAAAACTTTTTTTTTTAAAGAAATAAGCTGAACAAGACATTAGTAATGATAGAGGAAGAATACGAAAGAGAGCGACAGAAAGAAAAATAAAGAACCAAATAGACAAAGTAATAAATAACGGAAAACAGAAAGTACGAAAAAAAGAAAGCAAAACGAGAAGAAAAGAAGAATGATCAGAAGAAAGGAATAACGAATGATACAAAGAATTGAAGGAAGGAAAAGAATAAAAGAAAGAATTATAACTGTAATTAAAGAAGAAAGAAAGAGAGAGAAAGAATGAAAGAAAAAGAAAGGAACGTGAAAGGGCAAAGCAATGGAATAAATAAGAAATTAATGAAAAAACGGACAAAAGAAAGAGAGAAAACACAAACTAACGAACAGAAGTCCAAAATAAATGAAGAAAGAAAGAAAGAGAGAATGAAAGAAAGTTAGAAAGAATAGATAGAAATTAATAAAATAAATAATAAATAGAATAAGGGTTATTTAAAAACAAGAACTGGGGATATAAACGGAATGAAAAAGTTTAACTCTATAAAAAATGGGAAAGTACTTTTGACAAATAGAAACATAAAATATAATGAAAGAAAAAAAGAAAATGTGTTGTTATAAAACAAAAAATTAGAATAGAAACGGAATAGACAAAAAATATAAAATGAAACAGTAAGATTAATAAGAAATGAGCAGGAAATGAAAATAAAGGCAATGGGTTTGATACAAAATTAAGAATGTGAACAGAAAGGAAATTGACGACGACGACGACGACGACGACGACGACGACGACGACGACGACGACGACGACGACGACGACGATGATGATGATGATGATGATGATGATGATGATGATGATGATGATGATGATGATGATGATGAGAAATACATAAGCAATTCTAATACTTCATATTATTTTCATTATAAATATGCTATGTGTAGTTATCCGGCGTTGCTCAGGAGTTTTCATCCTTGTTTTTTTTTTTTTTTTGCATTTTAAACTATGATGGTGTTTTTATAAAATTATTTTCTATAAATATGATTTTAAAAGTTAAATTTAATTATTCCAATATTGTTTTGTAATTTAATTATGCATTTAAAACTTTAACAAATGTTTTGCTAATGTAATGTTTCAATCTCTATTTATGACATGATTGGAAGACATTAACTTCGAAAACATTCAATTTCTTAATAACAGAAAATTTTCTAAGACTTTAAAAGTCAGTCGAAATGAGTAAATATTGGGACAATTTAAATGCTTCCAAATTCCTTTCAAATTTGTAATAAATACAAAGTAATCGATTCTTTTTTAATCATTAAAATTCGATTAAAATTGTTGACTTGTTTACGAATAAACAGAAATACGAACAGTGTATTGGATTTAAATCGCTTCCGAAACTTTCCATCTTTTAATGAAATGAGAATTTGCTAGAAATTTTAAAGCCAGTTTTAATGGCTTTCTTTTTGACAGTTTAAATGATTCCAAATTCCGAAGGATCACGAAGTAATTCATTCTTTGTTTTAACTATTAACAACAGATTAAAATGGCGTAGTTGTTTACGAAGAAACCGAAATACATCTGGTAAATAATATTTTGTAATTAAATTATTTTTAAAAAATAGTTTTTAAATTTTCGTTTTAGATTTCAAAACATTTTCGATTAATAAGAAATAACAAATGCAATAATTCAATGTGTAATTGTCAAGTTACATTCACACAAGAAATACATATGCACGCATACGTGAAGCTGTCTCACAATTTTATTATTATAAAGATGTATTGTATTAGTATTAAAATCGGCAATAAATACTCATTCAGTATTAAAGCCTTAAAAATATTTTCTTTTTTTGTCTACCGTAATTTTTCAAATGCTGAAATAATTTTGCTGAATTATCTTACTGTTAATGTTATTAATATATATTTTTAAATTTGCTAAAGTCTTCATTCACACAAAGTTTACAAATATAATTATTTCGATTTTACCTCGCATCAAAAGTCCTGAATATATATATATATATATATATATATATATATATATATATATATATATATATATATATATATTATATATATATATATATATATATATTAATTGAAACACATAATTAAATGAGAAATTAATCAGATTTTATTAAAGTTCAAAAACAAAGACGCAATATAACTCCTTGTTTTTGAACTTTAATAAAATCTGATAAATTTCTCATTTTATTATGTCATTCAATTAATATTATTGCTCTATACACTATATTGAGCTTTGTGTTTATCCTTATAGTTTACTGACTAAAGATGTGATTTATATCTTTTAAGTATTATCTTACTATCTCTCTCTCTCTCTCTCTCTCTCTCTATATATATATATATATATATATATATATATATATATATATATATATATATATATATATATATATATAAGAAAAATCAGTAGGATTCTCGAAATAAGACCGAAATAGTCCTGAATCTGACAAATCTATATTTTATTCTGAATAGGCAGTTATTTATGAAAGTTTTGGTGCCTGTTTATCAGTAACAAAGTTTTTAATTTCTATCGATTTAATCGATTACATACTATATCCGACCGGACTTTTCTTTTGGTAACATGTTTTCCCGTTATTCACCGATTCTTTTCATTGACTACTCATCTATGTTCATTAGTCAAAGAAATCACTGCATTTGTTACAAATACGAACATTGTAATGGTGTTCAAAACCTTTTGATTTAAATTTATTTGTTAATTCGTTTTAGGCTGATTTCTTTATTATTATACTTGATTTTATTTCATTTTTCTTGGTATTCAACGTTAATATGATTAGAGGCGGGCTTCGCGTCACCCATTACCCTACCAGAGTCGGAAGGTGGAATAGGCATTTCATTTAGTTCTACGTGCTGAAAATTACTGTAAGAAATACATCCAATCTCAGAGCAATTAATAGAGTTATTTGTTGTTATTTTTAAATGCTTCTATTCTTCCAGGCACAGGCAGAAGGAAGAAGAAAAGATAAACATCTGTATCACTGCTACATCATGACTACGACTACTTTCACAACTAAACCTCCTCAACTGCTTCAGAGAGACGAACAGCTGTTTCTCTCGACGTAAAAACTCTGTGAGGATCGAAAATTTCTCCCACGCTGCAAGTAACTGACAATTGTTGCAGGTTAGTTTGCTTGCTTTTGTTTCGAGTCTGTTCTTAAAAATTACTTCAAATCTATTTAAACGAGTTCTATATTTAGATCGACCGATATTTAATTTTGAAAGAGACGTTATTTCTAACCACTGGATATGAGCAGTGGAAAATTAAGTCGACTTTCGAAGGGATAGAAAACTTATTCTATAACATTTAGTTACACCAAAATAGTTCGTAGATTAAAAACTAATATTAGTTTAAAGAATCGTAAAATAAGCCTTAATGACAAAAAATTAAGATAATGAATTCGGATAATTTTAAATCTAGATTATTATGATGGTGCTTTTCTCTCGCCTGTTGTACGCTCTTAACATATCATGGAAGGCGCGAGAGCGCTCTATCCCGTAATAGACCACACGAATGGCCTATGCTGGAAATCTCATTTCTTTGATCAATCATAACTCAAAACCGTGTGTACGTACGTATGTGCCACCCCGTATCTCATCAACTATTTGATGGATTCAGCTCATCTTTGGCAGAGATAGAAGTTCTAGGGTCTAATTGATGGGATTTTAATTTCAGTTTATCATATACCTTAGTTTTCTAGAAAATTCCAAAAAACCTTACAGATGACCATTGTATTGAGGCATAGCCTTTACAAAAGTAGTGACATTCCATAATAAATGCCAGTATACTGAAATCATATGCCCTTAATAGGGTTAAGATGAAAATTCATATACACTAAATGTACAAAAGCAAGGAAATTCCCAAATTTTTACACTTTTATTGTCATTAAGGGTATGCGAACACAACAGGGCTATGTATTTTACTGGTAGGAATTTTTCTTCAGCGCACCTCACACACTTCATCCACTCATGAATTGAGATTTATACTGTAGTGATGTGATAATGAAATGGTTTGGTTGATATGTAGTCATACCCTTAATGACAATAAAAGTGTAAAAATTTGGGAATTTCCTTGCTTTTGTACATTTAGTGTATATGAATTTTCATCTTAACACTATTAAGGGCGTATGATTTCAGTATACTGGCATTTTTCATGGAATATATATATATAAATATATATATATAAATATATATATATATATATATATATATATATATATATATATATATATATATTCTTTTCTCTATATATATATTTATATATATGATCATTTACATACCGTTTCCTTGTATCACCGCTCTTCAGTGTGACAAGGCAGGTCAGTACTTCAAAGTGAGATTGAGACACGTTCAATCCACTGCGCTATCGACATAAACGAGGCAGTGGCGATTTTACTGTTTATATAAACCTTATCAGCTATCGCTTGCACGAACAGCTTTGCATTATTGCTAATAATATTTGGTTATTTCCCCTACTACGGTGCTCTATCTAAGAAGATGGGGCATATAGAGTCATCCAAATGTTTCGCTGTATCACCGTTATTAAGTGTGTCTCGAAAGAGGGAATACATATTATACATCAAGAACTAGAAGAATAAAACCAATTCCCCGTACAGAACAGTTTTGCACCACTTGTATATCGTCTTAGGTGTACAAATATCAGTGGTATAATGCTACTTAACCTTATGTCTAGAATCTTAATCCTCATTTTGATCAAAACCCATTACATTATTTTTATTCTAGAAACTGTCTACAACATCAGGATTAAGCTTAAGGGGTTTTAAAAAGAAAAACAATTCAGAAAATCTTGCTTATTTTTGGCATAATGACTATCGATAAAGTTGTATGGAAATCTGATGTATTCGAATTTTCAGATGGGAGGGCCCCAAACCCCTTTTAAATACTCAAAACCTTTAAAATAAACTGAAATTTTCGGAATATTTATTAACATATTAAAATTTCACAAAATCGAATGTATATGGATTTTCATGAAGTCTTTCCACCCCTGTTTCACCTTTTCAATATAAGTAAGTTAAACAAAATATGGGCCACATTACAACCTCTTACTCCTAGCAGTTGTGTTCAGAAATTCATTATGATCGGTCAATTAGTTACAGTGTGACTCGTATATAAACATAGACACATACCTAACTCCATATAGAGTTATTGGCTATTGAAGAATAATCTTCTCTCCCTTTTTCTTTCTTATTCAACTGTGCTATTCTCGCTGATTTCCTTCTTTTCATTCTTTTATTCTTTCCTTCTTTGTTTCTCTCTTTTTCTGCTTTTCTTTCATTTTCTATTTCTTTTCTTTAGTCAAATTCTTCTCTCGTTTTTGCATTCTTTTCTTCTTGCATTTCTCCTTTCTTTCTTCTCCTTTAACCATTTCATTCGCATTATATTGCATTCCTTCATTTTTTCTTTCTTCTTTCTTTACTTATTTTTTCCTTATTTCTTTCCTTCTCTCTCTTAAACTATTTGATTCTATTATCTTAATCCTTTTTTCCGTCTTTCATTCCTTCATTTTTTCTTTCTTCTTTCTTTACTTATTTCTTTCCTTATTTCTTTCCTTCTCTCTCTTAAACTATTTGATTCTATTATCTTAATCCTTTTTTCCGTCTTTCATTCCTTCATTTTTTCTTTCTTCTTTCTTTACTTATTTCTTTCCTTATTTCTTTCCTTCTCTCTCTTAAACTATTTGATTCTATTATCTTAATCCTTTTTTCCGTCTTTCATTCCTTCATTTTTTCTTTCTTCTTTCTTTACTTATTTCTTTCCTTATTTCTTTCCTTCTCTCTCTTAAACTATTTGAATCTATTATCTTAATCCTTTTTTCCGTCTTTCATTCCTTCATTTTTTCTTTCTTCTTTCTTTACTTATTTATTTCTTTATTTCTTTCCTTCTCTCTCTTAAACCATTTGATTCTATTATCTTAATCTTTTTTTCCGTCTTTCATTCCTTCAGTTTTTCTTTCCGTCTTTTTCTTTCTATTCTTTCTTCTGTCCTTTTTTCTCTGCTTCGCTTTTTCCTTTTCTCTCTTTAAGCATTTAATTCCAATTAATATATTTTATTTCCCTTCTTCTTTCTTTTCTTCGTTTTTTTTCGTCTGTTTTCGTCTTTTATTATTCTCTCTCTCTCTTTTATTTCCTTACTTTGCTTTTCTCTCATCTAAGTCTTTGCCCATTTCATTTCCATTACTTTGTTTCCTTCGTTCTTAACTTCGTTCTTTCCCTCTGACCGTTTGTCTCAATAATCTTCTGTTTAAAAAAAAAACGAAAAGAAAACGCACTTTTTGAAATACCCAATATCTTTCTTTTCATTGTGTTTATATTCTTATTCTCCCTTTTTATATCAACCTCTTTATTTTCTCCTTTTCTTTCGTTTCTGTTTCATTTCCACACTTAATTCTACAACATTCCTTTTTTCTAACAATTTTGTTAATTCTTTTCATTTTTTCATTCATTTCTACTTTTGTCTTTTATGATTCCCTGTGATGAAGGAATGATCATAAAACCAAATTACTGCTGGCATCGAATGCGCTAACCCCCAAAAAGTAGTGCCTCAAAATAAAACAAGAACAAACGAACAAAACGTTTTAAATACGAAAAGCACGGGTATCAACTCGGAATATATTTTATAAAAACTGATTTTTTATTACACCGCTATTAAACATTGACTATGGAAATATTTTCTCCTTTCTTTCTTTCTTCCCCACTCCTCTTTCTCTCTCTCTTTCTCGTCATCCCTCTCTATCTATCTTTCTCGCACCCTCTCTCTGTGTATATATCGCCCTTTTCCTCTGTTGGTTTATATATATATATATATATATATATATATATATATATATATATATATATATGTGTGTGTGTGTGTATCTGTGTGTATATATATATATATATATATATATATATCACTATATCTTTTTGTCTATATATATCGCTTTCCACTTTCTTTCTTTATTTTCCTTGTCCCCTCTCTATCTCTGTCTAACTATCTATCTCGCTTTTTCTTCCTCTCTATTTAGACCATCTCTATTTCTCTGTGCCCATTTCTCCCTACGCATCTATAGCTCTTTATCTTTCCCTTTTCATTTCTCTAACTAGACAGAACGGTGAATAGAAAACAAATAAAGAACGACAGAATGCACGAAAAACGAATAAAGAGGAGAAACACAAATAATGAGAAGAAAATAGTCAAAGAAAGAAAGAAAAGGAAAAAGGATAGAAAAATTATGAAAAAAAGCAGAAAAAGCAGAAAAATAAAGAAAAAGTCAAGAATGAAAGAAAAAATAAATAAGGAAAGAACGGTATATATATATATATATATATATATATATATATATATATATATATATATATATATATATATATATGATGTAAAATAAAATTTATTTAATTTAAAAACAAAAAAAATTATTAATATCTACATGTAAATATATTTTTTCTGCAAAATGTAGAACTTTAATTTTTTCATCTTTTCATCTATATCGATGTCATAACTGACTTATTAAGTACTTTTCATTTTTACTGCATTTCATCAATGGTTTTATTTTTTTCCTTTTCGCTGCATAATTTTTTTTTTAATTATTACTCGCGTGTCTAAAATTTCACGTATCGCGTTTCCTTTTCTATGTTTTGCCATTTTTCATTAAATGTTTAATGTTCATTTTTTTCTGAAGATGTTCGCGGATCCGAACCAACCGGTCAATCTCTCGCTTGATTTAAATCTTCTTGTGCTTAATTGTTTTTGCCTCTCAACGGCATTTAATTTTATGATTTATCGTTTATTTTATCCTCATATATATGTGTATATGTATGCATGTGTATACTATATGTATATGCATATATATGCATATAAACGTATATATGCATATATATATATATATATATATATATATATATATATATATATATATATATATGTAAATATTTGTTATTGTTTATTATCTATGTACGTATACGTTTCGTCCTTAAACCGGGACTCATCAGCATAGAGATATGACTATTCACTACCGGTCATGCGATTCGAAACCCTGGATTACAAGTATTGTTCAACTCAAATCCAACCGCTCGGCCAATTCTAAATAGCTGATAAACAATGATAATTTAAACACTTTTTAAAGCGGCTTGACGTCCAGGCATTCTACTTCTATTAGGGAAGGAATTATGCATTATAAAGCAAGTGACGTCATCATGTGTTAGTACTACAATTACAGTGCTCTACTTTTTTACGAGGAGCGACAAATATAAATATTTGTTATTGTTTATATATATATATATATATATATATATATGTATATATATATGTATTTTTGTATATATGTATTTATATATATATATATATATGTATATATATTTGTATATATGTATAGATAATTAAATATATGTATATACACACACGCACACACATATATATATATTGTATATATATATATGTATGTTAGCATATATATATATATATACATGTATATATGTATTTTTGTACGTATGTATATATATATATATATATATATATATATATATATATATATATATATATATATATATGCCACAAGATCAGGATACGTCGCTCTACAAGTAAAACCTGACCAAATATACAAAATGACATAGTATTCGAAGCCCAAACAAGATACCCTCTACATGGCTACGTAATGACTCGTACTGGGAATAGTGCATGTTCACCTCATCTGGAGAATTCTTACCCTGTTATTCTGACAAACAAAGAAAAGACTACAAAAAGATAAACTATAAAATATATTGTCAATTTGAATTAAATGAAATAGCGATGGTAATTCACAATATCGAGTTTCCTGCCAACATCTATATATATATATATATTTATATATATATATATATATATATATATATATATATTTATATATATTTATATATATATATATATATATATATATATATATATATATATATATATATATATATATATATATACAGGGTGGGCCAAAATAAGGGTCCTATCTTTAAATTTGAATAACTTGAATTTGAATAACTTCCACAAAATAAAAGTTAAACTCACCAAATTTTATGTGTGTGTAGACTGACCCTTCCGAGATTTTTTGAAATAAACAAAACAACTTTTAGCCGAAAAACACTTCTTAAAACTTACAAAAACTAAAGTATTGTTTTTTACACTGTTTTGAGTTTTTTAAGCAAAAATAATGTTTTCTAAATGAGGGTACGTTCCTTAGGGCTAATACGGCTCATGCTTGCTTCGGAAGGGGTCCTTTACTTATTCTAAAAAAAAAAATTAAAAAAATCAATAAATAAAAAAGTTATGAATTTTTAAAAATAGGACCCTTATTTTTGCCCACCCTGTATATATATATATATTTTGTGTGTGTATTAAGGCAGCATTATTTCATTTAAGTAAACATTGTTAAATATAACAGAATTATTATCCTTTATTATACCTTTTTATGTTTTTCAATTTTTCTAATTATCTTTTTTGTGCAAAAATTCAAAGAAATATAATAAATGTTCCAGATATACGACTAATACTGTAATTCGTTGTTGAATAATCGTCATGTGACGAACAGAAATTGACAAAAACCTGGACAAAAAAAAGAGAATTTCCAAAAGCAGGCGAGAACACGAATGTGAAGTCGGACGTCAAAAACACAAACCGGTGTAGTTCGAGAAGAAACTTCACAATTTAAATTACAAGACGCCAAAATTAGCGTCCCAGGAATCATTGTACCATTCGAAAATGTTGTTGCTGGTTTTATAGGTAATGTTATTTATTGTAGGTTACTGGGTTTTAATAAAGATAGTATCGAGTATTTTTATTTCTTTTTCGAAAATAGTTTCATAATGTATTATTTTCGTGTTATTAACTAAAATGTGTCTTAAATCAGAGGAGGGCAGTTATGTTTGCTTACACCGATATATATATATATATATATATATATATATATATATATTTATTTATATTTATATATATATATAGAGAGAGAGAGAGAGTGAAAGAGAGAGAGAGCGATAGAGAGAGAGAGAGATTGAGAGAGCTATTGGGAGAGAGATAGAAAGAGAAATGAAGAGATATAGATGCTGAATCTTATGAATTGTTTTGCTTTGAGAATCACCAAGCTTTTGACAAAATGTGATGCAGTACCTTTGCTCAACACATTCAGTTATCTTGAGAGAATCGGTAATCCGACGAACACGTTGTAGAGCCCCCCATTCAGCGATTGACAAGCAGCGACTAACACACAGAGAGGCAGTGATAACATTCACACATACGTATGAAAGTGTTTCTTCACTGTGTAAGGTGAAGCCACCATATCGTCACTATTTTGCACGGAAAAAATTAAGCCCGGATATTTTTTAGACACACCTCGTATATATATATATATATATATATATATATATATATATATATATATATATATATATATATATATATGTTTGTTTTTATCTACATATGTATGCGTTTAATCCTTACGGGAATCGTCAGTGAATATGAATATTCATACCGGTCGCTGGACTCGAATCCCGGAACACGACTCATATTTAGAACTCAAATTCCGACGCTTTAACTTTCGCGGCCACTATCAACAACCCCATACATCAGCGAGAGATTAAACCTATTAAAGGCATCCATCAAGAGAGTGTTACACTGCTGAAGGGACGTGCATTACTATATATACAGGGATCAAACGCGGAAGCTTCTGTGTAGCTTAATTGTCATAAACATATTTTCATAACTTACTATCTACCTCTATTCACATATTGAGCACTGTTGAAGTAAATACTCAAAATTGATACATAAAAGATTATATATCCTTATAACATTTTATGTCGATACATGAAATAATAATAATAATATATATATATATATATATATATATATATATATATATGTATATATATATATATATATATAAAGAAATACACATACCTGACCTTATATATATGCCCCCCCTAAATGGTAAAATTTAAAAAAAAATAATTTCCCCCTGTTATTCACTGTGTGGCCTAGAATATATGTTGTAAAATTCATCCGTCGATTAGTTAAGGGCATTATTTTGTACATAGAAATTGTATGTACAGGATTTACTCCTAAATTAATTAACCGATCATTATCGATATTTTAACACCTGCTAAGGATACTAATATGATTTTATTTAGTTTAATGTACAGTTATTTATCTACCTCTCACAGCGGTAATATATGACACAAGGTCAGAAACTGGGATTTGAAAAACCAGCACCCGAGAATTTGAGCACTCTAGCCTACAAAAAATGTCCGGGCAGCCACGTCGGCATTCCCCGGTAGGGGCGCCTCGGGCGATTAGCAATAAACTAACCCCTTCTCAAAGAGTGAGAAGGCAAAGCCTGGGATGGTGGACCTCCTAGAACTGCACAAGAAAAACCCATAGACCGCGGAAATCAAGCCCCGAAGGCCAAGATGATACCGGTCTATAGGGTGTATCGGAACAGATACTACACTTTGCTCTTAGCCAAGAAGTTTAGTTTAATGTCAATAATGACCGAAAGGGGATAGACGCGCTCGTGAAAATTCAGAAACCTCTCATTTCGATGATATTTTAACTATAGTTATTGGACATCAATATATATATATATATATATATATATATATATATATATATATATATATATATTTATACATGTATATACATATATATATATATATATATACATACATGTATATACATATATATATATATACATACATGTATATACATATATGTATATACATATATGTATATACATATATGTATATACATATATGTATATATATATGTATATATATGTATATATATGTATGTATATTTGTATATATATATATATATATATATATATGTATATATATATATACTTTTCATTCTTTCTGATTCTCGTTTTCAGAGCTATTTAATTTCTGAAGAATATTTGATGAGCCAATTCTAGGATATTCGCGACAAATTTTGCCAATTCCAATCAGAAGACAAATCGTCTTGAATGCATGGCTCTCTTTCGCCGTTCCTCATCTCTCCCGTCTATCTCGACAAGTACAATCATTCTTTTCTAACAACCCACTTCTTTGTAAATATTAGGCACTCATCCTAGATCTCTTCCCTCCCTCTATCCCATTCGACGGACAGATTTAACCTTTTCACTCGTATATATATACGTCAATTAATCTTGTCTCTCGTACGCGATCTTATTTGGTTAGTCGTAAGCGCTTGTGTTGGTCTTGTCAATGGTAGGGGTCTCCGTGTCTACGGAGATGCAGTAAGCCAGACATATAGATAGAAAGTGGGAGAAAGAAGGAAAGAGAGAATGAGAATAGGGGGGGGGAGTGATGGCGCGACCGGTGAAGGCTGGAATGGAGATATATAGAGAGATTTAAGCTGTAGGTATTGGGAAGGTTGAACCCTACCAACCAGACCAACATCGGATTCATGGTACTGTCTAATGACCTATGACCCCGAACAAAACTTGATCCAAAATAAACAGAGAGAAACAAGACAGAGGAAGAAAAATGGTGGGGGTTCAAAATGAAATCGAGTCTTAGTCTCAATCTGCCGTTTTAATAGAGATGCTACAAAGCGACGTATTCTGCCAAATAAAACGAACATAGACGAAATACCAGTCGACGACGCCGGGTGTGAGATATTGTTAGTGTGACCTTCGAAATATAAAACTGAAAACCTTTCATTCTTTATCAATCTGATCTTATAAGTATCTATGGCCCCCGGATGTACACCGAATGACGTTATAATACGGACATTTTATATAAAATATTTAATTAAAGGATATTTTTGGGAACTATCGGATGAAATTTTTAAAAGAATATCAATTATATTGATATTGTATTAATAGTAGAGATGTTTTCTGCAATATTTTTTAATGTTGAATTTTAATAATAATAATAATAATAATAATAATAATAATAATAATAATACTAATAATACTACTACTACTACTACTACTACTACTACTAATAATAATAATAATAATAATAATAATAATAATAATAATAATAATAATAATAATGATGATGATGATGATAATAAGAGGGGCGCATGATGTGTTATACATAGATCAAAAGATCCTGAAGGAGGTAAAAGCAAATAAAAAGAACATATCTATGACGTGGATTGACTAAGAGAAAGCGTACGACAGAATCCCTCAAGCATGGATAATTGAATGCTTAAAAATGTACAAGATACCCGACAGGATTGTTAAGAAGAAAGCAATGGAAACATGGAGATTAGAACTGACAGCTGGAGGACAACACTTGACGGAGATAAAAATACAGAGAGCAATTTTCTAAGGAGACTCTCTATCACCATTACTGTGTATCATAGCCATGATACCACTCAACTACATACTCAGGAAATGTGATGCCGGATCCAAGTTCACAGGCAGAGAACAAAGAATAAACCATCTTATGTACATGGACGACCTGAAGCTATTTGCAAAAAACAAAAAGGAACTGGAAAAGCTGATAAATACGACCAGAATCTTCAGTCTGGACATTCAAATGGAAATCGTAATATAAAAGTGGGCATTTCTAGAGATTAAGAAAGGAAAACTGGAGACGAATGAAGGCATGGAACTACCCACCCAAGAGCAGATGAGGGCGCTAGGTGAACAAGACAGCTATAAATATTTGGGAGTTTTGGAAGCAGACACAATCAAATCAACAGAAATGAAAGAGAAGATTGGGAAAGAATACCTGAGAAGAACAAGAAAGCTTTAGAAACAAAATTATATAGCAGAAACCTAATCAAATGAATAAATACGTGGGCAGTATCACTAATGAGATATTCTAGACCATTCATAAGCGGGACTAAAGAAGAATTCAGGCACCTTGACCAGAGGAGTAGAAAATGTATCACCATGCACAACGCACTACATCCAAAAGACGATACAGACAGACTCTACGTGGGCAAAAACGAAGGGGGAAGAGGACTGGTAAGTATAGGAGACTGTGTGGACGACACTACAAAATAGCTGGAGAAATACATAAACCAGAACACAGAAAGGCTGATCACCGCAGCAAGAGACACCGTCCCAACGAACAACGCAGAAAGCATCGAAACTGGAAACAAACAGACAAGAAAAGAACAATGGGGAGAAAAACAACTACATGGACGCTTCATAAGACTCACAAGAGAAGAAACCAACGAAAACAGCTGGGCATGGCTAAGAAAAGGAAACTTGAACAGAGAAACGGAATCTTTACTGATGGCTGCACAGAACAATGCGATTAGGGCAAACTACATTAAGGCTAAAATAGATAAAACCCAGGAAAACAGTAAATGCAGACTGTGTGGAAAAAGAGACGAAACAGTAAATCATATAATAAGTGAGTGTAGCCAACTTGCCTAAATAGAATACAAGAACAGAGATGACTGTCTTGGGAAAGTAATACAATGGGGATTGTGCAAATAATTGAATTACGAAAACGCAGACATATTGTACACACATAAACCAGAAACAGTACTGGAAAACGCAAAACACAAAATCCTCTTGGATATGGATATACAAACAGATAAACTCATACAATCAATGAGACCTGATGTTATTATAATCGACAAGAAGGAAAAATCTTGTAAAATCGTAGACTTCGCCGTTTCAGCAGGCCACACAGTGAAGATCAAAGACAAGGAGAAACGAAGTAAATACACAGAACTGAAAGGAATATAGAGCATGAAGAAAGTTAGTATAATACCAATAATCGTAGGAGCACTAGGAACAATCCTAAAAAAACTGGAGAACAGACTGGGAGAAATTGGAATCAAAGGGACCATCGAAACCATACAAAGGACGGCAATGATCGAAACAGCTGCAATCTTAAAGAAAACCTTCGAATGCGGAAACTAACCCGCATAAGCTACAAAGGGTAACCAGATACAAGGAATTTACAACAGGGAGAAAACAAAACCACACGAAGAACACCACAACACGAACTAAGGAACAGAAACTGCAAGATACATCACTTCATAATCCCCCCCCCCAATAAATTACACCGGCCTCAGCTATCATCACACAAATATGAACCAATGAACAGAAATTACAAGAAACAATATAAGCACTCCCCCTTCTCTTCCCCCATCCCTCCCCAATTTTTTCTTTAAATAACATAAAATAAATGGTGCCGGCCTAGGCTGACACCAGACAAAAAATGTGTAGATGGTCGAGGAAGATGAGAAGACCGAGGAGAGACAGCACAAACCAGACCTCCACTGGAAAAGTGCGGAAAATGCTAGGACGGTGGGGAGGCTTATTGCCACCCAAATTCCAGAGAAGACCAATGATCTTTACCAGCGAGAAATCAATAGTAAGAGGCTGTTGCGATACCGCAAGGTTATTTGCAGCGGTTATCGAAAAGAGGTGAAGAATACTGGAAATTTTGGGAGGCTTGTTGTCACTCAGACTCCAGGAAATACCACTGGTTGTTGTCGGTGAGCAATCAGTGACGATGATATGTGTGAGATAATAATAATAGTCGTGAAGGGTCAAAGAGGATGGGAAGATTGAGGAGGGAGAGCACTAACCAAACCTCCACTGGATGAGTGCGGAGATGACGGGGAACTTAGGGAGGCTTATTGCCATTCAAATCGCAGAGAAGACCAAATGTCGTTGCCAGCGAGAAATCGGTGGTTGTGATAACGCAAATTCATTTGCAGTTGTTATCGAAAGAGGTGGAGAGCACTAGAAATCTGGGGAAACTTGTTGTCACTCAAGACTCCAGGGAACACCACTGGTGATTATCAGTGAGCAATCACTGATGACTGCATGTGTGAGTACATAATAATGATAATAATGCCTTGTGAGTACATAATAATAATAATAATAATAATAATAATAATAATAATAATAATAATAATAATAATAATAATAATAGAGTTTATTTATCTGTCTAGTAATCAATCTGTCTGTCTGAAGCCGAAACTGTTATTAGTTTTGATTGCTCTCTTTTTATATTTAATTATCAGCTCCTACATATACCCATTCCAAAGCTTCCCCAAACATCACGCGTCTTTCAAATTTACATAATTAATTTGTTTTAAAGCTTCTAATAAATTAATACTCGCAAATATACACTCATGACTGTTTTTTTTTTCAGCCTTCCAGATGTATTTAAAATATTTACCTCGATAATAATCTTAATAAAATTCATAAATAGAATTAATTAAAGACATTGTTTTATTTTTCAATCTATACAATTGAGTTACGAAATTAAATTCGATTGTAATGGAATATGATGGAACAGCCAGCTTTCACTCCAGAGGCTGGCGAGTCGAGACGAAAACGAGGCTGAAACTGCCAAGCGTATAATAAAAGACTTTCGAAGAAAAAATACATAGATAAAAACGAACAAACCGTGGCTGAAGAACTAAAAATAAATATACATTTTTTGTTGATTTGGTAGGTGAAATGAACCATTGTCAATCAAATGTGTAGATGTAAATGATTTGAATTGTTTGTGAAAATAATGTTTTTTAGGGGGAGGGGGTAAAATGTTGTCAATGTTTTTCTAACATAAACCAAAGAAAGAAATGAAAATGTTAGTCTTTTGAATTAGTCTTTCCGGAGATTCGACGAGCGTACACCGCTGATAATAATTCATTGTTGTTGCAATAGAACCCGATTATTGTTTTCTTCCAAATATCGTTGCTGCTTGCTATAGACTGCTTGACGAATGAATGCTGCAACCTTATTGGCTAATACCGCGTCAGTTCTCGGGCGCTCGACACCTGCCCGATCGTTGCCGACGCGAAGTTACGGAAATCTGGCGCGTCACCTATAAGAGTACGGTTTTCTAATAAGAAATGATGTTTTAAAGCACAAATTTATTGAATCAAATTGTTTATTTTTTTTAATAATTGATTTAAAAATTACTATTTTTGTACAAAACTAACAAACACATTCTACTGAACAATTAAATAACTGAATTTAGGATCGGGTTCACTGTATTTTATTTTTTTTAATTGTTGATTTTAATATAGGTACACCTTTATTTTTTTGATTTGAAAAACTTCAAATATTATTATCTTTTTACGACCTTACGTGAGTTTAGGATTTTTTTTTACATTTTACGCCGTAATGGCTAAATTTTGTTTCAAAACTATGTTTTTACTATTCTAGGTACGTGCAAAATCAATGGCCGATTCCCAAAAGGAAAAAACATTTTGACCCCCCCTTCACTTAAAAATACACTAAAATTCAGGAAATCAACCAATTTTACTGGAATTTTCAATATTTATTAATCAACAATCACGGAATATAATGAAACCATTATTTTTTTTTTTAATTTTAGTGAAAATATATTATTTGTTAAAAAGAAAATACACCGTTACTAAAGTTATATTTTTATATATTAATAAAAAAATGCATGATTTTTTAAATGTTGATTATGTAAATAAAGCATCGTAGATGTTAACAATTAAATTTTTTTTCAAAATATTTCGTATATATTACGAAAAAGGTCAGTAAATATCGTGTTAATTAAATCACTATAACTCGAAGAAAAAATAATTTTTTGAATTAGCGATATTATTATTGAATAAAGCATTGTTTAATCAATATTTTCACCAAAAAATAATATAATTGCAAAAAATATTTCATATGATTTTAATGATTAGAGTTTTGGGAGAAATAAAAAATGCGACATAATTATATTTCTCTTTCATAGATGAACGTGGCATCATCAGTGCAAGAAATATTTTTTATAATCTTGAAAATAAACCAAAAATTGACAAATTTGAAATCCAGGAACTTAAGGAAAAAAAGAATTTAAAAAATTGAATAATTTCTACTAACGATGAACTTTCATTAGTATGGTAGCCCCGTTCTGTAATAACCAGGTGGGATTAGCCTTCCAACAATCACTAACTTTTACAGAGCGCTTACATTTTTTTTTAGAGATACAACAATTTCGTTCATTTCACAATTCATCGTCAATTATTTGGAAAGATTTGTATTTGTTTTGTCTTTTTTTCATTAATAAATATTTAAGAAGTTAAAAACAATTATTTATTAATAAATAAAGAGAATTCAAACATGACATTTTCTTTCAAAATTGAATTCTGTTTATCAATAAATAACTGTTTTAACTTTTTTTCAATGAATAAATTGTCAGTGTAGTCATTGACTTTAATTTACTTTTTCACACTTAAAATAAAAATACACTTTATTTTAAAAAGAATCAATGTAATTTATCGTTACGACACGTTAAATAATAAATCGAGTAACTAAAGTTTTAAATCATGTAAAAAAAATTGATAAAATTGACGCAGTTCGTAACGTAAAAATATTTTTAACATTTAAAAAATAGTTTTATTTCAAATTCTAAGGAAAAACATTGGTAACAGACGTCATCAATAATTTCAGAGTATTACGAAATTAAAAACTGAACCTTTTCAGTTAAAAATAATTGCGTACACTCACAAATAATTAAATAAGCATTTCCTTTTTATTATAAACAAAATAAGGGTACTTAAATTTGTTTATAACCTTAAAAAGAATAAAGAAATTAATGTATAATAATTTTTCAACT
>OY744542.1:26169793-26321875 GCA_963556195.1 Sepiola atlantica
TGTTGTTTGTGAGGGTAATTGTTTGTAACGTTAATTTGTTTTTTTTGTTGTGAATATTAAAAGCTTTGCGTTTAACGTTGTGGATACAAAAGTGAGGATAGTATGTTTGTGCCCTCGATGTAAGTTTCTTTATTGCGGAGGCTGCAAATTCTAGGAGCTCTGAGGAACAAGCCTATGATTATTTCGGATTATATTCTATTTTCGTAGTGGGAGTAAAAATGTATAAGCTAATTTTTTATTCGTTGGTTTGCTATAGACGGAGTAGTTTAGGCCATTAGGGTTAGTGTTGTGCAGTGTAATGTCCAGGAAGCTGAGGACATGGTTAGTTTCTAGTTATGAGCTGAAGGAAATGGTGGGTTGAATGCTTTTTTAGTTTGTCGACAATTTAAGGAAGTTAACGTGATGTGGGTAGATAAGGAGTAACGTATGCTATTTATCCATGTTTCCACTTTTTTCTTATTGTTTGTCTCATTTGGTTTTTCGAATTAACGTCTTTTTACACGCTCTGTATGTTTTCAAATAGTTACGTACGTTCCAAAAACATCCGTTTCGCATCTTTTTCCCCAGGTTTTGCCGGGATGTTTTACTCAATAAAGTTCAAATCTTCACTTTTTCTGAAAATGTTCGTTGATCCAAATGAGACTGGTTAAATCTTCTTTTTTGCATTTTATTTCTTTCTGTGTTTAATTGTTTTTCCTTTTCCTTCCATATATATATATATATATATAGGTTGGCAAAAATAATGGAACCACCTTGAAACCCTTACATAAAATCCATCGTTGTGAATCTCTGGGCGAACGGTTTTTTGTTGAAACGAGATTATTGTTAAGCTCTGCTGTAATTTAGGTTGCTTTTGTTTTGTGCTCTTTCTTCACAATCCTTACAATTGCTCTACGATCACTTTCAGCCAGTTTTGTAAAAAAGTAACAATAAATCCATACCTTTCATCTGTTCATTTATTTTCTAAGTCTTCATATTTCATCGAGCGACCACAACCATAGATTTCTTATGTTCTTCCAATCTTATTACCATCATATATCAGCGAATACCAATAATTTCTTGTTTTACAGACAAACAAAATTCTCTTAATATGTTTATATTGTAGTTTTTGTATTTATTTTTTCCAAAATAAATGCTTTCTATACATACTACGCGCGTTTCGAGTCGAGAGAAAATACAGTCTTTTATCTCAGCTATGCAGCTCAACAGGGAAAAGTTCAGTTCAGTAGAAATAGGAAAACCCCTAATCCAAATACATAGGAAAAGAGGATAAAAAAGATCAAAATGAGATCCCGACAAAGGCAACGGCAACGGCAATTTTTAAAACATGAAAAAAATATAGATGAAAAAAAAATCACTTGAAAAATGGTGACAAAATATCCCTCCCCAAGAAAGAACTTATCTGCAAAACTTGAAATGATATATATGCGAAGGTCGACGTCCATCATTTGGCCATTGGTGCAAGAGGAAATGCGCAGCGAACGGTTATACACCTATTTCGACATCGCTTTTACTGTGACAATGCAGAATTGAGAAAACTAATTAAAGATCTCCAGGAAACAGCAGAGAAAGCATCTTATTGGATATGGCTGAAGAGGGATGATACGAACGTGAAAGAGAGGTGAATTTAAAATGGTGAAAGAAAGGAGATCGAGCAATGAGATAGTGCTGACGCCATATGCAGGGTAATTTATGATGTCAGAATGCAATCAAAATCAATTGTTGGCTGAAACGTGTATAAGGCTTGATAGCATTTATAGGCAGATGCTCCCAGTGCTACATAACCACATCCTGGAAGAGGGGCCCAGCCACTTCAAGAAAAGAGTCAATGGTCTGTCCTGTGCAGATCTGAGAAGTAACGCTCCCAGGCTTTGCCTCCCCTCTTTGGGGAGGATTAAGTTTAATACTTAATGTCTGAGGTACTCTGCCCAGGCAATTTTTAAGGCGCCGCTAGCACTCCTCCTCTGGAGTGCATACCCACTTTCCGACCTTGTGTCATATTCTACTGTGTGAGACGTAGATAAATAGCGCGCACTTCAAGAAAAGAGGTCGAAGAATAGGAGCCGAAACTGTGAAGTGATTCCTCTTGATGATGGTGTGTGTGGTGCTGGATCTGATAGCAAATCTGACAGCTGCGAAGAACAAAACGATCTTCTCATTCAAATTCAACAAACAATGTAAATTATTTTTCGGCGCGTATATGACGACGAGTATAACAAATTGAAATATTTTATTTATTAAAAATAAATTAAGATTAAATGCATGAATGATTTTTCAATCCATGTTGAAGTCGAAAAAGTACCATGCTGGCCGGTACTGACACTTCCGAAATCTGTCTATGTTAATAGTCGAGGCGATTTAATTCGATAATCATATCTGTGTATGTCAAATGGAAATTAACACTAACTCTCAGAGTTTCTATTACTGAAAGAATTATCAGGTCTAGTAGAATATCTAATAGATTGGGAGTTTTATTTTATTTAAAGAACACACGCTGAATAGTTTGGTATTTTACTGACTAAAATGGATAAAATATCGCTTTGTCATATTCAGTGCTATTTAAGTTTAACCTCAAGAATTCGTCTGACTTTTCTTCATATATTAGATGAAAATATAAATATATTTCTCTATCAAACTTAATGTATGTCTTTTTTGTAGACAGACTCAATGGTATGAAATTATCGTTTCTCAACAATCTTGTTGGACGTTGGCGGAAGCCTGTGTTCTTCGAGTTCACCTGTTACAATAATAGATTAACACTGATCTTAATGATGTATATATTAGCTTTTCTAACTTGTTTTCGTAGGTAACTAACTCGATTAGTTGGGTCTGGAAGTGTGAGTTTTGACTGACTGTAAGAAAAGAAAAGTTGGATCTATGCAAATATTTTTCCTTTCGGCTAAATTTATGACTTTTTTGTAGACAGACAAAATGGCGGGAAATTATGGCTCCATCAAAACGTGTTAGACAATCATTTCAGGCTGTTATTTTTTTATCAACCGACTGTCTCTGATTTTGTCTGTCACCCCCCCTCTCTCTCTCTCTCTCTCTCTTTCTCTCTCTCTCTTTCTCTCTCTCTCTCTCTCTCTCTCTCTGGTAAGCACAGCTGTCCAAGGAACTCGACCGGAAATGAACTCTGGCGAACAACATCGGAAACAAAAAAGTTTTTTCAGCAAAATAATCGACTTTATTTCAAATGAATACACTACTATAATAGAGGTTTCGTGTATGTACGAACTGTGTCCGGAAAGTGACGGGACTGAGTGTGATGTGTGAGCTATGGGACAAAACAAAAATAGGAAGATTGTTTCATCATCTAATATTGATAGCATATAACTAATATAAAAACGTGACGCACACGTGTTGCATTGTTTGAATCCGGTAACATTTTGAAAAGCCAGTTTAATTTTTTTCAATAAAAAGACAATATCCAAAATTCATTTTGCTTTGTTCCTACAGGTTAATAGTATAACTACGTGTGATTTCCTTTGGTTTATAATGGACGATTCCAATTTTGAATTTTATATTTGAAGAAGCCACCGTCCCATTATCTTTTCGGTGTCTCACTTCGTCAATATAGAAATAGATGGGGGATATGGGAAGGGTACAAATAAGTGATGCCATCGTCGACCTCTTATATTTTCACTATTGCTTTTTGTCAATATAGAAATAAATAAATGGAAAGAATAGATACGAGAGCAAGAATGTTAACATCATATATAATAATAGGTAGGGTCAAACAAAATATAGCGAGAAAAGGTGAAACACTTAGTAATAAATAGGTTAGTTAATTGCAAATTATTATTAGAACAATTATGATGTAATTATTTTCAAACATTAGTCAATCACAAATGTAAGATACATTTAGCATATATATATATATATATATATATATATATATATATATATATATATATACAAAACATTTATTTAAAACCTATATGTTACATATTCGAGAGATGTACTGTTGTTTCATCGAGATGGACTGACCTTTTATCATTTAAAAGGTCGTTATAGTCCATTCAAATCATCAGCGACTCACGAAATGAAATCAAAGATCACAGTTAATCCGGTGTGTTTGTTCCAGCGCCCCTTTTGGGATAAGTACCGAGTCAATAGATGCGGACCGTAGTGATTTTTGAACTCTATTCTTTATTAAATAAATAATTTGTATTTTAGCTCTCACTTTTTGCGATCGAGCACATTATTGATTTCTTTTCAACATACCCTGATGTACTATATATAGATATATATATATATATATATATCACAATATTTATAAATTAATAATTAATTATTTTTACCTACATACGCCGGCGTTTCAAGCTGTTTCTCTCATCAGTGTAGGAAATGACAATTTCACGCGTGTCAAAGGGCGCGAACCCGGTTCACAGAGTCAACTAAGACTATACACGCGTTCTCACTATCCCTAAGGCCATCGGGGATTATTAGGTGATACAGGAGAAATTACGTCCTTTTTGTGCCTTAATATAGTGGGCAGTAAACAGCAGACACTCTAGAGGGTTCGCCGAACGTTATCGGAACTTTGCTTATAGCTAAGTGACAGTCTGTTTTTAAAATGGCCGAACAGTGCTAAACTTTAATTTCTTAAAGGCGCTGTATAAAAAATATTTATGAATAAATATTAAATAATTTTACCTACATACGCCGGCATTTCACGCTTTCGCTCTCATCAGTGTAAGAAGTACAAACTTTCAGACGGTCATAGGGTGCAAACCCGGTTCAGATAGGCAACTAAGACTGTGCACGCTTCGCTCTATATATATTAATAGAATCAATTAATACTTGGCCACTGGAATTTAGCGTAATATAGTTTTTCTATATATAAATATATATTTTTGTGTAAGGAAGTAATTGTGCATCTACATACTAAGTGTGTTATTCTATTTTATTTTTTTTTTTTATATTTAAGAGGGGAGGGGTTTTAATTTTAAATTGTTTTAGCGGGGTTTAATTTTATATCTATATACTGAATGTACTATTCTATTAGTATATATATATATATATATATATATATATATATATATATATATGTATTTTTTTATTTTGTAACATAAAGTACTTATATAGCTCAATAGTTTAAAGCTAGAGCTATGCTATATTCAGTATTTTTATGTAGTTAAATACCACACCAATATCACCGAAGACAGACTCACGTCATTTTTGTACAACTTATTTTTTTTATTTTGCAGACAAGTGTTTCGGCTAACATCAAGATATTTGCAAAATGCTCCTATGCATTTATTTCTTTCTTGGTGTGGCTATCTTCAGTGCAAATTGTACAAAAAGGATTTTTGAATTTGTTTTGCATACATATATATATATATATATATATATATATATATATATATATATATATATATATATATATATATATATATTCTTTTGGAATGGAGCATATATATATATATATATATATGTATATATATATATATATATGAGGAATAAACGAAACAATGTTTCAGACAAAATGTAAAAATAAAAATGGAATAAAGGATAAGCCAATCAACAACTAGCTAAAAATAAGCTCAAAAACACATATTGAAAAGTTCTACAGAAATATTTCGATTGTTAAAATACAATCATCATCAATCGGTAGCAGAACTTAATATTATATATATATATGTATATATGTATATATATGTATATATATATATATATATATATATATATATATATATATAAGTGTTACTACAGTTTTAAAAGCGTCGTTAGAAGAAATATGTGAAAAATTTTGAGAAACCTGATAACAAACGCGTGAATTTATATCAGTAAATGAAAATTTATTTAATCATTATTTTTTTAATATTTTATAAATCCGAATTTTCGGTTTAAAAAACCATAATCATGGTAAACAGACATTGTATTTTTTTTTCTTTCTCATGGTGAAAATCTGTTGGCGTGGCCGAAGATTTACGATCTCCTCCGATGTATTGGAGAGTTTGTTTATATGCCCGGTGCTCTGGCAGGCTTGAGATGAAAAATATAAGTGTTACTACACTTTTTTAAGCGTCGTTACAAGAATATATATATATATATATATATATATATATATATATATATACAATTTCTTGAGTTTCTCGAAAAGGAACTGTCCGAATAATACGATCGAATAACGCCATAAAAATAATGCCGTAATGAATAATAAATGTGATGTCTTTTGCAATATACATTCTTCGATTTTCACCATGGTCAATTTTTTGAGAGAGAATATATATATATATATTAATAATGGAGTTTATGTCTGTCTGTCTGAAGCCGACACTCCATCAAAGTTGTATAACTATTTACTAAGTCCACTAGCTTCATTATATACTATGAAAAAAACCGGCATAAACACTATGGGCATTTCGCAATTTACATAATCAATTGCTTTTGAACTTCTAATAAATTAGTATTCTCAAATATACACTCAGGATCGTTTCATTCAGATTTCATCATGTATTTACGTAATTTTGCTCGCTAAATTAATGAATCAAATTGTTTAATTAAAATAATAATTGATTTAAAAATTAATCAGTTACGTAGTTATTTTATCTACGTCCAATTGATAAAACAGCGTGCGGAACGTAAATCCATTGAAACAATCTCCCTCCGCCAACTCAGTTTGGACGCAATACAAGCGCGTAATTTGTAAACAAACGCTGGTATTTACCGTGTTACTTTAACTAACTACTTTAATTCACAAACTGTTCTTATTATTCCATGTTTTATTTATTAAAATAAAAGATGTGATTTTTTTTCTTTTCTGTCAACAACAAAAATAATATAACTGATTTTAGAAACATTGTTTAATTAAAAAAGGTAATTAAAAACAAAGACGCGCACGCACACACACACACACACACACATAAAAGAGTACGGATTTTTACATTGTTTCATTTTATAAACACTTTTCTTCCGATTCGAAAAATACTGTTCGCTGTATTTAGTTTTTTTTTTAATCGTTGATTTTAACAATTTTATTGAATCAAATTGTTTAATTTAAATAAAAATCGATTTAAAAATTACTACTAAAAAAAAAACCGCACACACACACACATTCTTACAAATTTAATTAGGTAAACTTTCTTTCCGAGACCATTTACATAAGTAACCATGTTCACTATATTTTATTTTTTGGTGCTTTTACACTTTAGGACTCGCGCTAACTTTGACGCCATCGTTAGGGTTAGGGTCAAAGTGGGTGTTAGAGTTAGTGTTTGGGTCATCGTCAAAGTCAGCACAGATCCTACAGTAAAAGAATACAGATTTTTTTATTGTTTTATTTTATGTACACCTTTCTTCCGATCCAAAAATACTGTTTGCTGTATTCAGTTCTTTAAATTGTTGATTATAACAATTTTACTGAATCAAATTGTTTAATTAAAATAAATATTGATTTAATAATTATTAAAAATATTTCTATTTATGGAGAAGGTTAATGCAAAAATCGGGGTTGGTCGAAATTTCTTTTTTCATTATTTACATCTACAGCTATTTTTGGTCATAAATAAAGAATATCAACGTATAACCACCCAAGAAATATGACTGAGGCTAAATCAGTTTACACGTTAGCGTTAATTTCTGACGCTGCAGCCTAGCAAAAATATGCGACCGGAGGGAGCATATATTTGCTAGTACATATATATATATATATATATATATATATATATATATATATATATATATATATATATATATATATATATATATGTATATATATATATATGTATATGTATATGTATATATATATGTATATATATATGTATATATATATGTATATATATATGTATATATATATATATATATATATATATATATATATATATATATATTGATATGTGTGTATGTATGTGTGTATTATCTGATCTGATTGGCCCGTAAAAGAAACTAAAGATGAATCCGTGTCTCTGTCGGACAGTCTTAAATTTGATATTTTTTATTAAAATCAAAATACTATTTGTTTTTCATCTTAATTTTTTTTTTGATAATTTCGCTCGGTATCACAAGCTTCATCAGAGATTTAAACAAATAAAAGTTATTAACCTTATTTTTTTTCGTAAGAATTCTTCCTGGTCCTTTAGAAGTGATGTTCGATGTTGTGTTGACTTAACGGAGTAAATGTCTTTTTTAAATTTGAACTTAAGTCGCGCATGGTTGCTGGTAGGTATACATTTGGGAAAGTTCAGTTTTGTAAGCATCTTTAAAATTTAAAACTTAAAGAAAGAGGCAAAATGCCTTCAGATACCGAGCGAAATTATTAGAAAGAAAATCAAGATGAAAAATAAATAGTATTTTTATTTTACTAAAAATATCTGCATCTAACACATGATTTAAGTTTTAAATTTTAAAGATGCTTAAAAAAATGAACTTTCCCAAATATATACCTACCAGCGACCGTACGGGATGTAAGTTCAAATTTAAAAGAGACGTTACTCTGTTTAATCCGCACAACATCGGACGTCACTTCTAAAAGACTAGGAAGGATTCTTACGAAACAAAATAAGGTTAATACCTTTTATTTGTTTAAATGTCTGATGAAGCTTGTGATACCGAGCGAAATTATTAGAATAAAAGTCATGATTAAAAAAAATAGTATTTTGATTTTAATACAAATATCTGCATCTAACACATGGTTTTTGAAGGCATCTTGTCTCTTTCTTTAAGTTACTATCGCATGTATCCACATACAATTTTATAAGGAGATATCATTTTTATGGATCAGATTTCAGTATTTACTTCAACAGTGTTCGATTCTATTCGTAAGTAGAGCTAAGTAGTAAGTTATGAAAAACTATTTATGGCAATTAAGCTACAAAGAGTCTCCCAAGTTTCATCCCTGTGGGGAATCTTCAGGCTAAAATGCATGAGTTTGCTTTGCCGTGTGTTTTTATATACACGGCTAGCTAGTTTACCAATCAGATTCTTAGCCAATTGTTGGGCTTCTCACGAACAAAGGTCCGGTTAGTTTTACTTCTTATTTCCTGTTTTATTGTTCTGTTTTCTATAGAGTGGTCTATATCTTGTTTCTTTGTTCTGTCAATATAATGGGTGAACCTATTTTAACACGTGGTTCCTTGTGTTCTATTTTAGGTTTTAGTTTTTAAGTTGTAAGGTTTTAGTTTTGTTTAGTTTTTTTTACTTATTTGTTTGTTTATTTATTTATGTATTGTTAGCCTAAGGTAAATTTTATTTTGAGTAAGCAGCTGTTAGCTATCTCATTTCTACAGTTTAATAAATTTGTGGTATCTTTAAAGTTTAGGATTTCAAATTTCTCATTCAGACATAATCTACGCGGGTCGTTTAAATTTCTACGTGTACTGGCCTGTCGTATTATTTTCCATTCAGTTATTGGTGATCGTCCATTTTCTTTGAGCTCCCAATAGTGGTGTGCTAGTGCTGTTTTAATTCGACGTTCTCTGTTTTCAAATGTGCTTTTGTGGTCATAATATCTGGTGTTAAAATCTAGAAAGGTCATTCCCACGTAGTACTTCTTGTTATTTATTTTTTATTTTTGCCTTCTTCTCTGCTGTTCTATTTTAGTATTTTTTTATTGTGTGCCTTAATTATCATTTCTAGGTTTTCGCAGCAGGTGTAGGACAGTTTTAGGTTATTTTTATTGAATATTTTATGCAGGGGATTGGTTACGGGGAAGTGTTTTTCAATCAGATTTTGGAACTTTTTGCCCAGTTTAATTGTTAGTATCTGTTATATGGTGGTGTACAATAGATTATATTTCTTTATCCTTTATTTTTAATTTTATTATAATTATTGGTGTCCTGTTTCTTATATTTAATATCGGTGTTATGGTAACCATTATTTTTAGAGCTGTATTGTAAATGTTGCTTTATTTTCTAAAAACATTTTAATTGCTAGAATTATTGATAAGCCTACGTTCGATAGAATTCAGAATATGTTTTATTATTGATGAAGGCTTAGTAGACTTAGGTTTTACGTATATTGGATTGGCGTTATCTTTTAGGTATGGTTCGTAAGTATTAAAATAAAATAAAATAAAATAAAATAAAATGAAAAAAAATAAAATAAAATAAAATAAAATAAAATTATATTTTATTTTATTTTATTTATTCTTTTTAGTCATCATCTTTTATTCACTTTTATTTATCTTTACTCTATAATTTCAATATCATATAATATAATATGTTGTTATATATTTTATTCTATATAATTATTATTTATTATTAATAACCTCTTATCATTTTTAGTTTTTCATTTTATATCAACATTTTTATTTTATTTTTCGCCCTTTTTCATTCTGTATTGTAGGTATTATACATTTTCTGTTTCTTATGTATTTTCATATGTATTTTCATTGCTATTATCATCTTTAGACTTACGGATGAAGAAATACATGGTGACTTAATAGGAGGTTTTGTCTCCATTATTGACTGGATATATGTGGTTTTGAAATAATACTGACTTTGAAGCTTTTTCTTAAATGATTTCTGTAATTACACTGTAAAGAGCACTGATGAAAGGGTATTTGGAGTCATCAAAAGTATAACACAAAATAAATTTTCAAAATTGTCTTGGAAACGATCATACGCCAAATAAGTGTTGCGTTTGAATACTCGAACTGATATGAATAATATTCTGATTTTGCTTATCTCAACTTACTTTATATATATATATATATAGTGACTGAGTGACTTTAATAACAAGCAGTACTAATAGCTGCATGCACGATCCGAATACGATCGTAGATCACTCTAGCTGCTTGTGTAAATCTAGCCGCTTATTCGCTATTTACAAAGTTAAATTCCTCCATAATTATTAATTAATTGTCTTGACTACGAATCAGTGGCGATTTGTGATCAGGGTTCGCGCCCGCCGACAGTTGAGAATTAGCTTCCTGCACTGAAGATTGCGTTAGCATGATACATTGATGTCTGTAGGTATTAAAATAATTAATATTTATTTATAAATATTATATATATATATATATATATATATATATATATATATATATATAAATATTATATATATAAATAAATATTATATGTAAATAAATAAATATATATATATATATATAAATATTAAATATATAAATAAATATTATATATAAATATATATATATATATATATATATATATATATATATATATATATATATATATATATATATATATATATATATATATATATATATATATAGTAGAATATCCGTTTCAGGACGAGTCAAATTGATTCCCATAATAGAACAGTTTTTCACCACGTTTATGTCTCGTTACGAATATTAAATTAAGATATGATGATAGTAAATCTTATGTCTAGAATTCTTACTATAATTTTGATCAAAATCCATTACGTGATTTGGATTCTAAAAATGTTGTATATTTAAGTGTCTTAAGAAGAAATTAAAAATTCCGGGAATAGTATGCCATTAATACCCTTTATACATCTCCAAAACTAAAATTTGGGGAATATTTATTAATTGATCTCTAACATTCTTGTAAAATCGTAGCAAAATGCTACGATTTTACAAGAATCGGAGATATCTGAATTTTCACGTAGGGCTATAACCCTTCTTTGCCTGTTTTGAAAAAAAAGAAGAAAAGAAATCTCACTAAATATAAACTAGATCATTTAGACCCCTTAAACTTAGTGGCTAATTAATTTAGCAGTAGATCTTGTATATACAAACATATAAGCATATAAACATACTTACATTTATAAGTATACATATATATATATATATATATATATATATATATATATATATATATATATATATATGTGTGTGTGTGTGTGCGTGTTGTGAAGTTGTCCCACAGTAAATAATAAATAAAGGAAGTCAAGTCGAGGGTTGGTTTAACAAGTGTATTAACAAAGTAAGAAACTGACTAGCTCTTGGCTAGACAGTTACAAGACTGTGCTTTGTCTTCAGTGTCTCTGGTGACTCGCACTATTTATAGTGACAACCGGTGTAGTTTCTCCTGTGTAAGAACGGCCGGTGTAACAATATATATATATATATATATATATATATATATATATATATATATATATATATATATATATATATGTGTGTGTGTGTGTGTGTGTGTGTGTGTGCGCGCGCGTTCAGACTGAGATATATAGATAGATTGCTAAAGAGATAGATATTATTAGACTGAGAAATGCAGATACGAGAGAAATATGGAGCGAAATAGATAGAAAAGTAGATATGAACAGATCTAGATAGATAGATAGATAGATAGATAGATAGATAGATAGATAGATAGATACATACATACATACATAGAGAAAGAGATAGATAGAGAAAGATGGATAGAAACGGAGTTAGATAGATTAATAAATAGATCATTTATTCATTCACTCATGCATATAATATAATGTTTTTAAATTTCTTATAAATATTCACATCTCTTATTTTTGTGGTGCTTTTTTTATTATATATTAATAATAATAATAACTTTATTATTAATAATGATATTAATATTATTTATGATTATTGCTATGTTATTGTTATGTGTAATTGTTGCTATTTCGTGTTTCTTTCCGATCTAAGCCTCGTGTTGATTTCCTTCAAATAATTCTATTCATTTGAATTATTTTCTCCGGAATATTAGATGGTTGGAGGGCGGGTGGTTTGGTAGTTGGAGAGATACGGATTGGATACATATGCAAATTCTTGTTTTATTCCTTTGAAGAAGACGGATAGGGAATTCAAATGAAAAGAAAGAAAAGTCGCGTCCGTTCTATGCGTCTTTCCCGCCAAAAGTTTTCACACAGCGGCCATCTTTTTTCTTTCGCAATGTTTTGCCGCGTTTTTATTTACAAGTAAATTGTAAATGAATAATTAATTCGAGAAATGCCTTTGTGCTTCGCTGTTTGCTTTTCGAACTCGGATGTAAACGAAGCGATAAGGCATTCACAAAAGGATCGCAAATGTTTTGTTATTCGACAAATTCGGCGTTTGTTGTTAATAAATCGAGCGAAGTTTACCAAATGAGATATTAGATTAATGTCAATTATATATATATATATATATATATATATATATATATATATATAAATATAAACTAGAAGACCACCCGTACGAAGACGAGTAAAATTGATTACACAAGAAGAAAAAGTTTTGCGCCACTTTTATGTTCTCTTACAAAGACTAAAACCAATACATATTGATACTAAACTTTATATTTAGAATCCACATACCAGTTTGGATCAAAGTCAATTACATGATTTTGAGTCGAAAAAATGTCAAATATTTAAGAAAGTTTTAAAAGAAATTAAATGTCAGAGAATTTTGCTTAATTGGTAGCTCATGACTATTGATCAAATTTAATGCAAATCTGAAATATTTGAATTTTTAAATTAGAAGTTTTACCCATATTTCTCCCCTGAACAACTGAAATTTGGAGAATATGCATTTAAATTATAAAATTTCACAAATATGGGAGGTATCTAAATTTTCACGAGGGCTTAAACCCCTAATGACCCCTTTTGTAGAAAACAACATTTAATTAAATATAGCCCATATTACTCCCCATAATGCCTAGCAGCAGTGTTCCCGAATTTAAAATGATGGGTTAATTAGTTTAGGTGTAAATCTTATACATACAAGCATATAAACATACCTTATATTAAATTATATATATATATATATATATATATATATATATATATATATATATATATATATATATATATATATATATGAGAAAACAATGGTATTTTAAAATGTAATTTGACAATTGTTTCGCGCATAAACAAACAACCGGAAATAAACATATAATTCCCATCATATCACTTCCGGAGAGAAATCTATAAGTAAAAAATCAAAAAAACTATTTCATACATTTCCCAAAGAAACAAAGTATCTTAAAGGAACCAAAGATTCCATTTTGTATTCATAATGAAGAGTTAAGAAAAAATACGATGAACATTACAAACGATGCAAGTTTGATAATTTAATATTTAATGCGATGTATTTAATTTTATTTTAATTATCAAAAAGAGTATCGCTGAATTAAGGCACGAAGTTATTTAAAATTCAGAGATACGTATTTAAACAAAACTTACCAGAACAATTTACTGTTGACGGTTCACGGTAAATTCGATCGTCCGAAATTCATTTTTATCTTCCTTGTCTTTATACATTTGAATGCAAGCTTGAAATAGTCCAAATTGAATTTCAACGTTCAATTTCTAACACCTGTTTTATAACTTATTTTGGCATGACTTGCGTCACAAAACTATATTCACTTTTAGCTTTGGAATATATTTAAACTTGTTAACATTACAAACCTATGACGTCACAGTTAAATAGTTATATTTATTTGTTTTAAAATTGCGTTTCTTTTGATATCTAAATAATTAATAACTCGCGGGACCCGTTAAATTGCACAGTTTTGTCCTTTATCTGTTGCATATTAGACACATTTTCATTCCATGGACGTCCGGTACGAACGCAGGCCTAACGAGTACCACTTGTGTTCAAAATGAAATATATTTATCTAAGTACCCTGTTAGATGTAGTTTTAGAATTTATCGAGTTTTAGGGGTTTATCTCGAAAACTCTTATATGTGTTTGTGACATATTTCCATGTTATGGACGTTAAGTGCGAATGCAGACTCCACTATATTAGTTTGCCTGATGGCCGAGGAAGTGTATTTTACTCCGAGATTCACGTTCGCAAATATAGCAACTAATTTTTTCAAATACTTTTTTTGCATTGTGTCTGCAGCGATCGGACAATCCCATCTTTAAAAAAAAAAAACGATAACGTACGCACGAACACGAAATTGATTTAACGTATTATTATATAGATCTGAAATGTTTGACATATTTATAGATTCAATATACTTATACATTAGATATCATCGGTTAATAGAAGTATAAGAAATCATTTAAAAACAAATTCAATGCTAGAAGTTTCATACATTTATATTATTTATAATGATTTTTTTTTCATTATTCAAAATGTTATGTTTAAAAATTATATAACAATTTAAAGGGAATTACAGAGACGGAATATATAGAAATTCCACTAATATACTTCGATAAATTTTTTTAATGTTATTTGTTTCATAACACGAACACAGGGTAGTTTGTATTTTATCTTGATTATAACGAATATTTCTTGTTCTTGTTTCAAACATTTGTGTTAAAAATTGCGTTATTAGTTGTTTTATTTAAATTATCAATAATCAAAAATTTGATGGACATATCCAACATATAAATTAATATATCATGTATTTATGTTAGTTGTGTAGTCAAACGTAAGTGTTTAAGCTCAATGGATATTAGATGTCCATGGGGTTCTAATGTTTAATTCCAGAGTAATTATGAATTGAGATATTTCTTTTGTCGGAAAATATATCAATTTAAAGTTATATATATATATATATATATATATATATATATATATATATATGTATAATATAATCATCGATAGACAGCTGTTTTGTCGCTTGACGAATGGTCAATGTGGCTAGAGGGAATGAGCGCATTAAGACCGATATTCGAAATCCGAACGCTAGATCACTTCCAAATGATACCACTGGTGTATGTGTTTTTACCATCTGAGCTAATAAACATACCACTGGCAACGGAACAAACGATTTCGTTTAAATTAATTGATTCATTTGTTTACAAATTTTACAAAACTGATAAATGAGAGGACTCAATTCATTTTTATGGAATAGTATTGCAATACGCTTAGTAGAAAACGTATTTTACTTCACGAACGAAGCGTGTATGTATATATATATATATATATATATATATATATATATATATATATATATATATATATATATAAGCACTAAAACGAGGAGATTACATGTTTTAAAATGAAAAAAGGAAAATTCACATTCGCTATCCAATACACATATAGAGAAAGGGGGGAATTGTGCGATTTATAACAGAATGCATATAGTGAGGGGGAAGAGAATGACAACATATTTAATACATATATGGAGAGAGGGAGAAATTGAACGATTTATAACGGAAGGCGTATATTGAGGGGAAACGAAGATGATAACATATTTAATATATATATATATATATATATATATATATATATATATATATATATATATATATATATATATATATATATAATAATCCAGGTAAAACATCCACAGGGTAGTAATCCAAAGAATTTCAACCGGGTTTTATAAAAATTGCTCAATATCAAATAGAGCTTTTATATATGATTATTTTTATTTACACATACATGAACAAAATCTTCGACACTGGCATGTCGATGTTATCGATCAACAGTTATTATAAACTGAGATCTCATCAGACAGAGTTAGAATCCGATATTAACCTTAGATCATATTTGGAAAGAATGAAATGGAGAAAAAAAAAGAAGAAAAGAAAAGAAATTTAAAATTTCCAAATTTAGGAAGTCACGTGGTTTGGGACCGTTAAGACCGGGAATTTCTACTAAGGAAAATCCAACCCTGAACAAAATACTATATAGGTATGACTGGTAATACATTTAAAGAAAGATATACCGGCCATAAATGCTCTTTTAATAACTCTACCTACCAAAAAAGAACCTCACTTTCTATATATTACTGTGAATTAAGCCACAATAATCAATCACCAACAGTGTTTTGGAGCACCTGCAGTTCCCTGAACTCACCATGTTATCTTTGTTCGTCAATCTACCAGAGTTTACTAAATGAGATACACGCTAACTAAAAACAATGAATTGCCACTTATGGAATCGGTAATTAAATTCACAATCCTTTCTGCAATCCAACAATATTTGCGGGGACCACTTTGGTGATCGTCTCATCAGTAGGAGACACTACAAAATCATCAGAAAAAACCACAAAGAGTAAAAGGTTCTTGGATTAAAGTGCCTTGAAAAAACCTACACTATACAGCAGTTCATTTTAGGGTAAAAACAAACAAAAAACAAATAAAAAGAGAAAGCAAAAAAACTCACACGTGGGATAGCCCACTAATACGCCATTTTGAATTTTTCGTTCAAAGCTAGTACATCCGAAAAGTTGTGCGAACATTTATAAATTTTAATTCAGTAATATTTCCTAAAATAGTTAATAAGTTCTATAACTTATTTATAAAAATTCTAATTCACTTGAAGATATTTTTTCCTCACTAAAGTTACATCAATGTTTATTTAGGTAATTTGAGTACGAAACTCATTCAAGTTCAACATTTTAGAGCTAGTTTCATAATGTCAGCCGCCCATTTAAGCAACTATTAAAATTATTATACTTCGGTGTTTTTGTGGAAGAGATATAGTATTTACTAATAAATCTTTTCCATCGATATTAAGATCAGCTTAATTTTCGCAGAATTCTTCACTCAAGTAGTAAGTTTCTAATTAAATGCGAAACTAAGGTGGGGGGGGGTTCACTCACGACGAAGATATCTTTCAGTTACCTAGACATGATCCCAAAATACCGAAGGGGGCTATTAAATATTTATTTATTTATTTTATTTCTTAAAAGTATTATGAGGATGCAAAAGTAGTTTTTTACGGGCATATGTACCTAAAATTAATCTTAACTACGTTTTAAATCTAATTCGCATGGTGACAAGCACGAATGTAAATACTAGGTTTCACTTTAATGGCATGCTTATATTTAATATTAGGTCGTGTGCATTCTATTATTTATTTATTAATATGTCTATTAATATAGATATACTAAGATGTTTAGTATCTATTAATAAATCGTTTCCATGTATATATATATATATATATATATATATATATATATATATATATATATATATATATATATATATATATATATGAGTATATAAAAGGATAAAAATAATCCGACGGTATGAAATTAAAAATGGAAAAGCGGAAGACCTTTTCGCTCAACGTTTCGCCCAAATTTCACGTGGGCTTGTCAACTTTAATCAAAATAATACACAACAAGTCAACACGTCGAATAATTGAATCTGCCCTCATAGCCCTTTCCACAAATAAAATTAAACAAAGAATGGGCTTCTACAATATCTCCCCCAACCTATCAAAAGCAATCATTAGTGAAAACAAGATAATTCTAGACACCGGATGATTCCCTGAGCTTTAAATTAAATATCCTTTGGACCCCTTTCTGCTCTTTATTTTCTCCTCTTCTTTTCCAATGCTATCTTCTATGTATATTTGATATATATGTATGTATATGTGTTATATATATGTTTCGATCACATTTATGTGCATATATATATATATTTATTTCTATTTTTTTTTTTTTTTTTTTTTTTTGCATACCCTTTATCTCGACATGAACCCAACCACTATATATATTCCCCATAATTTACAGACTTTCTCGTCTTTTGTCATTTTTGTATTCTTCGTCCGCTCTTGACAAAGCCCACGTGAAATTTGGGCGAAACGTTGAGCGAAAAGGTCTTCCGCTTTTCCATTTTTAATTTCATATATATATATATATATATATATATATATATATATATATATATATATTATTTCAGTATAACATGGACGATGAAACTTGGTGTTTCTGTTTCTTCTAAACCCTAAATTAAGTGAAAATAAGTTGTTTAGGAGTAATGCCGAATCCCATTTCACTCTAAATAATTTACGTGACTAAAATAGGAATTAACCCATCCTTGTTTATTTTTCTACTACCACACCGCTATGGTTCCAAATATGGAAGAGGGCTATTAAATATTAATTCATTTATTTTATTTTATTTTTTATTTTTTTTAAAATACCTCATTTTTAAGTATTATTAGGATTCAAAAGTAGTTTAAGGACATCCTTAAAGTTAATCGTGATTATCTAATTCGCATTATCATGTGAATACCGACAGGCACCAATGTCCATATCAGGTCCCACTTTAATTGTATGCTTATATTTAATATTAGGTTGTGTGCATTCTTTTATTTATCTATCAATATGCCCATTAATATACATATACTAAGAGATCCGAACGCAAAACGCGACAAGCGGCATTTTCAAAATTCTGCAAACTGAAATGGTTTTATTTCAACACACGACAACACCCTAAAAACATGTGTTAAATAACATGATACCAAATAGTTTCTATGATTTCCATTAAAATAAGCTTTCAATCGAAGTCCAGATTTAATATATTGGTATTTTTTATTGTTTAAGGTCTCAATTTAAACGAATTGGAACTATCGCGCTCACCAAATAAGATGGCAACGTAATAGATCTCTTTACTTTAATATTATCCATATTACTTAGCCTCCTTCTCGTAAACATGCTTCTGCCTTGGGATTGACTGATTGAACAGTTAGAATAATTCTTCATATTCATGTGAATTTTCATCCACATGAATTAATGATTGCCTAGAAACTCAACGAACGCGATGGGCTTTAGGAAGGTTGCGTAATATCTAACTTTAAAGTGTTGTAAAAAAAATAAAGCGACAAATAAAATGATGCTACTGAGCAAATGTGTTGTTGGCGTTTTTTCTTTTGCTGTAAGCCTATTACAGAATCTCCTATTTGTTCACTATAACGATGCTTTACTTATAACGAGAACGAAAATATAAAATTAAAGAAGAGACATCACTACCCATTGAGCAAACTATTTTTTTTACTTCAATTCACCTCGAACAAGGCGCATTGTCACTGAAATTTATAGGAGTCACCATAAGTGCGGAGTTGTGCAGCAAGACGTTTGCTCACATGAGATTTAAATTTCTGCATGTTGGTACAGCCACTGAAACAGGAAGCAGGAAGGGAAGTCCGAAGGGTAGCAGCAATCTCGGAGGACTTCTGTGGTTGATCTTTGAAAAAACGAGGTATGATTTAATTATACGGTTTATGATTTGTAGATGTGCATTTGATAACAATCATATTTTTTATTTGATTGCAACTTACAAGACATTAGCTTCCCCCCTTGGAGGGCAGGTAATCTTTTATTCGTATGCCGCGGGTCGGCAATATATATATATATATATATATATATATATATATATATATATATATATATAAAATTTTCAAATGTTTTTGGAATCTGCTCTATGCAATACTTCAAAACACTCTATTTTATAGTTACTAGCGCAGCATAGATTTTCAACCAAATTGTTGTGAAGTTTTTCCACAGTAAATAATAAATAAAGGAAGTCAAGTCGAGGGTTGGTTTAACAAGTGTATTAACAAAGTAAGAAAGTGACTAGCTCTTGGCTAGACAGTTACAAGGTGGTGCTTTGTCTTCTGGTGACTCGCACTATTTATAGTGACAACCGGTGTTGTTTCTCCTGTGTAAGAACGGCCGGTGTAACACAAATGTTGGCCAATAGCAGAGTCCAAAGTCGCAGAGGAATGGTGGTACAGGGCTCCTACTCTTCCCTGTCGAATTTCGGATGGAACGTGCTGGGTTATGCGGGTATGCAAACGCAAGGTAGCACACCCTATATAGCCAGCATCACACTGTCATTTAAATTGGTAAACAACATTACTATAATTGGTATAGGGTATCCTATCCTTGCGAAATAAAAGAAAAACAGGTCTTGTAGAATTCTCACAACGTAAGGAAACAGAGAAGAAACAATTAATAATGTTTCCAACAATCTGCTTGCCCAGTTATTTCCTATTCCCCTATCGAAGGTAGTTTCAAATAAATAGGACATTTTGAAAGGACAAATATTTGGTGAGATTTGAAGTCAACAACGCTTTTTTAATGCAGTTATTAATAAGGTCCTCAGATTAACCACATATATATATATATATATATATATATATATATATATATATATAACTTAGATATAAATTAGATAGGAACAAAACTTAGATTTAGTATACGGAACGTTTATGTTTTTGTCTTTTAAGGGAAGTGGGGTCTGATCAACTCTGCTGGGAAGCCATGAAATTAACTACTGTCTTGTTTTTAAATTCCCGAAACAGTTTTTCATGGTAAACAACTGATGATCCTTTAAATAATCTTAGAAGCAAACTAATATAATAACTGTAAAAATTAAATTGACTTACATGAGTGATTTTCCACTGAACGACTTCGGACTTAAGGTTTTTTATGTTTTTTTACCCCCTTATATAGTTTTAATGGTTGAGAAATTTCCGAGACTATATATATATATATATATATATATATATATATATCGATAGATGTATCCATTTGTAAATATATACATAGATAGAGACATAAATAAGTACAGACTGTTCTAGTTAAATATATACATATATGTTGAGATTGATAGAGATAGATGCAATATAGATGCAGTATATATATATATATATATATATATATATATATATATATATATATATATATATATATATATATATATAAATATATATATATATATATAAATATATGTGTGTGTGTGTGGGTGTGTGTGTATGCGTGTGTGTTTAGATAGATAGATAAATACATAGATAGATATGGAGTGATTGAGAAAGATATATATATATATATATAGAGAGAGAGAGAGAGAGGGAGAGAGGGAGAGAGAGATAGAAATAGACAGATTAATAGAGTTTAATCAACTTGAAATAGATATATAGATAGATATCAAATGTCGATAACTTTCTCGATTCCGTTAAGAGAATTAGTCAGCGTTTAAATTACCGCGAAAAAACAAAAAGATCAATCGCTCGTTAGATAGATCGATAGACTCAAAGATTGGCGACGGAAAGGCGAAGCTAAAGGCAGGAAGAAAAACAGCAACACAAACAACAAGTGGATCGTCCACCGTTTTAGTAGATCCGGACACCCACTAAGCCAGAAGGCTTCACCCCTCGCTTTTCTCCCGGCCCTTTCCCCGTACTGGCTCATACCCTACGCCTTCCAAAGTCTTAATGTTTTCCCGACGGTAACTAATCGTATCTCTTTTAAGTGGAAACAAATGACCCCCACACTTCTCGCCGGAAAATAACCTAACCTCTCCCCCAGCATCGCACAAATCCATCCATCCAGCATCGCATTCGTTTCCGCCTTCCCTTTACTTTCGCTGTCTTCGAAATATTTCGTCATCATCTTTCCATTAATCAAGAATTCCACTTTTGAATCCATTAAACTCGAGGATTTTCAAGTTTTACCATATTTCGACGAGTTTTATATTTCCAGTCATCCAAGAAGTGAAGCGTGTAAAAATGGCCGCAATTCACGCTCAATCCACGCGCAACAAATGACGCCATTTTTCGCGTGCGGATTAAACAATCGACGCAGCAAAAATTGCTTCATTTGTTGCGCGTACATTTAACAACCAGAAGCAACATACTTAACGAAATGAAAACTCCATTAGATAAGATGACTAAAATACAGTTTAGCATAAAATAGCCGTCGGCTCTTTTATCATGAAGGTACCAGCCTACCCGAAAAAAGAATTAACGGAACACATTTTATATAAAATTCAAATTAAACACACACAAATTTGGCCTTAACTTCGACCTTGGTTTTTTAATATATATAATAATGTTATCTATCATTTCGATTATTTCGACTACTATTCTTATCTTGGTTGGTATTTTAACATCATTTTAGTCGATGTAACCTCCGACCTTCTGAAAATTAATCTTATCGAACCTGGGTATCTTTTAAAAAGGTTTAAGGCTCCCTAAATTCATATTAGATTTGCCCACGTGGACCCGTTGTGCAACGGACGCAATGATTGGTTGGCTTTCTCTAGTTCATAGTTTCAATCTTCAGTACAGGCGGGCGGCACTAAGAATAGAATTAGCAATTACTTTAGACTTTTACCCGGTCATGGCTGACGGAACGAGAGCGATCTATCTCCGTGGATTAAATAAAGTTCGAACTTCGTACTGGTTTCCACCCCGACAAGAATCACCTAAAGACGGCCGAAATGTTATGCTAATAACACCCAAGATGAGAACAGTAGTCCGAAGAATCAAAATAATCTAAATTATTAATGATCATCTCACAAATTCCGAAACGACTATTCTCAGCTTCGTTGTTATTTTCACAACGTTTTGGCCGACTTTCTTCAGGTGCATTTTTTTCGAATTTGAGAATTTTGATGTTGAATAATTAAGGAATCTATATCAGATTTCGAACCGAACCAATTATTTAATCCACGGGGTAGATTGTTTTTGTTCTGTCAGCCATGACTCGAGAAGAAGTGTTAATTATGAGGTTCTTCCAAATTATTATCGCCCGTGGTAAGGATTGAACTTTCAACCTGCAGAAGATTGTTATTTAAATTGCTTATAATCAACGCCCTAATTCGTTGCGCCACGTGTCCATGAAAAACGTCGGAGCTTACATCAGCTGAAACGTTGGGAAAATAACAACCAAGATGAGAATAATATTCTGAATAATCCAAATAGTAAAAAGTATCAATCCTCATCTCAGATATTCAAAAACATAAATATTTCACTTTAAAAAATTATACATTATTTACAGCCGGAAAAATATCTCATTTTAACTATGAACAAATCAATTGTACTAAACGAAAATAAAAACATAATAGTTGTTGAAATCGATATATTAATAATAGTCGTTAAAATCGATATATTAATAATAGTCGTTAAAATCGATATATTAATAATAGTCGTTAACATCGATATATCAATAATAGTGAAACTAGCAATTCTCTTTACGATTCACGTAACTCTGCCAACAGGTAAAAACACGCGAGCGTCATGCAATTAGAGTTTGTATAAGCGTTGTTTATTATTAAACACCGAACAAAACGATAAAGAAATGACGCAAGGCTCTGAAATGTACCTGATGTACAGTTATTCATTAATAGTAATTTTTATCTAGAAAATCAGTTTTTGAAAAAGGACAGCGGGCAGTTCGAAATACTACAAGTAAAATAAAATAACGACTATAATTTTGCATTTTTTTCTTTTTTCTATAAGAATATTTTTCTATTTTTCACATGTTGAGAAAATAAAACATTTAATAACATTATTTGTGGATTAATCATATATATATATATATATATATATATATATATATATATATATATATATATAATATATATATATATAATATATATATATATATATATATAATATATATATATATATATAATATATAATATATATATATATATAATATATAATATATATATGTATACATATATATATATATATATATATATATATATATATATATATATATATATTCAAGTTCAAATATATTTACATAATGAAAACAAAACCAATATGTTTTCAAAAAGAAAGTAAGGTTTTTATAAAATTACATAAAGAGTGGTGTCAGTCGACACTAATCAATTCGTGTTTCAACACTAGTTGTGTCTTGTCAAGGCTGTTATTAAAAGTGAAAATCAATTTAAAACCTACCCATAAAATCAAGGTTGAAGAAAAAGCTAAAGAAAGGGGGGAAAAGGGTTAAGACAGCGAATCATAATTTAATTCGGTCGATCGTTCTGAGATATATCCAACTATTAAGACAAGCAGCCCACCCACTCTTCCCCCCTCTTCTGGAAAGAACTGACCTGACCAATTATCGCCCCATTAGTCTCCCCCCGCCTTTTTCTAAAATTATTGAACTATTAATAAATCTAGCGATAGTTCACCATCTCGTTTAAACTAAATTTCTTTCTAACCAACACTATGGAATTAGACAATCCCGTTCTACTGTAGATATCAAAACAGTCGTTTCTGAACACTTATACTATACACTGGACATAGTATGTGAAGCTAGGGCGATAGCGCTTGATATATCCAAAGCCTTTAATAAGGTCTAGTATGAAGCTCTTCTCATGGAAATTTATTCGTACTGTATTACTGGACGAATATTTAATAAAAGCAGACCCATTTTAGCCAAAAGAAAGATCCAAGTTGTCATAAACAACATGATATCAATTAATGTGTTCCCCAGGGGTTGATCCTTAGACCTTTACTATTCCTGATTTTCGTAAACAACCTCTGTGATGCAATTGTGTCCGAGATTGGTATAGTTGCTAATGACACCACGCTCTATTCTCGACATGTGGGTAAAATGAACACATGCATATCCAAGGCAATATTTGAAATGGATGGTAACATTGAATGCTACTAAGACAAAGCTCCTTCTCTTTAACAATTATAAGAAACCTTTTTAACCCTCGATTACAATGGCTCATAGCACTCCATCTGAGAGTCCAAAATGTAAACTCCACGACCTTACATCTACAGGTAAAATGAATAGGAAAAAAATACATAGAAGACACTGCTGCAAAAAAGTGGGCTCCCTCTACCGTGCTTGAAAATCTATCAAACCTGCCAGTACGTTCTATCTTTATAAAGCCACCATCATTGGTTTTTGTTCTCACGTCTGGCCGGGTACATAAACCACTAGTTTCTCCCGATTAGAAAGGATAAAAAATAGAGCTTATAATTAAATAGATCCCACATTGTCTACCAAGCTTCAGATCCTGTCTGATCGCCGCAACGTTGCATCTCTTTTGGTTGTTTTACAAGTACTTCAATGGAATGTGCTTCGACAAACTTACTGCACTGGTGCCGACCTCGACGTAAATATCCGAAATAATTTCTGCATAAATAGTTTCTTTCCTCGAACTGCTTTTGATTTCCCTCCCTTCTCCCTGTTTCCCTGACTATACCGACATGCAGACATTTAAATCTGATGTGAACAAACAAATCGCTGCATAATAACATACTTAGGATTCCCCTATAAATCTGACTTCCAATTCACAGTAGGCCCTTACGTCTCAATGACAATGTAATTAGCAGTTTCTATTTATAAAGTAATTAGCAGTTTTTATTTACAATGTGATTAGCAGTTTTTATTTACAATGTGATTAGCAGTTTTTATTTAATTGAATTCACCCTAAGGTGAATTCAAGTAAATAAAAACTGCTAATTTCCTATTTCATTGTTCTGGGCTTTTTTGCATTAAAATACCTATACACTTATATATCAGCAATGCTTCAAGCAAACTACAATAACCTTATATATATATATATATATATATATATATATATATATATATATATATATATATATATATATATATATATATATATGTGTGTGTGTGTGGGTGTTTGTGTGGGTATATATATATATAGTCTCGGAAATTTCTCAACCATTAAAATTATATTTTTTAAAAAAGTAGCAGATATTTTATGTATCATATATATATATATATATATATATATATATATATATATATATATATATATATATATATAGGGAGGATTTGAATGTCTACTGGAGAAAACTTGAATGTCTACTAGACACTGTCCTCGAGTGTCTAAGGTATCTCTGTACAGCGGTTTGTCAGCGCAAACTGACATGAGGAGACTTTCTCCTACAAGTAAACTCTGACCAAATATTCAAAATAACATAGTATTCGAAGCCTAAATATGATCCCCTCTGTATAGTTACCACACACTGGCTTATACGAAAAATGGTGCACCTTCTCCAAGTGATGTTTCTTCTAGTACCAGTATTAAGCGAGATACTCCACCAGACTAGATAAATTCTTGTCCAGGAATCCGGTAAGACTAAGAGACTACAATAAAGATATTCTATGACATAGTTGACTGGTCATTTGGAGATAGAAACATTCATGTTCTTAACTTCTTTACTGGCTAGGCGTTTGAAAGGTAGAGGAGAACTTTAATAGAACTCTCGAATATCTATGTATCTCATATGGAGATTAAGTGTTAGCCCCAGGAAGGGGCCCCTTGATTTCTGAGAATCTCGACTGAAGTAAAATGAAAGAAAACAGTGAATATATATATATATATATATATATGATAATTTTATTTACACAGACATGTACAAAATCTGCGACACTGGCATGTCGATGTTATCGATCAACAGTTACTATAAACTGAGATCTCATCAGGCAGAGTTAGAATCCGATCTTAACCTCAGATCATATTTGGAGAGAATATATATATATATATATATATATATATATATATATATATATATATATATATAAGTAAATTTCTTGTACAACAGAATCGTAGGATCAATTTTAGAGGAAGCATCATTTTAATCAATGAAACACACAAGTGGAAAAAAAAGGAAAATTGTTAAAATTACCTTAAGGCCTTATCGTCTGACCCTCTCAGAGGAAACGTCAGAATGGAAATAAGTTTTTCCCCTCATATCTCATTCGACTTTTTAGTTTTTAATTTACCATTCTGACGTTTCCCCTCAGAGGGTCAGACGATAAGGCCTTAAGGTAATTTTAACAATTTTCCTTTCTTTTTCCACTCGTCTGTTTCATTGATTAAAATCATGCTTCCTCTAATATATATATATATATATATATATATATATATATATATATATATATATATAGTCATCTAGAGACGGACTGTTTCGCTGAATCACAGCTGTATATTGCGAGTGCATCAGGTTAAGATTTGAAATCCGGTGTTCTATTCCGACGCTCTGAGCTTTTATCAACTACGCTATTGTCCTAAATGAGGAAGAGTAAATCTACGATTTATAACTACAGTATCAGCAACCAGAAGTGATCAATCTTTTTTTCCGAATAGCGGTGCATTATTGCTAATGACAACTGCTATTTTCACTTCCCGCAGTTCTCAACCTTCAATAATCAAATAAATACGTTAAATAAGTAGGTATATATTTTCAATCTCTGTTCAAATATTTTGAATAAATACCGAATAGCGCCCTCTATCGGTTTGTTAATACGTTCGTCTTTTTTTTTTCACTTACTAAAATAAAATAAAAATGAAAATATTCTAATAATAAAAAAGAAAAGGACGCCAATAAATTTTTAAAAAAAGAAAGTAAAACAAAAACAAGTCTAGAAAAGTTAAGATCTCAAATGAGATACGGAACGCAAAGAAAACTTGATTAGTTTTTCGAGTGTGGAGTTATCGCCCCCAATGCTACTGAGCAAAATGTCGTAATATATGTTGTTTTTTTTTGTTATATATTTCTAGTTTCTTTTGTAGAGAAATTTGAAAATTGAATCTTGAGAGTTGATTGGCCTGTCGTCTCAACCAATGTCATCTCTCCAACGAACTGCAGTTGATACATCATTCTCACCAGCGACGACACATTCGTTTTTCTTTTGCCTTTTTAGTTATTTTTATTGCGTCCATGAAATTCTAGAAGACGCGCTGTCCGTCGTTGTGTCTGTTACATGTAACTTTAAAATATCATTAATCTGTCTGTCATGTTTAAGTTGTAAATAACCGATTCTTTGGTCTGTCACGCTTAAGCTTAAAACAGAATTTTCGTCGATCTGTCACGTTTAAGTTTGAAATATGATATTTGTTGATTTGTTTTAAGTTTAATATAGCATTTGCTTTGGTTTGCTAGGTTTATGGTTAAGGTTAGGGTTAGTGTAAGGGTTAGGGTTTAAATAGTATTTTTTTTGGTAAGGGTTAAATTTAAATTCATATTATCTACCGGTCTGTCACGCTCAATTTTGAAATAATATTTTAGTTGGGCGTCACACTAAATTTGAAATAGCATTTTGGTCAGTCTGTTACGTTTAAGTTCAAAACAGAATTTTCGTCGGTCTGTCCCGTTTATGCTGCACTATCATGTTATTTGATCTGTTTGGTATAAGTTTAATATAGCATTTTCTTTGAAATGTAATGTTTGTCGATCTGTAACGCTTAGCTTTTAAATAGTATCTTCGTGTGTCTGTTACTTTAAAATTTAAAATAGTATTTTCGTCAGTCGGTTACGCTTAAGTTTGAAATCAGATCTTCGTCGGTCTGTAAAATGTGAAACAGAATTTTCGTCGGACTGTAACGTGTACTTTTGAAATATTGGTCACTTTCTTTTAAGTTTGAAATAAGATTTTTGTATGTCTTGCTTAAGTTTGAAATAGTAATTTTATTGGTTAGGGCTTGGTTAAGTTTGAAATCGAATGTCAACGCCAAGAGCGCAGATTGAAAGGACGTATCTTAAGATTAGCTGTTATTGTCTTCCATACTTTTTTCTTGTCTTTTTAATAAACTTGTTGGTCTTTCTGTAGCCTATCAAGCGATCATCATCCAGTGAGTTAATTAAGTTTGAGAGTGTAATCTGTAAGCTGTCCAGATAAGTTTAAAATAAAATCACTCTTGCAGAAATGGTGAAACAAATAAAGAATGAACAACAAAAAAGCAAAAGGCCCTGACACTCAATGGAATTGTTCTTCATTTTATTTTTACCATTTTCCATTTCTTGTGTTCTTCAAAAAAAAAATTCTATGATTTTGCACCTGAAATGAGGAATTTTCAAATGGCGATCTTCGTGATTTTAGAAATGAAGAAATACGAAAGTGCGATATTATTTTTACAGCGTAACATGGTATATGAAAACCTTCACGCATATCTCTCCAATATATCTTACCTGTGATATCACACAAGTAAACGACAAAAAATAACAGATATACGCACGCACACAAACACACGCACATTCTCATATATATATATATATATATATATATATATATATATATATATATATATATATATATATATATATATATATATATATATACAGGGTGGGCCAAAATAAGGGTCCTATCTTTATATTTGAATAACTTGAATTTGAATAACTTCCACAAAATAAAAGTTAAACGCACCAAACTTTTATGTGTGTGTAGACTGACCCTTCCGAGATTTTTTGAAATAAACAAAACAAATTTTAGCCGAAAAACACTTCTTAAAACTTACAAAAACTAAAGTATTGTTTTTTACACTGTTTTGAGTTTTTTAAGCAAAAATAATGTTTTCTAAATGAGGGTACGTTCCTTAGGGCTAATACGGCTCATGCTTGCTTCGGAAGGGGTCCTTTACTTATTCTAAAAAAAAATCAACAAAAAAATCAATAAATAAAAAAGTTATGAATTTTTAAAAATAGGACCCTTATTTTTGCCCACCCTATATATATATATATATATATATATATATATATATATATATATATATATATATATATAATACACGCGTAATTATGTGTGTACGTACCTCATCACCTTTCACCAATTTAAAAAAATGACATCGTCCGATTACAAAATAGTAAATACAAGAAAGCGATTGACAAATATATGGTCAAGATCATGGCGAAAAATAAACTGATACCCATTTCGAAATGTATTTTTCCCAAATCAAATAAGATATCATGAATAGAATTCTTTGATCATCGACTAAAAAGTGGCACTTGTTATATTTACAAAACAAAATATATAAAGCTGAGAAGTATCTTTTGTGGAAAAAAAAAACCACGCAACCGTTGGAAGTTCAATGGGGTCCTGCTTAATATTTATATATATATATATATATATATATATATATATATATATATATATATATATATATGAGAGAGAGAGAGATAGAGAGATAGAGAGAGAGAGAGAGAGAGAGAGAGATTAAAATGATACTTCAAAGATATAAATAATATCTAATATCTTTAATTAGTGAACCATCAGGATAAATACAAAGCTCAATATATTGGATAGAGCATTAATAATAATGGATTAAATGAAAGAATAAAATGAGAAATTAATCAAACTTTATTACATATCAAAGTTCAAGTAAAAAGTACTGTAATGATCTTAATCCATGAATTTTCAAAGAAAATCTTCTCCCGTTTGATCATTTTAATTTTACTTTCACAGTGATTTCACGCTGGACTTTTCTTAACTGTCATCAATTGAATGGATAGCACACCATTTTTTTTAAATTTTGATTTTGAATTAATGTTAACTTCCTGGACTGTTGTTTTAGAAACTTTTTAATAAAGAATAATAGAAACTTCTTTAAAAACTTTTTGACTTTTCAGTGCATCGTAAAGATTTAACATAAAAGTGTGTTTTTTTGCCGTTATACTTTATATTTTATATATGTTTATATATTTTCAAAGCGAACGCTTTTACTCGCAGTGATGTCATTGCGGTAATATTGATTTAATCCATCATATATATATATATATATATATATATATATATATATATATATATATATATATATATATATATACTAGAAATAATGGGGCCCGTTGGGTTACCACTCGGGTTAGATGGTTTGGATCAGGAAGAAATTATTTGTAATGACATTTAAATATTAAAAATTAAAAGATAAAATGCAAAATTAGTCCCTTTTCTGCTCGCTATATCTCCCTATTTCTCTCTCTTTCTCATATATATATATATATATATATATATATATATATATATATATATATATATTTCACTGTCAAGCTAAGGATTAAATGGTACTATAATATGAGTTATTTGCATATTGCGGTTAATTAGATCTATTAGAATGGCCGTTTTTCAAACATAACTGAATCCCAAAACAGGAATAATTTAGCATGTATTTTGTACAATTAAAATATGTACGGAAAAGCTTTAAGGAAACAAACGTTGATTAACTCAACTTTTATATATATATATATATATATATATATATATATATATATATATTTGTTATTGTTTATTATCTATGTACGTATTCGTTTCGTCTTTAATAATCGGGACTCATCAGCATAGAGATATGACTATTCACTACCGGTCATGCGATTCAAAACCCCGGATTACGAGTATTTTGCAACTCAAATCCGACGCCTTAACCACACGGCCAATTATAAATAGCGGATAAACTGTGATAATTTTAACACTTTACCGGCGGCTTTACGTCTGAGAGCGTTCTACTTTTTTTTTAATGAAAGGAACGATGCATTTAAAGCTAGTGGCATCATGCTGTGTTAATACTACACTGACAGAGCTCTACTTTTTCGAGGAGCGACAAATAATCATAAATATTTGTTATTGTTTATTATCTATGTACGTATACGTTTCGTCCTTAATAATCGGGACTCATCAGCATTAAGATATGACTATTCACTACCGGTCATGCGATTCGAAACCCCGGATTACGAGAATTTTGCAACTCAAATCCGACGCCTTAACCACACGGCCAATATTAAATATATATAATAAACTGTGATCATTTTAACACTTTATCGGCTTAACGTCTGAGAGCGTTCTACTTTTTTTAATGAAAGGAACGATGCATTTATATATATATATATATATATATATATGTGTGTGTGTGTGTGTGTGTGTGTGTGTGTTGCTGTAATTGCGCAGACTATCCTATGTTTAGAAGTGTATTATTAAAATCCCAAATGTGATCATATATTAGAACACACATTAAAAAAACAAAGTTCTGTACAACTGCAAATAATGTGACATCACCGTGTGGCATTACGTTTTCTTTTACTTCAACAGACATGGCGTGCATGACGCGACAATTTTCATAATTATATGATTTCTTTTTCTATTTAATTTTATTTTTTAATTCGAAATATTAAGAACAAACATTTACCCTCATTTATCTGTTTCTTAGATAGAAAATATTAAGGATAACCGTTTGTTTCTATTTATTTTAAAATATGTAAGAGTGAATATTTAAATAATTTTCCTATCTATTTATGAATTTGTTTGTTTAATAAGTTTAAATAACCAAGTAAATATTCATTTATGTGTCTACTTTTGCTTATAAATTCATGGTGTTTTGTTTATAATTTAATTTGTGTTTCAAAGTTTATACTTATATATTTTCCTCCAAACATGATCTAAATTTTTAATATTTCTGTTACAAGATGGTGATAATTATAAGATTTTCCAAATGATATTAGTATTTCTGTTTTTCGTTCAATAGTATATTTATATAATGTAGTACTATTTTGATAAGTCTTATTTTTTAATTTCATCATATGGAAATTATATCTAATCTTGAATGAATTTTCTGTAGCCCCTATATATATTTTTATTCATCATTAATATTTTTATTTACTGTCGCTTTCTATATTTCATTAGCTACATTTACTCATTACTGGACTAATCATCTTTGTCTATTTTATAATAAAAATTGTATCGCTTTTACCACTACTAGTATTACTATTTTATATATATATATATATATATATATATATATATATATATATTAGTAGTAAGTTTTTGAAAGGCTGTGGGCAATGCAATTCCGGGTAAGATGCAAGATGAAAGGAAAGGAACAAAAACAATAAAAATAAATCGAATACGATATAAGACTTACTATTTATTTTTCCTTTTTTTTCCTTTTTTTTTTTTTTTTCTTACATAACAGCAAGAGTGTTTTAGCTGTCCGGGTGATTAAAAATCACTATTTGATATTTCGGGAAAAGACATCCCTTTTTCAAAAATAATTAGACCAGAAGAAGAATAATATTTTATTCTTCTCCGACTGTGTAGAGAATAATACAAAACAAAATGGCTGCCAGATATAGACCGCAGCAAAAAAAAAACAGTTTCACAGGGAATATAAATTAAGTTAAGTTTTATTTTAATATTATGTTAAATATATGATTGGTGTTTAGAATATTAGTGTAATGTTGGTTAGGTGTATGGTGTTCGATAAACTGTTATTTTTGATAATATATATATATCATTTTTTTATTTTATTTATTTTTTTTTTTTTTTATATTTGAATATTTACTTTGTTTTATCTTCGTATTTTTAATTTGTTTATCTTTCTATCGTAATTTAAGAATTTTAATATAAATTAAAGTAATTAGTCTCATATTTTAAATATTCTAGATCTATCTACTTATCGATTTCGATTATCATCTATTAAAGAAGTGTTATTAATTACTAATTGTGAGTTTCGTCAAATTAGATTAACGAATTAACTTATTAACTTGATATATTTATTATAAGATAAAGGGGAGTAACTCTGGATTTTTTAAAATATTTTTTTTTTTATAATTAATTTTTTTTTTTTTTTTTTTTTTTAATTTTATAAAATCTTTTTTTTTTGGTGGAGATCTGTATAACAATATTAGTATATATATACAACATATATACACAAATGCATATATACATATATATATACATATCTATGTATTATTGTTTGTTTAATTGTTTATCTATATATATTCATCAATTTCTTTACATATTTGTTTGTTTTTTTTTTTTTTGTTTTTTTTTAATTTTTTATAATCTTTTTTTTTTTGGTGGAGATCTGTATAACAATATTAGTATATATTAGAATCTTCAGAGCGTGAAGATTCCCCCTGGGGATGAAACGCGGTAGCCTCTGTGTAGCTTAATTGCCATAAATATATTTTCACAGCTTACTATATATATATATATATATATATATATATATATATATATATATATATATATATATATATATATAAGTTAAAGCTCTTGTCTGTTACTTTTTGATCTGATTCTTTCGAGTTGTCGGGCAAACGATATAATGTTATGCTTTAGTGTGAACTAGCGGGGCTACCCGGCGTTGCTCGGGGTCATAAAAACATAATTGAAGAAAAATTGCGTATGTAACATCTTTATATTAAAACTTCTATTTCTCTCCTTCTCTCTCTATAGCTGTCTCTTTATCTTTCTACTTTTCTCTACCCTGGTCGCTACTTTTAAATTTTGCCTTTTGCGAAAGCTGTTTCTTCCCCACCATTTCATCCTACGTTTCACAGGGCAATAGTATGACTTATTTCTATAAAAAGTACCACCACTGTCTGCGCCTTCTATATAGGTACTTATAACCGCCCCGGTGTTCATACTATATATTTTGAATCCCCTCATGATATCCTTCATCATTTTAACTCCCCTCGTTATATTCATCATTTTCGATCTCCTCATACTATTAATCATTTTCAATCCCCTCATAATATTCTTCATCATTTTCAATCTCCTCATACTATTAATCATTTTCAATCCCCTCATAATATTCATGCTCATTTTCAATCCTCTCGTAATATTCCTCATCATTTTCAATCCGCTCATGATATTCTTCATTTTTTCAATCCTCTCATGATATTCTTCATTATTTTTAATCCCCTCATGATATTCTTCATCATTTTCAATTCCCTCATGATATTATTCATCATTTTAAATCCCCTCATGGTATTCTTCATCATTTCCAATCCTGTCAGTCTATTCTTTATCATTTTCAATCCTGTCAGTCTATTCTTCATCATTTTCAATCCTCTCATGACATTCTTCATCATTTTCAATCCCCTCATGATAGTCTTCATCATTTTCAATCCCCTCATGATAGTCTTCATCATTTTCAAACCTCTCATGATAGTCTTCATCATTTTCAAACCTCTCATGATAGTCTTCATCATTTTCAAACCTCTCATGATAGTCTTCATCATTTTCAAACCTCTCATGATAGTCTTCATTATTTTCAAACCTCTCATGATAGTCTTCATCATTTTCAATCCTCTCATGAAAGTCTTCATCCTTTTCAATCCTCTCATGAAAGTCTTCATCCTTTTCAATCCTCTCATGAAAGTCTTCATCCTTTTCAATCCTCTCATGATAGTCTTATCATAGCTCTATATAGGATATTGAGCACTTTTCTCCCGGACAACGCCGAGTACTTTGAAAATCAAGGAGGCCTGATGAGCACTACTGAAATCACTTACGTATCCTCTCTCCTTCTGATCTGCGAAATAGTCCAAAGGGGAACAAAGATGGCGTTAAAATATTTTCCAAACCTATCACTACAGTAGCTCTATCTAGGACATTGAGTACTTTTCTCCCGGACAACGCCGAGTACTTTAATAATAAAGGAGGCCTCCTGAGGACTACTGAAATCACTTAGGTATCCTCTCTCCTACTGATCTGCGAAATAGTCCAAAGGGAAACGAAGATGGCGTTAAAATATTATCCAAACCTATCACTACAGTAGCTCTATCTAGGACATTGAGCACTTTTTTTCCCGGACAACGCCGAGTACTTTGAAAATCAAAGAGGCCTCCTGAGCACTACTGAAATAACTCTTATCGATTCCCCATCCTGTTCAGCGTAGATTCTGTTAAAATATTATCCAAACTTATCACTACAGTAGCTCTATCTAGGACATTGAGCACTTTTTTCCCGGACAACGCCGAGTACTTTGAAAATCGAGGAGGATTCATGAGCACTACTGAAATCCCTTAGGTATCCTCTCTCCTTCTGATCTTCGAAATAGTCCAAAAAGAAACGAAGATGGCGTTAAAATATTATCCAAACCTATCACTACAGTAGCTCTATCTAGGATATTGAGCACTTTTCTCCCGGAAAACGCCGAGTACTTTGAAAATCGAGAAAGCTTAATGAACACCCATGAAATCCCTTAGGTATCCTCTCTCCTTCTGATCTGTGAAATAGTTCAAAGGGGAACGAAGATGGCGTTAAAATATTTTCCAAACCTATCACTACAGTAGCTCTATCTAGGACATTGAGCACTTTTCTCCCGGACAACGCCGAGTACTTTGATAATCAAGGAGACCTCCTGGGGACTACTGAAATCACTTAGGTATCCTCTCTCTTTCTTATCTGCGAAATAGTCCAAAGAGGAACGAAGATGGCGTTAAAATATTTTCCAAAACCTATCACTACAGTAGCTCTATCTAGGACATTGAGCACTTTTCTCCCGGACAACGCCGAGTACATTGATAATCAAGGAGGCCTCCTGGGGACTACTGAAATCACTTAGGTATCCTCTCTCCTTCTGATATGCGAAATAGTCCAAGGAGGAACTAAGATGGCGTAAAAATATTTTCAAAACCTATCACTACAGTAGCTCTATCTAGGATATTGAGCACTTTTCTCCCGGACAACGCCGAGTATTCAAAATCAAATAGGCCACCTGGGGACTACTGAAATAACTCTTATCGATTACCCCATCCTTTTCAGCGTAGATGCTGTTAAAATATTATCCAAACCTATCACTACAGTAGCTCTATCTAGGACATTGAGCACTTTTTTCCCGGACAACGCCGAGTACTTTGAAAATCGAGGAGGCTTTATGAACACCCATGAAATTCCTTTAGGTATCCTCTCTCCTTCTGATCTGCGAAATAGTCCAAAGGGGAACGAAGATGGTGTTAAAATATTTTCCAAAACCTATCACTACAGTAGCTCTATCTAAGACATTGAGCACTTTTCTCCCGGACAACGCCGAGTACTTTGATAATCAAGGAGGCCTCCTGGGGACTACTGAAATCACTAAGGTATCCTCTCTCCTTCTGATCTGCGAAATAGTCCAAAGGGGAACGAAGATGGCGTTAAAATATTTCCAAACCTATCACTACAGTAGCTCTATCTAGAATATTGAGCACTTTTCTCCCGGACAACGCCGAGTATTTCAAAATCAAAGAGGCCTCCTGAGCACTACTGAAATAACTCTTATCGATTACCCCATCCTTTTCAGCGTAGATACTGTCAAAATATTATCCAAACCTATCACTACAGTAGCTCTATCTAGGACATTGAGCACTTTTTTCCCGGACAACGCCGAGTACTTTGAAAATCAAAGAGGCCTCCTGGGGACTACTGAAATCAGTTAGGTATCCTCCCTCCTTTTCAGCTGCAAAATTGTCCAAAGGGGAACGAAGATGGCGTTAAAATATTTTCCAAAACCTATCACTACAGTAGCTCTATCTAAGACATTGAGCACTTTTCTCCCGAAAACGCCGAGTACTTTGATAATCAAGGCGGCCTCCTGTGGACTACTGAAATCACTAAAGTATCCTCTCTCCTTCTGATCTGCGAAATAGTCCAAAGGGGAACGAAGATGGCGTTAAAATATTTCCAAACCTATCACTACAGTAGCTCTATCTAGAATATTGAGCACTTTTCTCCCGGACAACGCCGAGTATTTCAAAATCAAAGAGGCCTCCTGAGCACTACTGAAATAACTCTTATCGATTAACCCATCCTTTTCAGCGTAGATACTGTCAAAATATTATCCAAACCTATCACTACAGTAGCTCTATCTAGGACATTGAGCACTTTTTTCCCGGACAACGCCGAGTACTTTGAAAATCAAAGAGGCCTCCTGGGGACTACTGAAATCAGTTAGGTATCCTCCCTCCTTTTCAGCTGCAAAATTGTCCAAAGGGGAACGAAGATGGCGTTTAAATATTTTCTAAACCTATCACTACAGTAGCTCTATCTAGGATATTGAGCACTTTTCTCCCGGACAACGCCGAGTACTTTGAAAATCGAGGAGGCTTTATGAGCACTCCTGAAATCCCTTAGGTATCCTCTCTCCTTCTGATCTGCGAAATAGTCCAAAGGGAAACGAAAATGGCGATAAAATATTTTCCAAACCTATTACTACAGTTGCTCTATCTAGGACATTGAGCACTTTTTTTCCCGGACAACGCCGAGTACTTTGATAATCAAGGAAGCCTCCTGGGGACTACTGAAATCACTTAAATATCCTCTCTCCTTCTGATCTGCGAAATAGTCCAAAGGTGAACGAAGATTGCGTTACAATATTTTCCAAACAAATCACTACAGTAGCTCTATCTAGGATATTGAGCACTTTTCTCCCGGACAACGCCGAGTACTTTGAAAATCGAGGAGGCTTCATGAACACCCATGAAATTCCTCAGGTATCCTCTCTCCTTCTGATCTGCGAAATAGTCCAAAGGGGTACGAAGATGGCGTTAAAATATTTTCCAAAACCTATCACTACAGTAGCTCTATCTACGACATTGAGCACTTTTCTCCCGGACAACGCCGTGTACTTTGAAAATCGAGGAGGCTTCATGAGCACTCCTGAAATCTCTTAGGTATCCTCTCTTCTTCTGATCTGCGAAATAGTCCAAAGGGGAACGAAGACGGCGTTAAAATATTTTCCAAAACTATCACTACAGTAGCTCTGTCTAGAACATTGAGCACTTTTCTCCCGGACAACGCCGAGTACTTTGATAATCAAGGAGGCCTCCTGGGGACTACTGAAATGACTTAGGTATCCTCTCTCTTTCTGATCTGTGAAATAGTCCAAAGGGGAACGAAGACGGCGTTAAAATATTTTCCAAACCTATCACTACAGTAGCTCTATCTAGGATATTGCGCACTTTTCTCCCGGACAACGCCGAGTATTTCAAAATCAAAGAGGCCTCCTGAGCACTACTGAAATAACTCTTATCGATTACCCCATTCTTTTTCAGCGTAGATGCTGTTGAAATATTATCCAAACCTATCACTACAGTTGCTCTATCTAGGACATTGAGCACTTTTCTCCCGGACAACGCCGAGTACTTTGATAATCAAGGAGGCTTCCTGGGGACTACTGAAATGACTTAGGTATCCTCTCTCCTGATCTGCGAAATAGTCCAAAGGGTAACAGAGACGGCGTTAAAATATTTTCCAAACCTATCACTACAGTAGCTCTATCTAGGATATTGAGCACTTTTCTCCCGGACAACGCCGAGTATTTAAAAATCAAAGAGGCCTCCTGAGCACTACTGAAATAACTCTTATCGATTACCCCATCCTTTTCAGCGTAGATGCTGTTAAAATATTATCCAAACCTCTCACTCCAGTAGCTCTATCTAGGACATTGAGCACTTTTTTCCCGGACAACGCCGAGTACTTTGAAAATCAAAGAGGCCTCCTGTGGACTACTGAAATCAGTTAGGTATCCTCCCTTCTTTTAATCTGCAAAATTGTCCAAAGGGAGACGAAGATGGCGTTAAAATATTTTTTAAACCTATCACTACAGTAGCTCTATCTAGGATATTGAGCACTTTTCTCCCGGACAACGCCGAGTACTTTGAAAATCGAGGAGGCTTTATGAGCACTCCTGAAATCCCTTAGGTATCCTCTCTCCTTCTGATCTGCGAAATAGTCCAAAGGGGAACGAAGATGGCGTTTAAATATTTTCCAAACCTATCACTACAGTAGCTCTATCTAGGACATTGAGCACTTTTCTCCCGGACAACGCCGAGTACTTTGATAATCAAGGAGGCCTCCTGGGGACTACTGATATCACTTAGGTATCCTCTCTCCTTCTGATCTGCGAAATAGTCCAAAGGGGAACGAAGATGGCGTTAAAATATTTTCCAAACCTATCACTACAGTAGCTCTATCTAGGATATCGAGCACTTTTCTCCCGGACAACGCCGAGTATTTCAAAATCAAAGAGGCCTCCTGAGCACTACTGAAATAACTCTTATCGATTACCCCATCCTTTTCAGCGTAGATGCTGTTAAAATATTATCCAAACCTATCACTACAGTTGCTCTATCTAGGACATTGAGCACTTTTCTCCCGGACAACGCCGAGTACTTTGATAATAAAGGAGGCTTCCTGGGGACTACTGAAATGACTTAGGTATCCTCTCTCCTAATCTGCGAAATAGTCCAAAGGGTAACAGAGACGGCGTTAAAATATTTTCCAAACCTATCACTACAGTAGCTCTATCTAGGATATTGAGCACTTTTCTCCCGGACAACGCCGAGTATTTCAAAATCAAAGAGGCCTCCTGAGCACTACTGAAATAACTCTTATCGATTACCCCATCCTTTTCAGCGTAGATGCTGTTAAAATATTATCCAAACCTATCACTACAGTAGCTCTATCTAGGACATTGAGCACTTTTTTCCCGGACAACGCCGAGTACTTTGAAAATCAAAGAGGCCTCTTGGGGACTACTGAAATTAGTTAGGTATCCTCTCTCCTTTTCATCTGCAAAATTGTCCAAAGGGAGACGAAGATGGCGTTAAAATATTTTCTAAACCTATCACTACAGTAGCTCTATCTAGGATATTGAGCACTTTTCTCCCGGACAACGCCGAGTACTTTGAAAATCGAGGAGGCTTTATGAGCACTCCTGAAATCCCTTAGGTATCCTCTCTCCTTCTGATCTGCGAAATAGTCAAAAGGGGAACGAAGATGGCGTTAAAATATTTTCCAAACCTATCACTACAGTAGCTCTATCTAGGACATTGAGCACTTTTCTCCCGGACAACGCCGTATACTTTGATAATCAAGGAGGCCTCCTGGGGACTACTGATATCACTTATGTATCCTCTCTCCTTCTGATCTGCGAAATAGTCCTAAGGGGAACGAAGATGGCGTTAAAATATTTTCCAAACCTATCACTACAGTAGCTCTATCTAGGATATTGAGCACTTTTCTCCCGGACAACGCCGAGTACTTTGAAAATCGAGAAGGCTTCATGAACACCCATGAAATCCCTTACGTATCCTCTCTCCTTCTGATCTGCGAAAAAAGTCCAAAGTAGAACGAAGATGGCGTTAAAATATTTTCCAAAACCTATCACTACAGTAGCTCTATCTAGGACATTGAGCACTTTTCTCCCGGACAACGCCGAGTACTTTGATAATCAAGGAGGCTTCCTGGGGACTACTGAAATGACTTAGGAATCCTCTCTCCTGATCTGCGAAATAGTCCAAAGGGTAACAGAGACGGCGTTAAAATATTTTCCAAACATATCACTACAGTAGCTCTATCTAGGATATTGAGCACTTTTCTCCCGGACAACGCCGAGTATTTAAAAATCAAAGAGGCCTCCTGAGCACTACTGAAATAACTCTTATCGATTACCCCATGCTTTTCAGCGTAGATGCTGTTAAAATATTATCCAAACCTATCACTACAGTAGCTCTATCTAGGACATTGAGCACTTTTTTCCCGGACAACGCCGAGTACTTTGAAAATCAAAGAGGCCTCCTGGGGACTACTGAAATCAGTTAGGTATCCTCCCTCCTTTTCATCTGCAAAATTGTCCAAAGGGAAACGAAGATGGCGTTAAAATATTTTCTAAACCTATCACTACAGTAGCTCTATCTAGGATATTGAGCACTTTTCTCCCGGACAACGCCGAGTACTTTGAAAATCGAGGAGGCTTTATGAGCACTCCTGAAATCCTTTAGGTATCCTCCCTCCTTCTGATCTGCGAAATAGTCCAAAGGGGAACGAAGATGGCGTTAAAATATTTTCCAAACCTATCACTACAGTAGCTCTATCTAGGACATTGAGCACTTTTCTCCCGGACAACGCCTAGTACTTTGAAAATCGAGGAGGCTTCATGAGCATTCCTGAAATCCCTTAGGTATCCTCTCTCCTTCTGATCTGCGAAATAGTCCAAAGAGGAACGAAGACGGCGTTAAAATATTTTCCAAAACTATCACTACAGTAGCTCTATCTAGGACATTGAGCACTTTTCTCCCGGACCACGCCGAGTACTTTGATAATCAAGGAGGCCTCCTGGGGACTACTGAAATCAGTTAGGTATCCTTCCTCCTTTTCATCTGCAAAATTGTCCAAAGGGGAACGAAGATGGCGTTAAAATATTTTCCAAACCTATCACTACAGTAGCTCTATCTAGGACATTGAGCACTTTTCTCCCGGACAACGCCGAGTATTTGAAAATCGAGGAGGCTTCATGAGCACTCCTGAAATCCCTTAGGTATCCTCTCTCCTTCTGATCTGCGAAATAGTCCAAAGAGGAACGAAGACGGCGTTAAAATATTTTCCAAAACTATCACTACAGTAGCTCTATCTAGGACATTGAGCACTTTTCTCCCGGACCACGCCGAGTACTTTGATAATCAAGGAGGCCTCTTGGGGACTACTGAAATCAGTTAGGTATCCTCCCTCCTTTTCATCTGCAAAATTGTCCAAAGGGAGACGAAGATGGCGTTAAAATATTTTCTAAACCTATCACTACAGTAGCTCTATCTAGGATATACAGCACTTTTCTCCCGGACAACGCCGAGTACTTTGAAAATCGAGGAGGCTTCATGAGCACTCCTGAAATCCTTTAGGTATCCTCTCTCCTTATGATCTGCGAAATAGTCCAAAGGGGAACGAAGATGGCGTTAAAATATGTTCAATACCTATCACTACAGTAGCTCTATCTAGGATATTGATCACTTTTCTCCCGGACAACGCCGATTATTTCAAAATCAAAGAGGCCTCCTGGAGACTACTGAAATAACTCTTATCGATTCCCCCATCCTTTTCAGCGTAGATTCTGTTAAAATATTATCCGAACCTATCACTACAGTAGCTCTATCTAGGACATTGAGCACTTTTTTCCCGGACAACGCCGAGTACTTTGAAAATCAAAGAGGCCTTCTGGGGACTACTGAAATCAGTTAGGTATCCTCCCTCGTTTTCATCTGCAAAATTGTCCAAAGGGGAACGAAGATGGCGTTAAAATATTTTCCAAACCTATCACTACAGTAGCTCTATCTAGGACATTGAGCACTTTTCTCCCGGACAACGCCGAGTATTTGAAAATCGAGGAGGCTTCATGAGCACTCCTGAAATCCCTTAGGTATCCTCTCTCCTTCTGATCTGCGAAATAGTCAAAAGGGGAACGAAGATGGCGTTAAAATATTTTCCAAACCTATCACTACAGTAGCTCTATCTAGGACATTGAGCACTTTTCTCCCGGACAACGCCGTATACTTTGATAATCAAGGAGGCCTCCTGGGGACTACTGATATCACTTATGTATCCTCTCTCCTTCTGATCTGCGAAATAGTCCTAAGGGGAACGAAGATGGCGTTAAAATATTTTCCAAACCTATCACTACAGTAGCTCTATCTAGGATATTGAGCACTTTTCTCCCGGACAACGCCGAGTACTTTGAAAATCGAGAAGGCTTCATGAACACCCATGAAATCCCTTACGTATCCTCTCTCCTTCTGATCTGCGAAAAAAGTCCAAAGTAGAACGAAGATGGCGTTAAAATATTTTCCAAAACCTATCACTACAGTAGCTCTATCTAGGACATTGAGCACTTTTCTCCCGGACAACGCCGAGTACTTTGATAATCAAGGAGGCTTCCTGGGGACTACTGAAATGACTTAGGAATCCTCTCTCCTGATCTGCGAAATAGTCCAAAGGGTAACAGAGACGGCGTTAAAATATTTTCCAAACATATCACTACAGTAGCTCTATCTAGGATATTGAGCACTTTTCTCCCGGACAACGCCGAGTATTTAAAAATCAAAGAGGCCTCCTGAGCACTACTGAAATAACTCTTATCGATTACCCCATGCTTTTCAGCGTAGATGCTGTTAAAATATTATCCAAACCTATCACTACAGTAGCTCTATCTAGGACATTGAGCACTTTTTTCCCGGACAACGCCGAGTACTTTGAAAATCAAAGAGGCCTCCTGGGGACTACTGAAATCAGTTAGGTATCCTCCCTCCTTTTCATCTGCAAAATTGTCCAAAGGGAGACGAAGATGGCGTTAAAATATTTTCTAAACCTATCACTACAGTAGCTCTATCTAGGATATTGAGCACTTTTCTCCCGGACAACGCCGAGTACTTTGAAAATCGAGGAGGCTTTATGAGCACTCCTGAAATCCTTTAGGTATCCTCCCTCCTTCTGATCTGCGAAATAGTCCAAAGGGGAACGAAGATGGCGTTAAAATATTTTCCAAACCTATCACTACAGTAGCTCTATCTAGGACATTGAGCACTTTTCTCCCGGACAACGCCTAGTACTTTGAAAATCGAGGAGGCTTCATGAGCATTCCTGAAATCCCTTAGGTATCCTCTCTCCTTCTGATCTGCGAAATAGTCCAAAGAGGAACGAAGACGGCGTTAAAATATTTTCCAAAACTATCACTACAGTAGCTCTATCTAGGACATTGAGCACTTTTCTCCCGGACCACGCCGAGTACTTTGATAATCAAGGAGGCCTCCTGGGGACTACTGAAATCAGTTAGGTATCCTTCCTCCTTTTCATCTGCAAAATTGTCCAAAGGGGAACGAAGATGGCGTTAAAATATTTTCCAAACCTATCACTACAGTAGCTCTATCTAGGACATTGAGCACTTTTCTCCCGGACAACGCCGAGTATTTGAAAATCGAGGAGGCTTCATGAGCACTCCTGAAATCCCTTAGGTATCCTCTCTCCTTCTGATCTGCGAAATAGTCCAAAGAGGAACGAAGACGGCGTTAAAATATTTTCCAAAACTATCACTACAGTAGCTCTATCTAGGACATTGAGCACTTTTCTCCCGGACCACGCCGAGTACTTTGATAATCAAGGAGGCCTCTTGGGGACTACTGAAATCAGTTAGGTATCCTCCCTCCTTTTCATCTGCAAAATTGTCCAAAGGGAGACGAAGATGGCGTTAAAATATTTTCTAAACCTATCACTACAGTAGCTCTATCTAGGATATACAGCACTTTTCTCCCGGACAACGCCGAGTACTTTGAAAATCGAGGAGGCTTCATGAGCACTCCTGAAATCCTTTAGGTATCCTCTCTCCTTATGATCTGCGAAATAGTCCAAAGGGGAACGAAGATGGCGTTAAAATATGTTCAATACCTATCACTACAGTAGCTCTATCTAGGATATTGATCACTTTTCTCCCGGACAACGCCGATTATTTCAAAATCAAAGAGGCCTCCTGGAGACTACTGAAATAACTCTTATCGATTCCCCCATCCTTTTCAGCGTAGATTCTGTTAAAATATTATCCGAACCTATCACTACAGTAGCTCTATCTAGGACATTGAGCACTTTTTTCCCGGACAACGCCGAGTACTTTGAAAATCAAAGAGGCCTTCTGGGGACTACTGAAATCAGTTAGGTATCCTCCCTCGTTTTCATCTGCAAAATTGTCCAAAGGGGAACGAAGATGGCGTTAAAATATTTTCCAAACCTATCACTACAGTAGCTCTATCTAGGACATTGAGCACTTTTCTCCCGGACAACGCCGAGTATTTGAAAATCGAGGAGGCTTCATGAGCACTCCTGAAATCCCTTAGGTATCCTCTCTCCTTCTGATCTGCGAAATAGTCCAAAGAGGAACGAAGACGGCGTTAAAATATTTTCCAAAACTATCACTACAGTAGCTCTATCTAGGACATTGAGCACTTTTCTCCCGGACCACGCTGAGTACTTTGATAATCAAGGAGGCCTCCTGGGGACTACTGAAATCAGTTAGGTATCCTTCCTCCTTTTCATCTGCAAAATTGTCCAAAGGGGAACGAAGATGGCGTTAAAATATTTTCTAAACCTATCACTACAGTAGCTCTATCTAGGATATAGAGCACTTTTCTCCCGGACAACGCCGAGTACTTTGAAAATCGAGGAGGCTTCATGAGCACTCCTGAAATCCCTTAGGTATCCTCTCTCCTTCTGATCTGCGAAATAGTCCAAAGGGGAACGAAGATGGCGTTAAAATATTTTCAAAACCTTTCACTACAGTAGCTCTATCTAGGATATTGATCACTTTTCTCCCGGACAACGCCGAGTATTTCAAAATCAAAGAGACCTCCTGGAGACTACTGAAACAACTCTTATCCATTCCCCCATCCTTTTCAGCGTAGATTCTGTTAAAATATTATCCGAACCTATAACTACAGTAGCTCTATCTAGGACATTGAGCACTTTTTTCCCGGACAACGCCGAGTACTTTGAAAATCAAAGAGGCCTCCTGGGGACTACTGAAATCAGTTAGGTATCCTCCCTCGTTTTCATCTGCAAAATTGTCCAAAGGGGAACGAAGATGGCGTTAAAATATTTTCTAAACCTATCACTACAGTAGCTCTATCTAGGATATTGAGCACTTTTCTCCCGGACAACGCCGAGTACTTTGAAAATCGAGGAGGCTTCATGAGCACTACTGAAATCCCTTAGGTATCCTCTCTCCTTCTGATCTGCCAAATAGTCCTGAGGCGCTCATACCGGCGAATGCCGACATTCCCCCTCCCCAGATTTCGCCTGAGTCGCTCACACTTCAACACTGCTCAAAAAAGGAGTAGATAATGGATGGGATGAGGGCATCATGACAACGGAACCGATACGACCCTACCTCAACACTTCTCAAAAAAGGAGGAGATAATGCATGGGAATAGGTCATCATGACAACGGAACCGATACGACCCTACCTCAACACTTCTCAAAAAAGGAGAAGATAATGCATGGGATGAGGGCATCATGACAACGGAACCGATACGACCCTACCTCAACACTTCTCAAAAAAGGAGGAGGTAATTCATGGGATGAGCACATCCTGACAACGGAACCGATACTATTCTACATCTACACTTCTCAAAAAAGGAAGAGGTAATGCATGGGATCAGTGCATCATGACAACGGAACCGATACTACCCTACCTCTACACTTCTCAAAAAAGGAGGAGGTAATGCTCACACCGGCGAATACCGTAACCCCCCCCCCAATTTGGCCTGAAAGGAGGAGGTAATTCCTATCATGATAACAGAACGGCCACGGGAGGGAGGGGGGAGGAATATTAGCGTCTATTAATAATTAAGAAAGAAAGTGTGAGAGGGAAAAATTCACAGAAAGGAAAACTGCCACTCTCTGACGTCATGATGACCTGATATAACCGGACACAATTTAGGGCAAGACCGGGTACATCCGGCAAGGGATTATGGGACAGGTGCGGATGTGATTGAGCAACCCTTGTTTCACTACACACTCTTAACGTAGGATTCCTATGTTGTTATTGATGCAACCGGACAGAAGTTATTGGATGATCTGATACAACCGGACACAATTTAGGGCAAGACCGGGTACATCCGGCAAGGGATTATGGGATGTTTATAGTGACTCGGCATTTTTATCGGATTAGTACATAAATACATTAGATTATTTCGAATTTACTACATATTAACGTTGAAATTTCGTGAAAAATACGAAAAAACTGCTACCTTTTGTCGGAAAGTGGTCCGGTTGACTGTCAGCGAGTGAATCGATTTTCGCGATTTTTAGATATTTTACATCCGGGATTTGTGCGGTCCTGTAGATGTCAACTTTTTGACATGTCGTCGGGTAGTTTTTGAGGAGATACTGGACATACAAACAAACAAACAAACATACAAACAGACAACTGCCCTTTATATAAGAGACTAGCGGGGCTACCCGGCGTTGCTCGGGGTCATAAAAACATATATTTGAAGAAAGATCGTGTGTGTAACATCTTTATATTCAAACTTCTATGTCCGCCCCCTCTCTCTATAGCCGTCTCTTTATCTGCTACCTTTCTCTTTCCTGGTCGCCCCATTTCGTCGCTACTTTCTAATTTTGCCTTTTGCAAAAGCTGTTTCTTCCCCACCATTTCTCCTATTGCCCAGGGTAATAGTATGACATATTTCTATAAAAAGTAACACCTCTATCTGCGCCTTCTATATAGGTACTTATCTCCACCCCGGTGTTCATACTATATACGTATCTATCATCACCCCGGTGCGCATACTATATACGTACCTATCGCCGCCCCAGTGCACATACTATATACGTACCTATCGCCGCCCCGGTGCAGATACTATTTAAGTACCTATCGCCGCCCCGTTGCGAATGCTAAATAGTACCTATCGTTGCCCCGGTGTGAATGCTAAATACATACCTATTGCGCCCCGGTGTGCATGCTACATAAGTACCTATCGCTGCCCTAGTGCGAATACTAAAGACATACCAATTGCGCCCCGGTGTGCATGCTACATAAGTACCTATCGCTGCCCTAGTGCGAATAATTAATATGTACATATTTCCGCTTTGGTGTGAATGCTAAATACGTAACTGTCGCCGGCCCAGTGCGAATGCTAAATACGTACCTATAGCCGCCCTGGTGCGAACTCTAAATACGTACCTATAGCTGCCCCAGTGCGAATGCTAAATACGTACCTATCACCACTACGGTGCGAATGCGAAATACATACTTTCGCTGCCCCGGTGCGCGTGCAATATATGTACTGATCGCCGTAGCAGAGCGCATGCTATGTACGTACTTATTGCTGCCCATGTGTACATGCTATATACGTAGCTATCGCCACCCCTGAATTCTGAATACGTACCTATCGCCGCCCTGGTGTGGAAGCTAAATACGTACATATCGCCGCCCCGGTGCGAATGCTAAATACATACCTATCGCCGCCCCGGTGTGAATTCTAAATACGTACCTATTGCCGCCTCGGTGTGAATTCTAAATACGTACCTATCGCCGCCCCTGTGCGGAAGCTAAATACGTACATATCGCTGCCCCGGTGCGAATGCTAAATACATACCTATCGCTGCCCCGGTGTAGATGCTAAATACATACCTATCGCCGCCCTGGTGTGAATGCTAAATACGTGCCTATCGCCGCCCCGGTGTGAATTTTAAATATGTACCTTTCGCCGCCCGGTGTGAATTTTAAATATGTACCTTTCGCCGCCCCTGTGCGCGTGCTATATACGTACCTATCGCCGCCCCGGTGCGCGTGCTATATATGAACCGATCGCTGCCTCAGTGCGCATGCTAAATACATACCTATCACTGCCCCGGTGTGAATAATATATACGTACTTATTACCGTCCATGTGCACATGCTATATAAGTACCTATCACCACCGCTGAATGCTAAATAAGTACCTATGGCCGCCCCGGTGTGGAAGCTAAATACGTACATATCGCCGCCCCTAAATTTGGGCAGACCCCTAAAAAATTTGGCCTGACCCCTAAAATTTTCCCCGACCCCTAAATCTCTCCAGCCCCCTAATTTTTCACTCTCCCCCAACCATGAGAAATATTTTGATTTCAAAACAAAAAAAAACAAAAAAATTTGGCCTGACCCCTAAAAAGTGCGTCCTGACCCCTAAAATTTTCCCCGACCTCTAAATCTCTCCAGCCCCCTAATTTTTCACTCTCCCCCAACCCTGAGAAATATTTTGACTTCAAAACAAAAAAAAAACAAAAAAATTTGGCCTGACCCCTAAAAAGTGCGTCCTGACCCCTAAAATTTTCCCCGACCCCTAAATCTCTCCAGCCCCCTAATTGTTCACTCTCCCCCAACCATGAGAAATATTTTGACTTCAAAACAAAAAAAAACAAAAAAATTTGGCTTGACCCCTAAAAAGTTCGTCCTGACCCCTAAAATTTTCCCCGACCCCTAAATCTCTCCAGCCCCCTAATTTTTCACTCTCCCCCAACCATGAGAAATATTTTGACTTCAAAACAAAAAAAAACAAAAAAAAACAAAAAAAATTGGCCTGACCTCTGAAAAGTTCGTCCTGAATCCTAAAATTTTCCCCGACCCCTAAATCTCTCCATCCCCCTAATTTTTCACTCTCCCCCAACCCTGAGATATATTTTAAGTTAAAAAAAAAACAAAAAAATTTGGCCTGACCCCTAAAAATTTGGCCTGACCCCTAAAATTTTCCCCGACCCCTAAATCTCTCCATGCCCCCCCAACTTTTTTTTTCAGTGTCCAACAACCCTGAGAATTATTTTAAGTTCAAAACAAAAAAAAACAAAAAAATTTGGCCTGACCCCTAAAAAGTTCCGCCTGACCCCTAAAATTTTCCCCGACCCATCAATCTCTCCAGCCCCCTAATTTTTCACTCTCCCCCAACCCTTAGAAATATTTTGAGTTCAAAACCCAAAAAAGAAAAAAATTTGGCCTGACCCCTAAAAAGTTTGTCCTGACCCCTAAAATCTTCCCCGACCCCATAATCTCTCCATGCCCCCCCAACTTTTGTTTTCAGTGTCCAACAACCCTGAGAATTATTTTAAGTTCAAAACAAAAAAAAACAAAAAAAATTGGCCTGACCCCTAAAAAGTTCCGCCTGACCCCTAAAATTTTCCCCGATCCATCAATCTCTCCAGCCCCCTAATTTTTCACTCTCCCCCAACCCTTAGAAATATTTTGAGTTCAAAACCCAAAAAAGAAAAAAATTTGGCCTGACACCTAAAAAGTTCGTCCTGACCCCTAAAATCTTCCCCGACCCCTAAATCTCTCTAGCCCCCTAATTTTTCACTCTCCCCCAACCCTGAGAAATATTTTGACTTCAAAACAAAAAAAGGCAAAAAAATTTTGCTTGACCCCTAAAAAGTTCCGCCTGACTCCTAAAATTTTCCCCGACCCCTAAATCTCTCCAGCCCCCTAATTTTTCACTCTCCCCCAACCCTGAAAAATATTTTGATTTCAAAACAAAAAAAAACAAAAAAATTTGGCCTGACCCCTAAAAAGTGCGTCCTGACCCCTAAAATTTTCCCCGACCTCTAAATCTCTCCAGCCCCATAATTTTTCACTCTCCCCCAACCCTGAGAAATATTTTGACTTCAAAACAAAAAAAAACAAAAAAATTTGGCCTGACCCCTAAAAAGTGCGTCCTGACCCCTAAAATTTTCCCCGACCCCTAAATCTCTCCAGCCCCCTAATTGTTCACTCTCCCCCAACCATGAGAAATATTTTGACTTCAAAACAAAAAAAAACAAAAAAATTTGGCTTGACCCCTAAAAAGTTCGTCCTGACCCCTAAAATTTTCCCCGACCCCTAAATCTCTCCAGCCCCCTAATTTTTCACTCTCCCCCAACCATGAGAAATATTTTGACTTCAAAACAAAAAAAAACAAAAAAAAACAAAAAAAATTGGCCTGACCCCTACAAAGTTCGTCCTGAATCCTAAAATTTTCCCCGACCCCTAAATCTCTCCATCCCACTAATTTTTCACTCTCCCCAACCCTGAGATATATTTTAAGTTAAAAAAAAAACAAAAAAATTTGGCCTGACCCCTAAAAATTTGGCCCAACCCCTAAAATTTTCCCCGACCCCTAAATCTCTCCATGCCCCCCAACTTTTTTTTTCAGTGTCCAACAACCCTGAGAATTATTTTAAGTTCAAAACAAAAAAAAACAAAAAAAATTGGCCTGACCCCTAAAAAGTTCCGCCTGACCCCTAAAATTTTCCCCGATCCATCAATCTCTCCAGCCCCCTAATTTTTCACTCTCCCCCAACCCTTAGAAATATTTTGAGTTCAAAACCCAAAAAAGAAAAAAATTTGGCCTGACACCTAAAAAGTTCGTCCTGACTCCTAAAATTTTCCCCGACTCCTAAATCTCTCCAGCCCCCTAATTTTTCACTCTCCTCCAACCATGAGAAATATTTTGACTTCAAAACAAAAAAAAACAAAAAAATTTGGCCCGATCCCTAAAAAGTTCGTCCTGACCCCTAAAATTTTCCCCGACCCCTAAATCTCTCCAGCCCCCTAATTTTTCACTCTCCCCCAACCCTGAGAAATATTTTGACTTCAAAACAAAAAAAAACAAAAAAATTTGGCCTGACCCCTAAAAAGTTCGTCCTGACCCCTAAAATTTTCCCCGACCCCTAAATCTCTCCAGCCCTCTAATTGTTCACTCTCCCCCAACCATGAGAAATATTTTGACTTCAAAACAAAAAAAAACAAAAAAATTTGGCCTGACCCCTAAAAAGTGCGTCCTGACCCCTAAAATTTTCCCCGACCCCTAAATCTCTCCAGCCACCTAATTTTTAACTCTCCCCCAACCATGAGAAATATTTTGAGTTCAAAACCAAAAAAAAACAAAAAAAATTGGCCTGACCCCTAAAAAGTGCGTCCTGACCCCTAAAATTTTCCCCGACCCCTAAATCTCTCCAGCCCCCTAGTTTTTCACTCTCCCCCAACCATGAGAAATATTTTGACTTCAAAACAAGAAAAAATAAAAAAAACCAAAATAATTTGACCTGACCCCTAAAAAGTTTGTCCTGACCCCTAAAATTTTCCCCGACCCCTAAATCTCTCCAGCCGCCTAATTTTTCACTCTCCTCTAACCATGAGAAATATTTTGACTTCAAAAAAAAAAAAAAGAAAAAGTTTGGCCTGACCCCAAAAAAATTCGTCCTGACCCCTAAAATTTTCCCCGATCCCTAAATCTCTCCAGCCCCTTAATTGTTCACTCTCCTCCAACCATGAGATATATTTTGACTTCAAAACAAAAAAAAACAAATAAATTTGGCCTGACCCCTAAAAAGTGCGTCCTGACCCCTAAAATTTTCCCCGACCCCTAAATCTCTCCAGCCCCCTACTTGTTCACTCTCCCTCAACCATGAGAAATATTTTGACTTCAAAACAAAAAAAAAAAAAAAAATTTGGCCTGACCCCTAAAAAGTTCTGCTTGACCCCTAAAATTTTCCCCGACCCCTAAATCTCTCCAGCCCCCTAATTTTTCACTCTCCCTCAACCATGAGAAATATTTTGACTTCAAAACAAAAAAAAACAAAAAAATTTGGCCTGACCCCTAAAAAGTTCTGCTTGACCCCTAAAATTTTCCCCGACCCCTAAATCTCTCCAGCCCCCTAATTTTTCACTCTCCCTCAACCATGAGAAATATTTTGAGTTCAAAACCAAAAAAAAACAAAAAAATTTTGCCTGACCCCTAAAAAGTGCGTCCTGACCCATAAAATTTTCCCCGACCCCTAAATCTCTCCAGCCCCCTCATTTTTCACTCTCCCACAACCCTGAGAAATATTTTGACTTCAAAACAAGAAAAAATAAAAAAAACCAAAATAATTTGACCTGACCCCTAAAAAGTTTGTCCTGACCCCTAAAATTTTCCCCGACCCCTAAATCTCTCCAGCCCCCTCATTTTTCACTCTCCCACAACCCTGAGAAATATTTTGACTTCAAAACAAGAAAAAATAAAAAAAACCAAAATAATTTGACCTGACCCCTAAAAAGTTTGTCCTGACCCCTAAAATTTTCCCCGACCTCTAAATCTCTCCAGCCGCCTAATTTTTCACTCTCCTCCAACCATGAGAAATATTTTGACTTCAAAACAAAAAAAAAACAAAAAAGTTTGGCCTGACCCCTAAAAAGTTCGTCCTGACCCCTAAAATTTTCCCCGACCCCTAAATCTCTCCAGCCCCCTAATTTTTCACTCTCCCCCAACCATGAGAAATATTTTGAGTTCAAAACCAAAAAAAAAACATAATAATTTGGCCTGACCCCTAAAAAGTGCGTCCTGACCCCTAAAATTTTCCCCGACCCCTAAATCTCTCCAGCCCCCTAATTTTTCACTCTCCCCCAACCCTGAGAAATATTTTGACTTCAAAACAAAAAAAACAAAAAAAAACAAAAAAATTTGGCCTGACCCCTACAAAGTGCGTCCTGACCCCTAAAACTTTCCCCGACCCCTAAATCTCTCCAGCCCCATAATTTTTCACTCTCCTCCAACCATGAGAAATATTTTGACTTCAAAACAAAAAAAAACAAAAAAATTTGGCCTGACCCCTGAAAAGTTCGTTCTGACCCCTAAAATTTTCCCCGATCCCTAAATCTCTCCAGCCCCTTAATTTTTCACTCTCCTCCAACCATGAGATATATTTTGACTTCAAAACAAAAAAAAACAAATAAATTTGGCCTGACCCCTAAAAAGTGCGTCCTGACCCCTAAAATTTTCCCCGACCCCTAAATCTCTCCAGCCCCCTACTTGTTCACTCTCCCTCAACCATGAGAAATATTTTGACTTCAAAACAAAAAAAAAACTAAAAAATTTGGCCTGACCCCTAAAAAGTTCGGCCTGACCCCTAAAATTTTCCCCGACCCCTAAATCTCTCCAGCCCCCTAATTTTTCACTCTCCCCCAACCATGAGAAATATTTTGAGTTCAAAACCAAAAAAAAACAAAAAAATTTGGCCTGACCCCTAAAAAGTGCGTCCTGACCCCTAAAATTTTCCCCGACCCCTAAATCTCTCTAGCCCCCTAATTTTTCACTCTCCCCCAACCCTGAGAAATATTTTGACTTCAAAACAAAAAAAAATTTAAAAAACAAAAAAATTTGGCCTGACCCCTAAAAAGTTCGTCCTGACCCCTAAAATTTTCCCCGACCCCTAAATCTCTCCAGCCCCCTAATTTTTCACTCTCCCCTAACCCTGAGAAATATTTTGACTTCAAAACAAGAAAAAAAAAAAAAAACCAAAATAATTTGACCTGACCCCTAAAAAGTTTGTCCTGACCCCTAAAATTTTCCCCGACCCCTAAATCTCTCCAGCCGCCTAATTTTTCACTCTCCTCCAACCATGAGAAATATTTTGACTTCAAAACAAAAAAAAAGAAAAAGTTTGGCCTGACCCCTTAAAAGTTCGTCCTGACCCCTAAAATTTTCCCCGACCCCTAAATCTCTCCAGCCCCCTAATTTTTCACTCTCCCCCAACCATGAGATATATTTTGAGTTCAAAACAAAAAAAACAAAAAAATTTGGCCTGACCCCTAAAAAGTTCGTCCTGACCCCTAAAATTTTCCCCGACCCCTAAATCTCTCCAGCCCCCGAATTTTTCACTCTCCTCCAACCATGAGAAATATTTTGACTTCAAAACAAAAAAAAACAAAAAAATTTGGCCTGACCCCTAAAAAATTCGTCCTGACCCCTAAAATTTTCCCCGATCCCTAAATCTCTCCAGCCCCTTAATTTTTCACTCTCCTCCAACCATGAGATATATTTTGACTTCAAAACAAAAAAAAAACAAATAAATTTGGCCTGACTCCTAAAAAGTGCCGCCTGACCCCTAAAATTTTCCCCGACCCCTAAATCTCTCCAGCCCCCTACTTGTTCACTCTCCCTCAACCATGAGAAATATTTTGACTTCAAAACAAAAAAAAACAAAAAAATTTGGCCTGACCCCTAAAAAGTTCGGCCTGACCCCTAAAATTTTCCCCGACCCCTAAATCTCTCCAGCCCCCTAATTTTTCACTCTCCCTCAACCATGAGAAATATTTTGAGTTCAAAACCAAAAAAAAACAAAAAAATTTGGCCTGACCCCTAAAAAGTGCGTCCTGACCCCTAAAATTTTCCCCGACCCCTAAATCTCTCCAGCCCCCTCATTTTTCACTCTCCCACAACCCTGAGAAATATTTTGACTTCAAAACAAGAAAAAATAAAAAAAACCAAAATAATTTGACCTGACCCCTAAAAAGTTTGTCCTGACCCCTAAAATTTTCCCCGACCTCTAAATCTCTCCAGCCGCTTAATTTTTCACTCTCCTCCAACCATGAGAAATATTTTTACTTCAAAACAAAAAAAAAACAAAAATGTTTGGCCTGACCCCTTAAAAGTTCGTCCTGACCCCTAAAATTTTCCCCGACCCCTAAATCTCTCCAGCCCCCTACTTGTTCACTCTCCCTCAACCATGAGAAATATTTTGACTTCAAAACAAAAAAAAAACTAAAAAATTTGGCCTGACCCCTAAAAAGTTCGGCCTGACCCCTAAAATTTTCCCCGACCCCTAAATCTCTCCAGCCCCCTAATTTTTCACTCTCCCCCAACCATGAGAAATATTTTGAGTTCAAAACCAAAAAAAAACAAAAAAATTTGGCCTGACCCCTAAAAAGTGCGTCCTGACCCCTAAAATTTTCCCCGACCCCTAAATCTCTCTAGCCCCCTAATTTTTCACTCTCCCCCAACCCTGAGAAATATTTTGACTTCAAAACAAAAAAAAATTTAAAAAACAAAAAAATTTGGCCTGACCCCTAAAAAGTTCGTCCTGACCCCTAAAATTTTCCCCGACCCCTAAATCTCTCCAGCCCCCTAATTTTTCACTCTCCCCTAACCCTGAGAAATATTTTGACTTCAAAACAAGAAAAAAAAAAAAAACCCAAAATAATTTGACCTGACCCCTAAAAAGTTTGTCCTGACCCCTAAAATTTTCCCCGACCCCTAAATCTCTCCAGCCGCCTAATTTTTCACTCTCCTCCAACCATGAGAAATATTTTGACTTCAAAAAAAAAAAAAAGAAAAAGTTTGGCCTGACCCCTTAAAAGTTCGTCCTGACCCCTAAAATTTTCCCCGACCCCTAAATCTCTCCAGCCCCCTAATTTTTCACTCTCCCCCAACCATGAGATATATTTTGAGTTCAAAACAAAAAAAACAAAAAAATTTGGCCTGACCCCTAAAAAGTTCGTCCTGACCCCTAAAATTTTCCCCGACCCCTAAATCTCTCCAGCCCCCGAATTTTTCACTCTCCTCCAACCATGAGAAATATTTTGACTTCAAAACAAAAAAAAAACAAAAAAATTTGGCCTGACCCCTAAAAAATTCGTCCTGACCCCTAAAATTTTCCCCGATCCCTAAATCTCTCCAGCCCCTTAATTTTTCACTCTCCTCCAACCATGAGATATATTTTGACTTCAAAACAAAAAAAAAACAAATAAATTTGGCCTGACTCCTAAAAAGTGCCGCCTGACCCCTAAAATTTTCCCCGACCCCTAAATCTCTCCAGCCCCCTACTTGTTCACTCTCCCTCAACCATGAGAAATATTTTGACTTCAAAACAAAAAAAAACAAAAAAATTTGGCCTGACCCCTAAAAAGTTCGGCCTGACCCCTAAAATTTTCCCCGACCCCTAAATCTCTCCAGCCCCCTAATTTTTCACTCTCCCTCAACCATGAGAAATATTTTGAGTTCAAAACCAAAAAAAAACAAAAAAATTTGGCCTGACCCCTAAAAAGTGCGTCCTGACCCCTAAAATTTTCCCCGACCCCTAAATCTCTCCAGCCCCCTCATTTTTCACTCTCCCACAACCCTGAGAAATATTTTGACTTCAAAACAAGAAAAAATAAAAAAAACCAAAATAATTTGACCTGACCCCTAAAAAGTTTGTCCTGACCCCTAAAATTTTCCCCGACCTCTAAATCTCTCCAGCCGCTTAATTTTTCACTCTCCTCCAACCATGAGAAATATTTTTACTTCAAAACAAAAAAAAAACAAAAATGTTTGGCCTGACCCCTTAAAAGTTCGTCCTGACCCCTAAAATTTTCCCCGACCCCTAAATCTCTCCAGCCCCCTAATTTTTCACTCTCCCCCAACCATGAGATATATTTTGAGTTCAAAACAAAAAAAAACAAAAAAATTTTGCCTGACCCCTAAAAAGTTCGTCCTGACCCCTAAAATTTTCCCCGACCCCTAAATCTCTCCAGCCCCCTAATTTTTCACTCTCCCCCAACCCTGAGAAATATTTTGACTTCAAAACAAAAAAAAAACAAAAAAATTTGGCCTGACCCCTAAAAAGTTCGTCCTGACCCCTAAAATTTTTTTCGACCCCTAAATCTCTCCAGCCCCCTAATTTTTCACTCTCCCCCAACCATGAGAAATATTTTGAGTTCAAAACCAAAAAAAAACATAATAATTTGGCCTGACCCCTAAAAAGTGCGTCCTGACCCCTAAAATTTTCCCCGACCCCTAAATCTCTCCAGCCACCTAATTTTTCACTCTCCCCCAACCCTGAGAAATATTTTGACTTCAAAACAAAAAAAACAAAAAAAAACAAAAAAATTTGGCCTGACCCCTACAAAGTTCGTCTTGACCCCTAAAACTTTCCCCGACCCCTAAATCTCTCCAGCCCCATAATTTTTCACTCTCCTCCAACCATGAGAAATATTTTGACTTCAAAACAAAAAAAAACAAAAAAATTTGGCCTGACCCCTGAAAAGTTCGTTCTGACCCCTAAAATTTTCCCCGATCCCTAAATCTCTCCAGCCCCTTAATTTTTCACTCTCCTCCAACCATGAGATATATTTTGACTTCAAAACAAAAAAAAACAAATAAATTTGGCCTGACCCCTAAAAAGTGCGTCCTGACCCCTAAAATTTTCCCCGACCCCTAAATCTCTCCAGCCCCCTACTTGTTCACTCTCCCTCAACCATGAGAAATATTTTGACTTCAAAACAAAAAAAAACTAAAAAATTTGGCCTGACCCCTAAAAAGTTCGGCCTGACCCCTAAAATTTTCCCCGACCCCTAAATCTCTCCAGCCCCCTAATTTTTCACTCTCCCCCAACCATGAGAAATATTTTGAGTTCAAAACCAAAAAAAAACAAAAAAATTTGGCCTGACCCCTAAAAAGTGCGTCCTGACCCCTAAAATTTTCCCCGACCCCTAAATCTCTCCAGCCCCCTAATTTTTCACTCTCCCCCAACCCTGAGAAATATTTTGACTTCAAAACAAAAAAAAATTTAAAAAACAAAAAAATTTGGCCTGACCCCTAAAAAGTTCGTCTTGACCCCTAAAATTTTCCCCGACCCCTAAATCTCTCCAGCCCCCTAATTTTTCACTCTCCTCCAACCATGAGAAATATTTTGACTTCAAAACAAAAAAAAACATAATAATTTGGCCTGACCCCTAAAAAGTGCGTCCTGACCCCTAAAATTTTCCCCGATCCCTAAATCTCTCCAGCCCCTTAATTTTTCACTCTCCTCCAACCATGAGATATATTTTGACTTCAAAACAAAAAAAAACAAATAAATTTGGCCTGACCCCTAAAAAGTTCGGCCTGACCCCTAAAATTTTCCCCGACCCCTAAATCTCTCCAGCCCCCTAATTTTTCACTCTCCCCCAACCATGAGAAATATTTTGAGTTCAAAACCAAAAAAAAACAAAAAAATTTGGCCTGACCCCTAAAAAGTGCGTCCTGACCCCTAAAATTTTCCCCGACCCCTAAATCTCTCCAGCCCCCTAATTTTTCACTCTCCCCCAACCCTGAGAAATATTTTGACTTCAAAACAAAAAAAAATTAAAAAAACAAAAATGTTTGGCCTGACCCCTTAAAAGTTCGTCCTGACCCCTAAAATTTTCCCCGACCCCTAAATCTCTTCAGCCCCCTAATTTTTCACTCTCCCCCAACCATGAGATATATTTTGAGTTCAAAACAAAAAAAAACAAAAAAATTTGGCCTGACCCCTAAAAAGTTCGTCCTGACCCCTAAAATTTTCCCCGACCCCTAAATCTCTCCAGCCCCCTAATTTTTCACTCTCCCCCAACCCTGAGAAATATTTTGACTTCAAAACAAAAAAAAAACAAAAAAATTTGGCCTGACCCCTAAAAAGTTCGTCCTGACCCCTAAAATTTTTTTCGACCCCTAAATCTCTCCAGCCCCCTAATTTTTCACTCTCCCCCAACCATGAGAAATATTTTGAGTTCAAAACCAAAAAAAAACATAATAATTTGGCCTGACCCCTAAAAAGTGCGTCCTGACCCCTAAAATTTTCCCCGACCCCTAAATCTCTCCAGCCACCTAATTTTTCACTCTCCCCCAACCCTGAGAAATATTTTGACTTCAAAACAAAAAAAACAAAAAAAAACAAAAAAATTTGGCCTGACCCCTACAAAGTTCGTCTTGACCCCTAAAACTTTCCCCGACCCCTAAATCTCTCCAGCCCCCTAATTTTTCACTCTCCTCCAACCATGAGAAATATTTTGACTTCAAAACAAAAAAAAACAAAAAAATTTGGCCTGACCCCTGAAAAGTTCGTTCTGACCCCTAAAATTTTCCCCGATCCCTAAATCTCTCCAGCCCCTTAATTTTTCACTCTCCTCCAACCATGAGATATATTTTGACTTCAAAACAAAAAAAAACAAATAAATTTGGCCTGACCCCTAAAAAGTGCGTCCTGACCCCTAAAATTTTCCCCGACCCCTAAATCTCTCCAGCCCCCTACTTGTTCACTCTCCCTCAACCATGAGAAATATTTTGACTTCAAAACAAAAAAAAACTAAAAAATTTGGCCTGACCCCTAAAAAGTTCGGCCTGACCCCTAAAATTTTCCCCGACCCCTAAATCTCTCCAGCCCCCTAATTTTTCACTCTCCCCCAACCATGAGAAATATTTTGAGTTCAAAACCAAAAAAAAACAAAAAAATTTGGCCTGACCCCTAAAAAGTGCGTCCTGACCCCTAAAATTTTCCCCGACCCCTAAATCTCTCCAGCCCCCTAATTTTTCACTCTCCCCCAACCCTGAGAAATATTTTGACTTCAAAACAAAAAAAAATTTAAAAAACAAAAAAATTTGGCCTGACCCCTAAAAAGTTCGTCTTGACCCCTAAAATTTTCCCCGACCCCTAAATCTCTCCAGCCCCCTAATTTTTCACTCTCCTCCAACCATGAGAAATATTTTGACTTCAAAACAAAAAAAAACATAATAATTTGGCCTGACCCCTAAAAAGTGCGTCCTGACCCCTAAAATTTTCCCCGATCCCTAAATCTCTCCAGCCCCTTAATTTTTCACTCTCCTCCAACCATGAGATATATTTTGACTTCAAAACAAAAAAAAACAAATAAATTTGGCCTGACCCCTAAAAAGTTCGGCCTGACCCCTAAAATTTTCCCCGACCCCTAAATCTCTCCAGCCCCCTAATTTTTCACTCTCCCCCAACCATGAGAAATATTTTGAGTTCAAAACCAAAAAAAAACAAAAAAATTTGGCCTGACCCCTAAAAAGTGCGTCCTGACCCCTAAAATTTTCCCCGACCCCTAAATCTCTCCAGCCCCCTAATTTTTCACTCTCCCCCAACCCTGAGAAATATTTTGACTTCAAAACAAAAAAAAATTAAAAAAACAAAAAAATTTGGCCTGACCCCTAAAAAGTTCGTCCTGACCCCTAAAATTTGCCCCGACCTCTAAATCTCGGAAATGGCGGAGCATAATTATTTCTCTTCTTACTTTACTTATTGACACGTTATTTAACATGTATACATATATTAGTGAAAACAATGGCGGAGCATAATTATTTCTCGTCTTACTTTACTTATTGACACGTTATTTACATGTATACAAATATTGGTGAAAACAATGGCGGAGCATAATTATTTCTCGTCTTACTTTACTTATTGACACGTTATTTTACATGTGTACAAATATTGGTGAAAACAATGGAGGAGCATAATTATTTCTCTTCTTACTTTACTTATTGACACGTTATTAACATGTATTCAAATATTAGTGAAAACAATGGCGGAGCATAATTATTTCTCGTCTTACTTTACTTATTGACACGTTATTTAACATGTATACAAATATTAGTGAAAACAATGGCGGAGCATAATTATTTCTCGTCTTACTTTACTTATTGACACGTTATTTAACATGTATACAAATATTAGTGAAAACAATGGCGGAGCATAATTATTTCTCTTCTTACTTTACTTATTGACATGTTATTTAACATGTATACAAATATTAGTGAAAACAATGGCGGAGCATAATTATTTCTCTTCTTACTTTACTTATTGACATGTTATTTAACATGTATACAAATATTGGTGAAAACAATGGCGGAGCATAATTATTTCTCTTCTTACTTTACTTATTGACACGTTATTTAACATGTATACAAATATAAGTGAAAACTATGGCGGAGCATAATTATTTCACTTCTTACTTTACTTATTGACACGTTATTTAACATGTATACAAATATAAGTGAAAACTATGGCGGAGCATAATTATTTCACTTCTTACTTTACTTATTGACACGTTATTTAACATGTACAAATATTAGTGAAAACAATGAAGGAGCATAATTATTTCTCTTCTTACTTTACTTATTGACACGTTATTTAACATGTGTACAAAAATTGGTGAAAACAATGGAGGAGCATAATTATTTCTCTTCTTACTTTACTTATTGACACGTTATTTAACATGTGTACAAATATTGGTGAAAACAATGGCGGAGCATAATTATTTCTCTTCTTACTTTACTTATTGAAACGCTATTTAACATGTGTACAAATATTGGTGAAAACAATGGAGGAGCATAATTATTTCTCTTCTTACTTTACTTATTGACACGTTATTTAACATGTATACAAATATTGGTGAAAACAATGGCGGAGCATAATTATTTCTCTTCTTACTTTACTTATTGACACGTTATTTAACATGTGTACAAATATTAGTGAAAACAATGGCGGAGCATAATTATTTCTCGTCTTACTTTACTTATTGACACGTTATTTAACATGTATACAAATATTAGTGAAACCAATGGCGGAGCATAATTATTTCTCTTCTTACTTTACTTATTGACACGTTATTTAACATGTGTACAAATATTAGTGAAAACAATGGAGGAGCATAATTATTTCTCTTCTTACTTTACTTATTGACACGTTATTTAACATGTGTACAAATATTGGTGAAAACAATAGCTGGGCATAATTATTTCTCTTCTTACTTTACTTATTGAAACGCTATTTAACATGTGTACAAATATTGGTGAAAACAATGGAGGAGCATAATTATTTCTCTTCTTACTTTACTTATTGACACGTTATTTAACATGTATACAAATATTGGTGAAAACAATGGCGGAGCATAATTATTTCTCTTCTTACTTTACTTATTGACACGTTATTTAACATGTGTACAAATATTAGTGAAAACAATGGCGGAGCATAATTATTTCTCTTCTTACTTTACTTATTGACACGTTATTTAACATGTATACAAATATTAGTGAAAACAATGGCGGAGCATAATTATTTCTCTTCTTACTTTACTTATTGACACGTTATTTAACATGTGTACAAATATTAGTGAAAACAATGGAGGAGCATAATTATTTCTCTTCTTACTTTACTTATTGACACGTTATTTAACATGTATACAAATATTAGTGAAAACAATGGCGGAGCATAATTATTTCTCTTCTTACTTTACTTATTGACACGTTATTTAACATGTATACAAATATTAGTGAAAACAATGGCGGAGCATAATTATTTCTCTTCTTACTTTACTTATTGACACGTTATTTAACATGTATACAAATATTAGTGAAAACAATGGCGGAGCATAATTATTTCTCTTATTACTTAACTTCTTGAGACGTTATTTAATATGTATACAAATATTAGTGAAAACAATGGCGGAGCATAATTTTTCTCTTCCTATTTTACTTATTTAGACGTTATTTAATATGTATACAAATATTAGTGAAAACAATGGTGGTGCATAATTATTTATTACTTTAATTTCACTGATAATACAATAACTTCACACCTCTCAAAAAGGAGGAGGTAATACTTGGGAGGATGGTATCATGTCAACAGAAGAAATGCAGTTAGGATTAAGCAACCCTGGCTTCACTACAAACTCGTGTTCAAAAAAGTGCCGTTATTGATTAAGCAACCCTGGCTTCACTGTGGATTCATGTTCAAAAAAGTGCCGGTCGGAATTAAGCAACCCTTGCTTCACTATGGACTCATGTTCAAAAAAATGCCGTTAGGGATTAAGCAAAAGTTGCTTCAATAAAAATTTATGTTTTGATGGGATAAGGCAACCCGTGCTTCACTATAAACTCATGTTCAAAAAAGTGCCGTTAGGGATTTCCTCTGACGTCATTTCCTGCTAAAATCGTGACTTTGCATTATGCCGACAAACCCCCATCTCCAAATTTGGCCTGAGGCGCACCACCGGCGAATGCCGACACTCCACCAAATTCATCCTGAGTCGCTCACACCGGCGAATGCCGACACTCCCCCAAATTCGGCCTGAGGCGCTCATACTGGCGAATGCTGACACTCCTCCCCGAATTTCGCCTGAGGCGCCCCACCGCCGAATGCCGATACCCCCCCCCTCTTCCCCAAATTTCTCCTGAGGCGCTCACACCGGCGAATGCCGACACCCCCCACACCCACCCCAAGTTTTCAATATGTATACAATATGTATAGAAATATTAGTGAAAACAATGGGGGAGCATACAAATATTAGTGAAAACAGTGGGGGAGCATAATTATTTATTACTTTAATTTTACTGATACTACACTAACTTCACACCTCTCAAAAAGGAGGAGGTAATACCTAGGAGGATGTTATCATGTCAACAGAAAAAATGTGGTTAGGATTAAGCAACCCTTGCGTCACTATGAACTCATGTTAAAAAAAGTGCCGTTATTGATTAAACAACACTTGCGTCACTATAAACGCATGTATCAAAAAGTGCCGTTAAGAGTTAAGCAACCCTTGCATCACTATGGACTCATGTTCAAAAAAGTGCCGTTAGTAAGTAAGCAACCCGTGCTTGACTATGGACTCGTGTTCAAAAAAAGTGCCGTTTGTGATTAAGCAACACTTGTTTCACTATAAACTCATGTTCAAAAAAGAGCCGTTAGGGATTTCCTCTGACGTCATTTCCTGTTAAAATCATGACGGTGCATTATTTCTCAAATTCTTTGTTTTTTTCTCAAATTAGTACTAAACAACGTTGAAAATCGAGGAAAAATGCACCCCCCCATTGGAGAAAAGTGCTCAGTCGACCCTCGAAGAGTCCATTTTTTGTTCCGGTTCTGAGATATTATACGTCCCGGGGCTGGCCGGTTATAATGATGTCAACCGTGTGACTGTTTGTTGGGTCCTCTCGGAGGAGTATCTGGACATACAAACAAACAAACAAACAAACAAACAAACAAACAGACAAACATACAGACAACTGCCCTTTATATAGGAGAAGATAAGAACTCGCCATATTTTCAAACCTTTTCGAATCTCATAAGACTTCGCCAGGTACGTGATGAGGTTACAAAATGAAAACTGGTAAATGTATTGCGAAAGTCAGTTAAGAACGTTTTTAAAACATTCTAAAGTACCCTCCCCCACTTGTATCGAATTGGTTGATGGTGTGTTTACCTGCTTAAATGAGTAACACTTTGATGAACTTAGAAAGTTAAAGTACATTTTCATCATTTATATAGATATATATATATATATATATTATTATACTAAATGTGACTTAACCAACGTGTGTTTCCCTGTGACTTTTTTCTTTAATCATTTTTATAACACAAAATACATGCTAACTATATGGGTTATGAAGTTATGTTTTTATTATTCTGATTGGCCGTAATTTTTTATTGGTGACATTATATTTGAATACAACCATGTTGTAGTCCGCAGAGAAACAGTCCCATGGTAATGTTTTACACAGATGAGAAGTTATTCGATAAAAAATCTGTACATTGATATACCGTTTGATGTTAGACACACAGAAAAAAGGAAATTATGTGCAGTTATGATGAGTTCTTGCTGAGAATGTCTTACAAGGAGGAAACAGTGACAGAAGCTCAGTCGAGAATTTTCCATTGAAATAACGACGTATTTACCTATCTCCCACCACGAGAAGATGCAATACAAGGTCGGAAGATGAGGGTTAAAAATCCAGAGGACAAAAGGAGGTGAACTCTGACCCACAAAAAATGTTTGATCAGTTCCGTCGGAATTCCCCCGTTGAATCGCCTCAGGCAATTAGCAATAAATTAACACCTTTTGAAAGACAGAAGGTAAAGACTGGTGGTAGGGTGGATCTTCTAAGACTATTCAGATCAAGGTCACTGTTCGTAAAAATGGTGAACACTATGTCGGTCTTATTGACGTATTCTCAACTGAGCGAAGATTAGAAAAAGACTAACAACGTATTTGCTGTTAGAAAAGGAACGTAAAGATTAGGATAGATCATCCCCTACTATATTGCGTGAGAGAGAGAACTGCAGAGTGACAGAATGGACTGACTGACAGAGCTCCTCACAGAAATGCGTGGACGCAAACAAAAAGATCCAAAACTAAACCCCCCAAAAATAAATAAATAAAGACAAATTTACACAAATAAAAATCCTTCATCTAAACATGTGATCACGTCGACAGGCTGTCTCTGTCAACGGCTTTTTAGATCTCCATCCATTCTGACCCTGAAACCCGCGATTCTATCCCAGCCATCACTCGCAGCTAACATTAAATATTGGTGGCATCTGTTGATTAGACGGTTCTTTTTTTCTTTTCTTTTTTGCTTTTCTTTTGTTTCATTTTCCAGATGCTGATACCATTTTTCGAAGTGGAGAGTGTTTGACCAGGCCGAAGAGTCTCGCCCTTTGTCCGTCCTGGGCACACCTCACTCGGCGCCTAGGACGCCGCTTATTTGCTCTATTGCGACTCGTCGATGCTTTGAGACGCCTCGACCAGACGCAATCGGCTGGAACCAGATTCACGATTGGTGACAAATCTGGTTTGGCGCTACTCGTATTCTCTGAATGCCTCCAACGTTCACTCACTCCACAGCCGACACTTGCGTCATATATATATATATATATATATATATATATATATATATATATATATATATATATATATATATGTTTTCATGATGCACAATTTTTATTTTTGTTTGGTCTAGAAGTCTAACGCTTTTTCTCTCTGTCTCTCTACTTTCGATTCTTTCGCTTGTCATCTCTCTTCCTCTCTTAATTTTCTCCCTCTGCCTGGCTCTCTCTCTCTCCCTCGTTCCCTCTCTCTCTCTCTCTCTCTCTCTCTATATATATATATATATATATATATATATATATATATATAGTAAGCTATGAAAATATATTTATGGCAATTAAGCTACACAGAGGCTCCCGCGTTACATCCCAAGGGGGAATCTTAAGGCTTAATTGCCATAAATATATTTTCATAGCTTACTACCTAGCTCTACTTACGTATCGAGCACTGTTGAACTAAATACTGAAAATTGATACATAAAAAAGTATATCCCCTTATAAAATGTTATGTGGATACATGAAATAGTAATATATATATATATATATATATATATATATATATATATATATATATATATATATATAGAAATAGATAGATAGATAGATAGATAGATAGATAGATAGATAGATGTGTGTGAGTTGATTTTGATAAATAAAAATTCGCTTCAAAATTTTTATTTATTTATTAACTTTTTAGAAACGATTCTTATAAGTATTTTTTTAGAATTTGCTTCTATTTTAATAACGCATTTACAAATTTAACTAAATTGTTTTCGTTTACACATTTGGAAATGTAATTGCATTTTCAAACATATTTGAATTCACCAAATGAGGAATTTATTTAAATGTTTCCCTTATTATCGGCAAAAACATATTTGATTATCTCTCTTTCATAAATATATGGATCTTAACATTTGACTCAATTATATCCCCTTTCGGAAATCTTGGATGATTCCGTTTCTCTGGGGATATGCTCACCTGAACATTTTCGGGATTTTTATCCTTTGAAAATTCGTCACGTTTGTAACAATATATTTTGTGGGTAACTGATGAACATAGTTGAAATCCTGTTGTTTTTACTTTTATTTTCTTCGATACGATGAACCACATATTTTTTTATTTATGTGTTAAGCTTAAGATTCTGAAGAAAAGAAACTGCATTTTCTGGTAAAGTATCAGGATATGTTTTTACTGTATATTCTTCTGAAAACAATTGTAAATCCGTTGCGTATAAATTATTATATGATGATATTATGATAAAAATATTGAAATAAAAACATTTACAAGTTCTATTTAATTGCTAAATAGAGCTTTCCATTGCCAAGCGAAATTATATACCCTTGTGAATCAATCTAAGATATATAAATTTTATTTATATTATTATAAAGCTGGAGTGCCGAGCATAGAAGTGCGTTTTATACGTAGTCAGATGCGCTGGGCAGGGCACTTAGTTGCGATGGGAGATTACAGGCTCCCTAAGCAACTCTTATATGGGGAACTGCTGCATGGAAAACGTTTAAAACACAGACCTAAGTTACGTTTTAAAGATATAATAAAAACAACCTTAAAGCCCTCGATATGAATGTGGTTATCTTGATGAGGATTTCTGGAGTGATCGGTCCGACGGAATGTATCTATGATGGCTGTGGCAGATTTGGGCAAAGCGTATAGTGTACTCCATCTTTAAATGTACTTTGCGGAAGCAATCAGTGCCAAACGTCCCAGCCACCATGTATGTGGTTTATGTGGCAGATCCTTTATTCCATTTTTATTTTTACATTTTGTCTGAAACATTGTTTCTTTTATTCCTCATATATATATATATATATATATATATATATATATATATATATATATATATATATATATATATAGTAAATATTTTGAAATATTAAAGTGTTTTTGTACTTACAGACGATATTGTTTCGGCTTTCTCCTCTCATCAATGCAGGAGTGGCGGTTGCAGGCGATCGCATTATATCGAACGCAGTTGGTAGATTCAGTCAAGAATCACAGGCCTAACGTCTATGCCCACGTGGTCACGAGAAATCGCCACAGACAGTAATTGAAATTAACGTTCACTTACCCAAGAGGCGGATGCTAGCGTCATTGTTGTCAAGCGGAACTTTACATAATCGCTAGGATGACAATAATCTTGTAATTCGAAACAGAGCTCTACTATTAAGACTATTAAATTTTAAAACGGCATTAACAGTAAATATTTTTTTAATATTTAAGTGGTTTTGTACCTACAGACGATATCGTTTCGGTTTTTTTTACCCTCATCTGTGCAGGAGTGGCGGTTGCAGAGAGTCACATAGGATCGAACGCAGTTCATAAATACAGTCTATAATCACGAGCCTGTATATATATATATATATATATATATATATATATATATATATATATATATATAGATATAGTAGCGTAACAAATTTCTCGGCGTTATTCGGGAAAATTGAGGAAACCATGATTTCTAACAGCCATGAATAAATAAGTGTGTGTGTGCCTATTGGAAGAGGGTATTTTTAATTGCCAATTTAATTCCTAATCGTAACCCTAAAGAAGTAAATTGACTAGAAAAAACTGCAAACATTCTGTTAAATCAAGTGCTATTTTTTATCTACGATATAAGAATTATGATTAGACAAAGCTGTATGTTATAATAAAATGAAAATATTCATATAATTAGAAACTAATAAAAACAAATAATTAATTAATAAGATGTCCTTTTGCAAATGAATTCACGTAAGAGTTGTTATTGCATTAATGTTATCAGTATATTATAAACCTATTATTTTTATTTTGAATATGAATTTTACGTTTTAATTTCACAGTCAGTTCGACCAATGGCACAACTTAATATCTATTTCAATATCTAAATGATACATTTCTCACATTTGCCAACAATATAGCATTATATAAAGCATCAAGCATGTAAAGTATAACGGTCATTAATATTTTAATTTTGAATATTTCGAACGTCCCTCCGTCCTTTATCAAAATGTATGACTTGATAAAAATTGATTAAATATGCAATTTTTGAACTCTGAATATTTCAAACTTTGTACATGGGTCATTTCAAATGACGCTTCTTTCTCTTTAGAGTTTCGCGTTAATTTTTACGTTTTAACAGCAAATATGCATTACTTAAGCTTCAAAGACATACATACTTTACAGGTAAAATATATATAAAAGAGAGGAAAATACGCCATAGTTGCTCTTCTTGTGAAGGCAACATGGAAATGCCATGGAGCAGTATTCTTGAAATATTCGTTGAAGATAAATCTGAGCGTTGAAGTCCACTATTATTATTATTATTATTATTATTATTATTATTATTATTATTATTATTATTATTATTATTATTATTATTACTATTACTATTACTATTATTATTATTATTATTATTATTATTATGATTACTATTACTATTATTATTATTATTTTTATTATTATTATTATTATTATTATTATTATTATTATTATTATTATTATTTAAGCTGAGTTAATCAATGATTGTCCCCTTAAAGCTTTTCCTATATATTTTAATCAGACAAAATGCATGCTAAAATATTGCTCAATTTCAGCATTGAGTTATGTTTTTTAAAAAATCCATTTTACTTGTTCTAATTAGCCATAATGTTTTAACTCACCAAATAACCCATCTCTTACTAAGTCAAACGTTTATTCATTTATTTCTGTGATCTGAATTAGTTGCTTTCCAGAGAGAGAGAGAGAGAGAGAGAGAGAGAGAGAGAGAGAGACCGCCAGACAGACAGAGAGAGACAGGGACAGGGAGAGAGACAGGGACAGGGAGAGAGAGATTGAAGTCGTGTTGAATACCACGGAATTTCGCGTTTTGTAATTTTCTTTAGTAATGTTTTCGACACAGTGAACAATCTTACGGGTCGACGGTGGTAGTTGGTATAATATGGCTCCGAGAGCATCTCTAGTGTATCGGGACTTCATCATTCTGGATAAACGGTCCGGGGTAGAAACCATATTGTTATTGTCTGGTCGAATCATGTGCACCCTAAGCGTTAAAAAAAAACTCCGAGAAAATAGAAAACTTTTCCCAGTACTGGCAAGCGGTGTCCGCTTTTGGTGTCTTTCTGTAAAAGATAATCCTGTTCGCAAAATGCCGCCTGAATCGTTTATTTGAGAAGTTTTTTTTTATTCATTTAATTTAATTTTATTTTATTTAAAGGGCGTTTTTATCGCTATATACTTTTCTTAGGTGTATTTTTTTATGTTTTATTTTTGTATATTTTAGTAAACGTGTTATTTTTCGACTTTTCACAATATCGGATACTCCGTCTTCGTGTATGGCTGCCTGTTGCTATTATGTATTCTAGAGATATTATTTTTAAATATTTTATTTATTTTTATTTAAATTCAGAGAGTACTTCTACAGGGTGGGCCAAAATAAGGGTCCTATCTTTAAATTTGAATAACTTGAATTTGAATAACTTCCACAAAATAAAAGTTAAACTCACCAAACTTTATGTGTGTGTAGACTGACTCTTCCGAGATTTTTTGAAATAAACAAAACAAATTTTAGCCGAAAAACACTTCTTAAAACTTACAAAAACTAAAGTATTGTTTTTTACACTGTTTTGAGTTTTTTAAGCAAAAATAATGTTTTATAAATGAGGGTACGTTCCTTAGGGCTAATACGGCTCATGCTTGCTTCGGAAGGGGTCCTTTACTTATTCTAAAAAAAAAAAGAAAAAAATCAATAAATAAAAAAGTTATGAATTTTTGAAAATAGGACCCTTATTTTTGCCCACCCTGTATTAGTGCTTATAGTGTGGTTAGGTGTGTATGTTTAAAATATGTTTCTTTTTGATATGTGGATTTTGTCGAGTACGCATTGTTCATAACCGGTGTATAATGACGACAAGGGACCTCTGAAAAGTCTAAAAGGTTTAATTATGTGAAATTGATCAGATCGTCGTTCGTATGTTTATCTACGTGGGTAATGCGCAAATTGGGTATCTTGTATCACAAAGAAGAAATATGTTGAAACTTAACGGACTCCAAAAATACTAGTAGAAAAATTAAACGTGACAGACTACAGAAAATGAGTTTTAAAATCATAACATGACAGACCAAGGAAAATGAGTTTTAAAACTTAAGTATGGCAGATTGAGGAAAATAAATTTTCAAACTTAAGCATGACAGACCAAAGAAAATGAGTTTTCAAACTTAAACATGACAGACCAAGAAGAGACTCGAAAGTTTAACGTGACAGACTGACGAAACTGCTATTTTACACTTAAACTCAATGGAAAGAGACCAAAGAAAAATAAGATCTTAAAGTGAAGCGTAATCGAGCGACGACCCGCATAACCCATGAACAAAGGGAAATAAAGAGGTATCTTAAAAGCGATGTTCGACCTGCAACCTTTCGTCCAATATATCAGTCACGTCATTTGATTTTGATCCTGGAAGAAAATCCTCTCTCTAACCGATCCGGCTCTTATCACGGGATTTTGCTCTTCCTGTGACAAAACGAGCTGTGATCAGCAGCGGATCGTTCGTCATTGGCGCACACAGGTTATCGAGATTTTTAATCGCTAATTTTGTTCAGAAAACCCAATAACACAAGAGATGAAAGCGGTCCACTTAATATAATGAGAACCGTTCTTTATTATTAACTTCGCTCCCCTCTCTTCCTCGTTGTCTCTCTACCTCCCTCTCTTCCTCGTTGTCTCTCTACCTCCCTCTCTTCCTCGTTGTCTCTCTACCTCCCTCTCTTCCTCGTTGTCTCTCTACCTCCCTCTCTTCCTCGTTGTCTCTCTACCTCCCTCTCTTCCTCGTTGTCTCTCTACCTCCCTCTCTTCCTCGTTGTCTCTCTACCTCCCTCTCTCCCTATCTCACCCTATATCTCTCCCTAATCGCGCAGATTAAATAGACGCAACTTGTTTGAGATGCGTCACAACATTTCTGTGCGACGATGTGTTTATCGCTTAAGTTTGAAATAAATAGTTTGTCGATCTCCTAAGCTGCAGTTGAAAACACATTGTTATCGCTAAACGCGAAAATGCTATTTCAAAATAAAGTGTGACAGACTAAACGATGGACTCTGATAGAAGAGGTTTAACACGACTAAAATAAGTTGCGTCCGTTCAGTCTCCGTATTTAGTGCTGAAAATACTATTTTAAAAAATGGAGCTTAAAAGACCGACGAAAACGCTATTTCAAACTTAAGCGTGACAGACTGATAAACAAACAAGACGTTGAATTGATATGTATGGACGCATCTAAAATATGTTGCGGACATTTAGGCAGCCTAAATGGACGCAACATATTTTAGCTGCGTCCATACATATTTGACGATGAAAATAATATTTAAACCGAAAACGCTATTTTAAACTTAAGCGCGACAGACTGACAAATATACAGGACGTGTAATTAGTGTGTATTTAGACTGTGTATTTAACGATAGAAATACTATTTAAAACGAAAATGCTATTTCAAGTTTAAGCGTGACCGAGTGACCAACAGACAAGGTCGTATAATGAAGCTGCATCGATGCAGCTAAAATAGTCTGCATCTATTAAATATTCCTGCTTAGTGATAAAAACAGTATTAAAAACTTACCCGTGACCGACCGACCGACCGACCGACCGACCGAGTCTCCCACATATGTTCAACAACGCATCTAATGACCGATCTTTACATTTTGGACGAGACGACGTTCAAACATTTGATCAATATCAAATTCTGAACAAAGTAAGACGCGCGTTTTTTTAATAAGCCCACAAAGACTGAACGATGTTTTTCCAGAGCAAATGCTTTGAGCTTCAGTTCAATTTGACCCTGAGTATAGACTGACTTTAAAACAGATCCGATGTGATCCACTTATCTTCTGGCAAACATATTTGGTGTTCAATAATTATTCGATAACGATCGGCGATTCAAAAAGTAAAAATAGCCAATCGAGTACTGCTTTGTCTATATCATAGATAGGCATTTAATCAGTTTATTTTACAAAAAGCCATTTTTTTCATACATTAAATTAACATGAGTCATCGACTACAAGCATGTATATATATATATATATATATATATATATATATATATATATATATATATATATATATATATTCTGGTACAGAAAAATTAGTACAACATTCGTACCGTCGGTTTCAAGCACGGAAGGTCTTACCCATCCGGCTCTCTTCAGCTTCTGTTGTCATCTGTTTTGGAAATGTGAGGTCACATGACACTCTCGTTGGGATGCGTTATTTGCTCAGTGTGTTGTGTGTGTTTGTTTAAATTTAAATTTAGTGTAATAAGACCGTTGAGATTTAAAACACGAGAGAATTCAAGATTAAAGGGAATAAAAAATAAAAAATATATGAAAATATATATAAACAAATATATATAAAAACATTTCAATACTAAGAATAAAAGAATAAAAAAAGAGAGAGAATATAGAGAATAAAAAAGAGAGAGAAAGAAAGAATAAAAACATAATGAATAAAAATAAATTAAAAATCAATTTAAAAATTAAAAAAATAATAATAATAAAAAAATAAAATTAAAAATTAAAAATTAAAAACAAAAATAATGAAAGGGTTTCTCTGAAATTTCGCGTGAGCCAAATTATGAATGTGTATCATTAGCCGTTATATTTTTGAAGGTATGCGTTCTAAAAGGAAAAACCGTTAACGTGTTAAAAATCTTTTACCCAGATTGGAGTGATTTTAATGAAGAAATTCAGATCTAAGGGAGGTAACTTAGTTGGAAATATGAAATGTTTGAGTTTGTTAAAATGGATTTGTAGATTAATCTAGTGGCTGATAAATAAATTAAATATTTTTGCATTCTTGTATTTTTGTTAAAGTTGAAGTTTTTGCTCTTGGAATTTATGTGGATATAGTTTGTTTAAATGGATTTGTAGAGTAATCTAGTGACTGATAAATAAATTAAATATTTTTGTATTTTTGTGAAAGTCGAAGTTTTTGCTCTTGAAATTTATGTGGATATAGGTTGATGAGGTGTTTGTTCGTTTTTATTGTGTTTATATTAGTAGAGGGGGGTAGTTAGACATTATGTGAATGGCCTTTGAAATGTGGTATTTTTCAGCGTCACATAGAGGACATCTGTTTATGGCTGGAGAGAAGGATGGTTTTCTATCAATTATTTTCCATTTGATGGTGAAGGGTGTATTTTCTTCTTTAAGCTGCCATATTCGGGTCGCGAGTGCCTTATTAGCCTTGTTTTTGTATCTGAAGGAGTTTCTGTGTGCGTATAGCCTTTGTTTGAAGTTTCCCTTCGTCATCCCAATATATTTTTCTGCATTACTGGTATTCTGGTCTGTGACGGTTGCTTCATATATGATTGAATCGATTTTGCAATTTCCCTCCAGGGGGCAGTTGTTTTTGTCTTGGCATGAGCAGCCTGCGTTTGTAATTGTTTTGGGTTCTGCAGAGATAATTTTCCTTATTGAAGGGGCAGTGGAATAGCTGACCTTAACAGAATTTCTGTTAAAAAGTTTGTGTAATTCATTTGTGGGTGGGAAGTGTTTGTCGAGTAATTTGAGGAAAAGTTGGCCTACCTTTGTTTTGGTATTGGTCGAATAGGGTGGGAAAAACCAGATCACCGATCTCCTTCTATTGCGGGTCCCCCGTGGTTGGTCTCGGTTGGGGGTGTATGAGATCTCTTCTCTGAACCCGCTGTCGCGGAGCGCTTTGTTGTAATATGGTGCTGCTTGGTTGAAAATTTCGGGACTGGATGAGAGGTTTGAAATTCTTTGGCTAACATTATTGACTTAATTTTTAAAGATGGTGGGGGGTGGCAGGATCCCTTGTGTATGTATTGGAGTGTTTCATTGGGTTTGTGGAAAGGTTTGTGTGTATTGTTTTTAAGGTTCAGTGTGGTATCTAGGAAGTTTACTTGGTCTAAATTTGTTTTAATGGTGATTTTGAAGCCGAGATTATGGAAGGTGTGTGTTAATTCTTTTCTAAATCTATCTAATGTGTTTCCGTTGTGGTTGCGTGACAGACAAAGCCCGTCATCTCTATAGAGACAAAGAAATGGTCTGGAAATTTATTTTGGAGTGTATCTAATATAAGCAAGCCGACTAAGTCACAGATGTCTGCACTGTCGTAGGCCCCCATTGCAACATCAAATGGGTCCTCTGGGTTTGATTTTTTAACCCAAGCCCTTCCCTCGAAGAAGAGAAGGGTTTGTCTTGCTTGCAGTATTGTGTCCCTTTCTAGTTGACTGATGTTTGTGTGTGAAAGTGCAAATGTTAAGGCCTTATCTAGGGTGTCTTTTGTAATGGATGGGTAGAAGTCTACTATATCTAATTGTGTGAATTAGCATCTGTGTTTATCTTGTATGTTATGGAACTAATTTAGGACTGAGTTAGTATTGCCCCAAAGACTTAGGTTTATTTTTTCCTTAATTTTATTAACTATATTTTTAACAATGGATTTGCTTGCTAGTCCTAGTTCGCTTTTAGCTGGGTTGATTAGTCTGCATGAGGGTTTATTTGTGAAGTTTTCTTTGTGGTCTTTTAAAGTAACAAAGGCCTTCCTCTTATCTAAATAATTAATTCTATATTCGACACCTAGTCTAGTAGCTATTTCAGTAGTATCATTATTAATAGACTTATATGTATCTGCCTTGGCTAATTGATATTTATCGGTAATGGAGCTAATTGTTAGGTCTGTTTTTTCCTTTTTAGTCATTTTATAAATATTTTTAGTTTTGTCGGAGAATACAAGTGCGTTATTTTCTCTTTTAAGTTTTTTATGTCGGCGGTAAGTGTCTTCTGAAATGGATTTTGCTTGTTTGTAAAAACTAGGTTGTGAGTAATGTTGAGTAGGTCTTTTTCGAAATTGTCTAAGGCCTCTACTTTTGGCGGGTATTTACCAGATTTTAAGCCGTAGTAGTTTTTTTCTGTTTGCCTCTGTTCTGTATTCAACACTTTCCACCTCATTCTTCCTATGACGTCCACTATTTTTGTCAGGAGTATCCTGGTATATGTTTGTTTTTTGGGGGTTGGGATATTTTTGGTTGAATATCCGAGAGTGTATAGTTCCATTTCCCAGGGTATAGGTGGTAATCCCTGTTAATTTGTTTTTCCGTAGTGTTGGTAATTTTCTCGAGAGTGCTCGACTACGAGGCTAACAGGGTTTAACTGTAATTCCTGGTAGGGGTTGAGTAACTTCTTTGTAAAATGGTAGGAAAAATCCCAGCAGAGTGCTCGATTAATTAAGAATTAAAGATAAAAATTAAGAGCATAGTATTTATTTATTCTGGTACTAATTTTTCTGTACCAGAATAAGTAAATATTATGCTCTTAATTTTTAACTTTAATTCTTAATTAATCGAGCACTCTGCTGGGATTTTTCCTACCATTTTACAAAGAAGTATATATATATATATATATATATATATATATATATATATATATATATATATATATATATATATATATATATATATATATTTATATATATATATATATGTTGGTCAAAAGAACTATCAAGACTGAATTTCCACTTATATTCAAAACCACATATATATATATATATATATTTATTTATAACTACCTGCAATAGTCCCAATGTGGTTGACTTAATATATTGCACCAATTATATAAACGGAAACTACGTTGGGGGCACAGACCTGGAGTTCCGTCTACGTTTGAATAAACATAAACAGATTATTAGAGACAAATCCACACAGTACCCAGTAGCCATATATTACATTGTTCTAAACTACACCATAGACAGCATCAAATGCATCCACATAACCTCCAATTTTAAGACACCGCAACAGAGATAAAAACACGAAATCAAACACCTTTTAAGACTCAATGCACACACCTCAGGACTGAACAAAGATTTAAGACATCTCAATTCTTATCAATTATATAAACACACAAACTGACGAACAACATTTTTCTTATTGAGGAGGATGAGTGTGTACGGTGGGAAAATAACTTATCTTTCCCTATTAGCAATTTTTCTTTTCAATATTTTCCTTCATTTCATATATATGTGTGTATGAGTAGGTGTATATATATATATATATATATATATATATATATATATATATATACATATACATGTTCTCAAATACTCCGAACATAAAGCAGGCAAAAAGATGTTACCCATCCCCCCTTCCTCCCCGGAACCTTTCGACATTTTATGACTTCTAAACATAAGTAAAAACAACACTTTTTTGTCTGGTCAGGATACTGCTGAGGTCATAACTTTTGCTTTTATATATCTCTCATCTATCCATCTATTTCCCTCTCTCTGTCTCTCTCTCGCTCTCTCTCTCTCTTTCTCTCTCCCTCTCTCTATATATATATTAACGTATATATATATATATATATATATATATATATATATATATATATATATATATGTGCGTGTATGTGTGTATGTGTGTATATGCATGTATGTATGGGTGTATGCGTGTGTATATGTATGTATATGCATAGATGTATGTAAGTTTATGTAATGTACGTGTGTATATATATATATATATATATATATATATATATATGTTTGTTTGGGGGGTGTATACAGGTATATATATATATATATATATATATATATATATATATATATATATATATATATATATATATACATACACTTTTACATGTTATGGCCCAATTATGTATTGGAAATAGTCCAAAACGCCACCCACGTTTCTGACCTTTTTAAGTGTAAAGATGCTGGGAATGACACACACGAGTCACATGTACACATTTCTTCATCTCATTGACAATAATCTTTTCCTCCTGCTACTACCACCCACTATACACATGCATACCTTTCAATACACTGAAGAAGGCCGAAGAAGCAGCCGAAAATTCTCTTCTCTAAGAAAATAGATTTTTAAAGACGTTTTGTATTCCTATAGGTCAATATATAACATAATGAAAATATATAAACATTCATATATTTTTATGTCATTTATTATACATAAAATGAGACATAGAAGTGGTGCAAAACTCTTCTGTTTGGGGAACTCATTTTACTCGTCCTTGGACGGGTTTTCTATTCATATATATATATATATATATATATATATATATATATATATATATATACTAGCAAATTCTACCCGCCCTCCGGGCGGCAATTACTGACGCTATAGTCCTTACAGAAACCAAAGAAATAATTTTCATTTTACATTTTGGTAATTTAGAGGAAGTTTTGAAAAACGATGCTTGTCGTATTATTATTTGATATATCCCAATATGGGGGAAATATACTGTGCATGGACATCATCAAATTTTGTTTTTTAGGAAGAAACAACAAAAAGCTCAATTGATATGGTATTTAAGATATCCAACGTCGATAAATTTTCTTTTGTTCCAGTATAAAAATTAAAATGAATTCTCCATTAAAACTGGTTATATAATAAAATGAATATACATACGGGTGGAACGTCGATTAGTCAAATATTTCATTTTTATATTACTGAGTAATTCGAAATGGGTACTTTGTACTTTTCACCTTTATTATAAAAGAAAGAAAAATACGTAAATAATATTAAAGAAAAATACATTTTTGTGTAATTTAGAAAGATTAAAGGAGGTTTATTTCTTTTCTATGACAAATCATCATCATCATCATCATCATCATCATCATCATCATCATCATCATCATCATCATCATCATCACTACCAACATGTTAACTCCTTGGCCTTTTGGCTAGGAGCAAAATGTAGTATTTGAACTGAATCTGCATTTAGTTTTTATGATCACTGTCAGTGAAAGAGAAATCCTTCTAGACCGAGGCAATTGTGAACGTTTGTTCCAATTCAGAGTGCCCATTTTGGGGGAGCTGGATTCTCCCCACGTTAAATATTTACATAGGCCTAACTCTGCTCTCGTGGGAGGAAGTAAATAGGAATAGGAACAGCAGCAGCAACCACAACACCGGCAACAAATTTATTAAAAATAATAATAAACGCATGTATTTGATTATCAACAGATTAGAAAATATTAATTCATTAGAAACTTAAGAATAAATAAATATCCAAATGAGAGGCTGAGCGGATGATATCATAATGAACGAACTACATATACTGCCCCTCCCCCAAAGGAGGGGTTAATGCCTGGGAGGATGATATCATGACAACAGAATAGATAGTACACTATCTCCCCTCACACACAAAACTAGTTACCATGAGGAAATGGTATCGTGAGGAACGAATGTATACTCTACGACTCCCCCCCCCCCGAAGAGGAGGTAACGCCTGGGAGGAATGTATCATGACAAATGAAAATACACTACAGAGAATTAAATAAGCATAAACCGTTTTAATGTCAATATAGTAAGAATAGGTGGAAAAACTTTTGCATTTATTTATTTAGATAACATTAAAACACATGGCAAGTTTCATTGTCTACGTGAAACGCCTAAATGAAAATTGACTGGAAAAATATAGTCGCCATCTTTATAAACAAAAATGAATACGCTGGCTAAAGAAGAACTATAACTTTCATAATTGTCTAGTTAAAAATACATGTTTATTATAAACTTAAGTTATCGTTTTTCCTTAGCTAGTATTATAACGAACGAACATATACTACACTGCCCCCCTAACAGACGATAATATCATGATGAACGAACACGACTTACCCCCACCCAAAAAGGAAAAGGCCATTCTTGCGCGGACGGTCTTAAAAGAACAGAATCGATATTACACAACCTTAAAAGATATTCTTACTAAATCGAGTCTTGGGGATTTTTCATTCTGGGAGAATTCCTCTACACACACTTAAAAACGGAGGAGGTAATTCCTGGAAGGACAGTCTTATGACAACAGAACCGATACTACACTACACCGCCCATTAAAATATTCCAATTTAATCATTTGTTTTTCAATTTAAAAATGCCTCGTCACAAAAAAATATTTTTTATGGTTCCATGGCCTTTTGGCTAAGATCAAAGTGTAGTATCTGTTCGACATCTCAGCGATATTTTACACTTCACTAAAGCCGGAAGTAATTTACCTCCCTTGAAAATTAAATAAGTTTTTAAACGCTATAATTTTATTTATAATTATAATAATAGTACTATCGATTAAACGATTGCGTATGTAGATGAAAATTTGACAATAAAAAGTAGAAAGGTATATTACAGAATATTGATTTATTAAAAACTTAAAAATAAATAAATATGCAAAACAGCAAAACAGCAAAATCGAGATTTGTTTAAGTGAGTAGAAGATGCCTATATAATGGGTATTTTAATATATTCTTATGTTATTAAAATGAAATTATCTTAACATGTTTAGATTTTAATGTAGCTAGGATAGATGGGAAAAACTTTACAATTTATTCATTTAGAAAATAGTTCGCATTATATATATATATATATATATATATATATATATATATATATATATATATATATATATATATATATATATATATATATATGAAAAGAATACCCCTCCCAGGACGAGTAAAATAAGTTCGTCAAACAAAAAAATGTTTATATCACTTTTATGACTCCTTTTGAAGATTATAATCAATATATAACGATATTAAACCTCATGTCTACAATCCTTATTATAAGTTTGATCAAATCCCATTACATTATATTGATTTTAGAAAATGTCATAAATGTAAGGATTAAGTTTAAGGGGACGTAATAAAAAATTGAAATTCAGGAAACTTGCTCCATTCGTGTCGAATTAATATGCATCAAATATAATGAAAATCTGAAAAAATAGAAGGTTATGCCGCCCCCTAAAAACTCTTTAGTATACCCCAAAGTAACTGAAAATTGGGGAGTATGTATTAATATATGTCTAATACCTATTATTATAATTTTATCAAAATCGGATGGGTTTTTTCCCCTTCTTCCTAATTTACATACAACTAAATTACACTAAATATAGTCCATATTAACAACCTTTACCTATAGAAGCCGTGTTCCAAAATGCATAATGATCGATTAATCCATTTAAGAGTTCACCGTGTACTACGGAATATATATATATATATATATATATATATATATATATATATATATATATATATATATATATATATATATAGTGAATGCTTTTATTCGAACATGTACAAGGTCTGCTACACTAGCATGTCGGTGTTATCGATCTACAGCTATCAAGAGCTGAGGTCTCATCAGACAGAAAGTTTTTTATGATCCAACCCGGTCGCTGAATTCCAGGAAGAATGGAGTCAAGCAAAGAAGAAGAGGAAAAAGAAATCAAATAAAAATCATGTGACCGATTTTTAAAATATATTTGCCGTTAGTAATTCATATTTTCATTTTTTTTATCCAACACTGAGCTGGGGTAGAGGAGGGGGGGCGAGGAAAAGAAAAAGAAAAAGAGAGAAAAATATATTGGCCGTTAGAAAAGTTTAATTTACAGCTATTTGTATTTTTATTTTTATCCAACGCTGAGCTACGGTAGGGGGGTCGAAGGAAAAGAAAAAGAAAGGGAAAGTGAAGAGGGGTAGAGAGGGGTTAAGGGTGCGTGTCTATAGCCATTTAGGATTTGTCGCGGGCTGAGGAGGGTTAATGTAATTTAACCGAGATTATTCAGCTAACATGGAAAAAACCAACTTTAACACCTTCCTCAAGAACATTCCGATAACAAACACCCGAAATTATCTTCTAATACTAACAATGAAGATGGAGAAACTCTTGAGGAGAATGAAGTGGAAAGCATACTTCTTCCTAAATGGACCTACCAGCAACAACAACAAAGAAAAATACGGCTTCAAAAACCAAGGTACGGCACCGCGTATCGAATTACTTGATAACTTTGAAAATGACTTACTCAAAATTGTTAAGGACGTTAAATTCAACAACAAAAAAACCATTCCACAAAAAACTAGATAGAATAGTCAACGAAATTAACCACTCCAAACACATCTTAGTTAAAGCAGACAAAACTCAAAACTTCTATAAACTCACCAAATCAGAATATTTTAAACTACTTGACAATAATATATCTAAAAATTACAGAAAATCAAACACTGACTTAGTCCAAAACATAAATATTAATAGCAAGGAAATTACTGACAAACTCAAGATTTTTGGCATTTTGGCTAAGAGCAAAGTGTAGTATCTCTTCCGATGGATACTGCACGCCTGTCCTGTGCAGTTCTAGGAGGTCCACCCTCCCAGGCTTTGCCTCCCCTCTTTGGGGAGGAGTAAGTTTATTGCTTACTGTCTGAGGCGCCCCTACCGGGGAATGCCGACGGGGCTGCCCAGGCAATTTTTAAATGGCCAGAGTGCTCACCTCTCGAGCGCTGGCTTTTCAAACCCCACTTTCTCGACCCGATCTTGGGTCACATCTTACTTGTGGGAGTAAGATAAAACTGGCCTTGTGCCTAACTCCTGGGGAGGAGTAAATAAAACTCAAGATTAGTGAACTTTTCTTGGCCTTTTGGCTAAGATCAAAGTGTAGTATCTGTTCCGATGGATACTGCACCCTATAGACCGGTATTGTCTTGGCCTTCGGGGCTTGATTTACGCCGATCTATGGGATTGTCCTGTGCAGTTCTAGGAGGTCCACCCTCCCAGGCTTTGCCTCCCCTCTTTGGGGAGGAGTAAGTTAATTGCTTACTGCTTGAGGCGCCCCTACCGGGGAATGCCGACGGGGCTGCCCAGGCAATTTTTAACGGTCAGAGTGCTCACCTCGCGAGCGCTGGCTTTTCAACCCCCACTTTCCGACCCGACCTTGGGTCACATCTTACTTGTGGGAGTAGGATAAAACTGGCCTTGTGCCTAACTCCTGGAGAGGAGTAAATAATACTCAAGATTAGTGAACTTCTTCAGAAAAGTAAAGATTTGAAATTGATTGAAATACGGCAAAACATAGGGAAAAGACGCGAAAGCGGATTTTTTTGGCACGTAGGGTTACTACTTTTAAAAGATGCGGCGCATGTGAAAAAGACGTTGATTAGGAAGAAAAGGGAATTAAAAACGAAAAGAAAAGGAAAAGGAAAAGACAGAAGCATGGATCAATACCGTTAAAAACAAGTAGTATTTAACCACATTTTTTTAGTCCGATTTTTGCACGATGTTTGGTTAAGGAGTAAGAGTCGATCGTAGGATTTACGTTAGATTTTGATGAGAGTAGGATTAGAGCACTCCCGATACATTTCCGGAGTAGGAGAGACGATTCAGTCCTGAGGAGAGTGCAATTTGTAAGGTCAAAATTGTCAGTGAAGGTGTCCCTGTTTATGACTAGAGCGTTATGGGATTGTTGTGTTTGAGGTTCTGTTTATGTTCGAAAATACGGGATTTAATATTTCCGGCCTTCTACTGATGAGTCTTCAATAGACGAAACATCTGCCTTTGATTGATAATATAGATATTAGAAAGAGAACCATAAAAGAACAAATAATCTTTGTCTCTCACATGGCAGATTTCAACCTCACATTAAATTTCACGCAAACAAAGAAAACTGATCGCTAATAAAAGTATGTCGGATTATGATACTCTTGGTGACGGTTTCGAATTTCGAGTTTGATAAGATTGCTATGTCTACGCCACACTAATTAATGATTCGTAACGACATGGAAAACGCTTATATATGTATACGCTCTCTAAATCGAGCACTCTGGTAGGGTTCTCCACGTAAGCTTGTTATTCGTGTAGAAAGTATAAAAAGGAAAAATGCTTAAAAACATTATTATTTTCCAACTACTAGGTGGTCGGCGTATTAACGCAGAAGAAACATGTTAAACTACAATACTTGTGGTGACGGGTTATAATCTCAGCGTTAATATGCTGGTTGTATCCAAGACGGTAAAACATTATATATATATACAGGGTGGGCAAAAGTAAGGGTCCTATTTTTTAAAATTCATAACTTTTTTATTTATTGATTTTAAAACATTTTTTTTTTAGAATAAGTAAAGGACCCCTTCCGAAGCAAGCATGAGCCGTATTAGCCCTAAGGAACGTACCCTCATTTAGAAAACATTATTTTTGCTTAAAAAACTCAAAACAGTGTAAAAAACAATACTTTAGTTTTTGTAAGTTTTAAGAAGTGTTTTTCGGCTAAAATTTGTTTTGTTTATTTCAAAAAATCTCGGAAGGGTCAGTCTACACACACATAAAGTTTGGTGAGTTTAACTTTTATTTTGTGGAAGTTATTCAAATTCAAGTTATTCAAATTTAAAGATAGGACCCTTATTTTGGCCCACCCTGTATATATATATATATATATATATATATATATATATATATATATATATATATATATATATATATATATAATGTACAGATGGTGTGAGGGTTATTTGATGAAACTTGTAGTATGTTGAATAAACAACAATATTTAAACAAAAAACTACTAAAATCAAATGTAAAATACTTCTTTTTGTAATTATTCTATGAATTCACCTTTGGCTTCAATGACTGCTTCTATCCGGGCTCGAAACCGTACACTAGCTGAAATGAAGTGGTCCCTATTCATTTCGGATATCGCATTGACAATGACGGCCTTTAGTTAAGTTATGGTCCTATGAAAAATGACAATTAGTCCCCCTTTCAACAACGTTCCACACGTAATAGCCCATAGGATTGAAATCTAGCGAGTTAGGGGGGCCGCATGTTGGGGGTCACATCATCGTAAAAATTATCTTGTAATCAGTCCTCGATTACAATGGCTTTGTGAGGAGGTGCAGAGTCTTGTTGAAAGATATATGGATTTCCGTTGCATACCTTATCCATCCAGAGATTAACAACCGTTTTAGGAACACCAAGGTATCCAGCAGCATTGACCTTAAGACCTTGAGGGAAAATGTCAGGTGGAATGGCATGAATTTCACTGTTCAAAACTACTAAAACCATCGAAGTAGCCGGATATTTTGGATATGTCAGTCTGCATACTTCAACAGAAGATACACATCGCTTACTTAAGAGAAACGCTGTCATCAAATCCCTCAAGCTACAACCGACCTTAAATGAACAAAGTAACTGCTTTATAAGTCACTATGGTTTGCAGGTCTCTCATTTGTTGGGTAAACATCTGATATAACAATGGGTAATCTGAAAGATAAATTATAAACGCCTTTAGTGTGTAGTAAACTTAAAATAATATGTCCTCAAATAGCTTTCGCATCCTATATATATATATATATATATATATATATATATATATATATATATATATATATATATATGAGAGAGAGGGAGAGAGAGAGAGAGGAGAATATTAGAAGGCTATCACAATGCAAGAAATGGAAATATGTCGGCGTTGAGAAGTAAGACTAAACAAGTGATTTTAATTATATATTTTTCAAAAACTTTTTTAATAATATTTTTTTCATATAGCAAATCTTACTTGATTAGACAAGACTTCAACACTGATGTAATCTGTATATATATATATATATATATATATATATAACTGTGAATAATCTACGTGAAATGATACATACACTCTTACAACCTGAAACTAATAACAAGTCACCCTTATCCAAAATTATTTGCATTATTCTTTGCTGTTAATGTCAACACCCGTTTATTTCATAATAAAATACCAATGTATTAATTAGGCAATGTAATAAGTAACCGCTTTTAGTAATTACATAACGCATTGACTAACCAATTTATTTATTAATTATTCCAAAATCATAATAATTATTATAAACTATGCATTCATGTATTTATTAATATCCGACACTTATCACTTTATTATTATTTTTGTTTTTGGTCTTTGCACTATTGTCCACGCCGATTTTATGTATAATTCCACTGCAGTTAGTTGCTCATTTGCAGTGACGGTTTTCAGCTTTTGAATAGCGTTCATTATGTGTACATTGGATATGGTTGCAGGGATGACAAACTTAAATCTCTTATCTTTGGGATAAGTCGGTAGTTTTTCTGACAAGTATCCTGTCCTTTGGTAAGAAAGGTTTACGGTCCCTTTCGTAATGAGGCGATCTCCAAATCTCGTGACCAAAAGAGATTATAGAAAACTTTGAGTGGGTACCATTATGACAGCAGTGAAATGGGGAGGGGTGAGAGTATAATTGAACTTGCCTTAGGGTGGGACAGATGAAAAAAGCTTTCTATATTCATTTCATTCTTCGCCACTACTGACTTCTCACAGCCTGGACTCTCTTCCAGCGCTCACAGTAGCCACGGCTACTACTTTCTCTTTATCTCTCCATCATGTCTACCCAAAATTTCGATGTACTTGCATGACATTTTTCCTTCAAATTACCGCCCCGAAGAAGTCTTACAATAAAGACGAAACGTTGATGAATATATAAAAAATATCTCTTGGTTCTTTCCTTTTTAATTTCCCACATATATATATATATATATATATATATATATATATATATATATATATATATATATATATATATATATATACATATATATATATATACATATATATATATATATATATACATATATATATATACATATATATATATATACATATATATATATACATATATATATATATTAGACAATATATATATATGTGTATATATATATGTGTGTGTTTGTGTGTGTGTGTGTGTGGCAAGGAAATTATACAGGACGATTCTGATGACTTCCTCCAGGAATGGAATATGAATGTAACTGTGTAGCTTACTTGTCACAAATATATTTTCATACTATATATATATATATATATATATATATATATATATATATATATATATATATATCTTATTTCCAATGGAATTTAGTTCATAAACGTTGCGTAATCAATCTTGTGAATACTTTCTGTGTTTGTATAATAGTGCTCAATAACAAGTAGAGCTATTTATTTATTAAGTATGGGTTTTTTATTTACACAATTATTTTATCTACATCTACTAAGCTTTTTCAGTCCAAGTTGTTAAAGTGAAAACAAGAAGTTCCTCTTCCTAAAGCAATTGTTTAACACAAAGTGTAAGAAGCAAATATCTGAAAAGATGATCAAACATGATGTATATATGAAGATAGGGATGTATATATAAAGGAGGATAGAGACAAAGAAAGAGAGAAGGAAAATTTAGATATTTCGACAGCTATATAATATTGAAGTTTGTTTACTGTAAACTGCCCATACCTTTCTATACTACTACACTTGACTATCCTCTAAAACAACTAGCACACATTACCCTCCCCCAAATGAGAAAAACATATATCAAAATGTCATTTCAAAATATCCTAACTGTAGTCTTACAGAGATTAATAAAAAAGACAGTAAGTTGCAGTCTTACTTATCTAATTGAGTTTGTTTTTAATTTCATTCAATATATATATATATATATATATATATACATATATATATATATATATATATATATATATATATTATATTGATCTAATTCCAAAGTCCGTGTAAAAAGCAGTCCAAAGACATAATTTACAGCAGTTTTCTCAATTCTTTATTTCCGGATTTCAGTGGAGAATCATCATTGACATTTTCGTCTTACATACAAAACCATCGATTTATCTATTCGCAAACTTACACGTGTTTCTTGGTGTATATACAAAAATGTGATGTGGTCAGACTGCTGTCGGATACTTGATATTATTTGGTGGGTATCATTTGTCTTTGTTGCCTTTTTCTTCACGTGAGTCTATTTCATGCCCTCATGAATTATCAGAATTTTATCGGATCTCGCCTTTTGAGTTTTCACAAAGTTTTTGAAGTCTTTCATCGTTTTTTTTCTTCTGTGTTTATTTCTTCTGCCTTTGGACTGTATGAGTTGTTTCTACAACTCCACTATATATTATTATTATTATTACGTGATGACAGACAGATAGACTTTCGAACTGTAATTTTTTGTTCTATCCGCCAAGAAACACGTCTAGGTCTACGAATAGATAAACATGCAAGATCTGATGGTTTTGTATGTTAGACGAAAAAGTAAATGATGATTTTCCATTGAGGTGCAGAAATAAAGAATTGAATGAACTGATGTAAATTATGTCTTTGGATTGCTTTTTACATGGACTTTGAAATTGAATTAATATAATATAATATAATATATGTTCTGAATTTTATAATGCATCTTCATGGAGCCTGTATTTGCAAATATTCGTATATATATAAAATTGAAAACATATTTTTCTAATAAAAACACAAAATTATATTCCCATAGATACTAACTTAATCTAAAATATCGCAGATTTAGCACTCGCATAAGCCGACGTACCGCTGGAAAATTTACAAATACAAAAGATGATTAAAGTATATAACAGGCAAACAAAAACAACTTAAATTGTAAAATATTAAACGGGGATCATCAGCTGTTTACCATGTAACTGTTTCGGAGATTGAAAAAAAGAACAGTTATAAAATTCATATCTCTCATGTGGTACTGATCAAATGACCACTTCCCCAATAATCAAATGTAGAATAAATTCAGTTTTTATTTCAATAAAATATATAAATAAATAAAAATAATACTAATAATAAATTACGATCAAGTCAACAATGTGATAATACTAATTATAGCAATAAAAATAATAATTATAATAATAATACTACTAAAACACTACATTTAAGTCAGTTGAATTCTCAAAGTTAGACCAAAATAGCATTGTATATGACTAATCGATATTTGATTCTTACTAGCCAATTTGTCTTCTTCCTTCTCTCATTTTCTTGGCAAGAAAATAATGTATTTTGTTCCAGTATCTTTATACCAGAAATCTGGAGGTATTTTCCAGACGCTTACGAACTTGATAAACAGAAATGTTTACAGGCCTCTATCTATTGTCTATTTCAAATAATCAATGATATTTTAAACAAATATGAGCCTAAGAACTATTTCGACCATGAAAAAAATACAATCGAGTATTTTCTGAGTCAGATGTTTATGGTAAATTTTGTGAATCAGTATTTAATTTTAATCACTACAATCTTTTTCTTTTTTATTATTATTACATCTTATTAAAAAGTCGATTAAGACTAGATAAGTTAGGATCAGCCATTTTATGTGATCGCTTCGATAGGAGATTGTGTTGTAATTTAGGAGTACTTTTGAATTACATATCACTTGAAAGAAAGACAAAATGAATAAAAACTTATTTATTGAAATGATTCGTTTGAACGACTTTTATAATGTATATCATTTGAAAAGATTCATTCGATATTTTCTAAACTCGGAATTGCATTTATTGTACGTCAATAAAATGTTACCAGAGTTTGAAAATTGATGTATTTTAAAATGTATATATGTTGACAAAATTCATTTTCATTTTGTGTCTTTAATTAAATGTTATTTTACCAATAAAAATGTGTTCGACAACTGCATATATGGAAAGTGATATGGTTCAGTATTGATTGCCGAAGTATGTTTTAAATATTTGAAATCATGATTAATATGAAACTTTGAACTTTTGAAATATACACCATTAATATATGATTGATTGATATAACCTATTGATCCTTGTTCTTAATATTAATTTATGCTTTCAACTATACCCTAAAGACTTGATAATATATGTTATTTAATCGTTTCTTTTTATAGTTCTAAATATTTCAAACCAAAACCGCTTCACTGAATCAAAAGTGTCAGTACCAGTCTGAAATTATAGCTCAAAGCTTTGCATATGATAAGAAGTAAACAATATATATTTTTAAATACCTACACTTTTAAGAATTTATATTTCCTTTGTATCTGAGTGTCATTTATCAGACTTATTTTCTATGCTGGATGTGTCTACCCAGTAAGCTAAAATAATTTTACATTGCTCTAAAAACCCCTAGTAAACTTACTAAAATTGTTCTTAAGTTATATTTTTAAACAATTTCAAAGTGTGTTGTTCATCCGCCATATTTAATTAGTCTGTGTGTTTTAAATAGTTCTTCACACCCCTTAAATAGGGAGGGGAACATATCTTCAATTTTTGGGGAATAAACAAGAAAACTTATTCTAAATAAATAGTTACTGCGTGAGTTTTTTTTTTTTTTTGTTTATTTTTCATTACAAAACCATTTTATGTTCTCCCCAACAAAGATAAAGTAGAAATAGCACTGTGCATGCACTTCCGATAGCTCTGTTACTCTCGCCTCCCATACTTTCTGCCTAATTCCTCATTTTCAGTGAGCGATGTTTCTGACAAAAGGGGAAAATGCTGTTCTCTAGGGCGGAACTTTAGACTGAGCGTATCTGAAGATGACTAGAGTAATTCTGCTGTCCTCTGTCCTCTTTCCTCTAGCCTCCATCGACCACTCAGTTGTCTCAATTAATATGTTTAAAAGTCTCAAGTATTCAGATTCCCTAGCTATCGCAGATATTATCGATATTGAAGATCCGATTGAAACAGCGTAAGATCCTGCATATCTGAAATCCCTCTTAAACCTATTTTAAAAAGGAATGTGCCCTGCATAGCATTTAGTATATCAGAGTTGTTGACCGTTGGTATTGAGAGCTTTATATCGTCTAAAATATTCCAAGAGTAACCGAAAAGCAAGCCTTCGTATACCCCTAAATCTACATTGGCTATTGTCTACAGAAACCACTATTCATTTGCTTTAAACAAATTAGATGCTCTGAAACAAATGTCTCCTTTAAAACTGACTGAAACCACTGAAAAAAGGGTTATGACCAACCCGTGAAATATAGAGTGACCGATCAGAGGATTGACTTCCGTGCGTTTTTGGAGAATAACAAACAGGTCCTGAACAGATGTACGATATCAGCCTCAACAATTATTACCTAAACTTTGGTGATCTCCTCAGTATCTGATTAAGCTTAAATTTTCACAAAGAACTTTGCAACAAACTCTACCTTGTTTCGATAAAAGCTACCTATCACAACAATACCCCCTATAAACAACGAAACCTTAAGCGACATCCGAATAATTATCCGGAGTATCACTAAACTTATCAAGAAGCTTGATTCCAACATGAAAAATGATCCTGACAACATTTTGGTAATAGTATTAAAGAAACTGCAACCCGAAATAGTTCCGATCCTTACAAATCTGTTCAATCATTACTTTAAGGATACATTCTGGTCATAGTATTCAAGAAAACCCGAAATAGTTCCGATTCTTACAAATCTGTCCAATCATTTCTTTAAGGATACATTCTGGTAATAGTATTCAAGAAACTGCAACCCGAAATAGTTCAGATTCTTACAAATCTATCCAATCATTTCTTTAAAGGTTACATTCTGGTAATAGTATTCAAGAAACTGCAAGCCGAAATAGTTCCGATTCTTACAAATCTGTCCAATCATTTCTTTAAGGATACATTCTGGTAATAGTATTCAAGAAACTGCAACCCGAAATAGTTCCGATCCTTACAAATCTGTCCAATCATTTCTTTAAGAATACATTCTGGTCATAGTATTCAAAAAAACCCGAAATAGTTCCGATCCTTACAAATCTGTCCAATCATTTCTTTAAGGATACATTCTGGTAATAGTATTCAAGAAACTGCAACCCGAAATAGTTCCGATTCTTACAAATCTGTCCAATCATTTCTTTAAGGATACATTCTGGTAATAGTATTCAAGAAACTGCAACCCGAAATAGTTCCAGTTCTTACAAATCTGTCCAATCATTTCTTTAAGGATACATTCTGGTAATAGTATTAAAGAAACTGCAAGCCGAAATAGTTCCGATCCTTACAAATCTGTCCAATCATTTCTTTATGGATACATTCTGGTAATAGTATTCAAAAAAACCCGAAATAGTTCCGATCCTTACAAATCTGTCCAATCATTTCTTTATGGATACATTCTGGTAATAGTATTCAAGAAACTGCAACCCGAAATAGTTCCGATTCTTACAAATCTGTCCAATCATTTCTTTAAGGATACATTCTGGTAATAGTATTCAAGTAACTGCAACCCGAAATAGTTCCGATTCTTACAAATCTGTCCAATCATTTCTTAAAGGATACATTCTGGTAATAGTATTCAAGAAACTGCAACCCGAAATAGTTCAGATTCTTACAAATCTATCCAATCATTTCTTTAAAGGTTACATTCTGGTAATAGTATTCAAGAAACTGCAACCCGAAATAGTTCCGATTCTTACAAATCTGTCCAATCATTTCTTCAAGGATACATTCTGGTAATAGTATTCAAGAAACTGCAACCCGAAATAGTTCCGATCCTTACAAATCTGTCCAATCATTTCTTTAAGAATACATTCTGGTCATAGTATTCAAAAAACCCGAAATAGTTCCGATCCTTACAAATCTGTCCAATCATTTCTTTAAGGATACATTCTGGTAATAGTATTCAAGAAACTGCAATCCGAAATAGTTCCGATTCTTACAAATCTGTCCAATCATTTCTTTAAGGATACATTCTGGTAATAGTATTCAAGAAACTGCAACCCGAAATAGTTCCGATTCTTACAAATCTGTCCAATCATTTCTTTATGGATACATTCTGGTAATAGTATTAAAGAAACTGCAAGCCGAAATAGTTCCGATCCTTACAAATCTGTCCAATCATTTCTTTATGGATACATTCTGGTAATAGTATTCAAAAAAACCCGAAATAGTTCCGATCCTTACAAATCTGTCCAATCATTTCTTTAAGGATACATTCTGGTAATAGTATTCAAGAAACTGCAACCCGAAATAGTTCCGATTCTTACAAATCTGTCCAATCATTTCTTTAAGGATACATTCTGGTAATAGTATTCAAGTAACTGCAACCCGAAATAGTTCCGATTCTTACAAATCTGTCCAATCATTTCTTTAAGGATACATTCTGGTAATAGTATTCAAGAAACTGCAACCCGAAATAGTTCCGATTTTTACAAATCTGTCCAATCATTTCTTTAAGGATACATTCTGGTAATAGTATTCAAGAAACTGCAACCCGAAATAGTTCCGATCCTTACAAATCTGTCCAATCATTTCTTTAAGGATACATTCTGGTAATAGTATTCAAGAAACTGCAACCCAAAATAGTTCCGATCCTTACAAATCTGTCCAATCATTTATTTAAGAATACATTCTGGTAATAGTATTCAAGAAACTGCAACCCGAAATAGTTCCGATTCTTACACATCTGTCCAATCATTTCTTTAAGGATACATTCTGGTTATAGTATTCAAGAAACTGCAACCCGAAATATTTCCGATTCTTACAGATCTGTCCAATCATTTCTTAAAGGATACATTCTGGTAATAGTATTCAAGAAACTGCAACCTGAAATAGTTCCGATTCTTACAAATCTGTCCAATCATTTCTTAAAGGATACATTCTGGTAATAGTATTCAAGAAACTGCAACCCGAAATAGTTCCGATTCTTACAAATCTGTCCAATCATTTATTAAAGGATACATTTTCGTAATAGTATTCAAGAAACTGCAAGCCGAAATAGTTCCGATTCTTACAAATCTGTCTAATCATTACTTTAAGGATACATTCTGGTCATAGTATTCAAGAAACTGCAACCCGAAATAGTTCCGATCCTTACAAATCTGCCCAATCATTTCTTAAAGGATACATTCTGGTAATAGTATTCAAGAAACTGCAACCTGAAATAGTTCCGATTCTTACAAATCTGTCCAATCATTTCTTTAAGGATACATTCTGTTAATAGTATTCAAGAAACTGCAACCCGAAATAGTTCCGATCCTTACAAATCTGTCCAATCATTTCTTTAAAGGTTACATTCTGGTAATAGTATTCAAGAAACTGCAACCCGAAATAGTTCCGATTCTTACAAATCTGTCCAATCATTTATTAAAGGATACATTTTCGTAATAGTATTCAAGAAACTGCAAGCCGAAATAGTTCCGATTCTTACAAATCTGTCCAATCATTTCTTTAAGGATACATTCTGGTCATAGTATTCAAGAAACTGCAACCCGAAATAGTTCCGATCCTTACAAATCTGCCCAATCATTTCTTAAAGGATACGTTCTGGTAATAGTATTCAAGAAACTGCAACCCGAAATAGTTCCGATTCTTACAAATCTGTCCAATCATTTCTAAAGGATACATTCTTTCCATCATCAAGGAAGATTTCGTTGGTCTGTCCGATATTTGAAAATATTGGTGTTCATTCCTCTGCCTCCCAGTACAGAACAACCAGTCTCCTGTGCGACATGGCTAAGTTGCTTGAATCTGTAAGTTATCAACTACATCATCGAACACAACTTTCTTTGTAACAAGCAATATGAATTTCGGCTATGCAAGATGTACAGCTGGCGTGCTGACTGTGAGATCAGTAAATCTATCGACGGGAGCTTCGTTTCTAAGGCGATAGCTCTTGATACATAAAAGGCCTTCGATAGTGTTTGACTCAAAGGTTTTCCCTAAAAACTTTCATGCTATGGAAATATCTGAAAATGTCTTTGAACAATCAAATCATTTGTCTCTGATAGGTGTATAAAAGTAGTTGTTGAAGGGCAAAAGTTCGAAAAACATAGTAACCAGGGTGGCCAGACTCAAATATCAAATCGGAACCGAACAGTGATCTTCATAAATGGTCTTCCAAATCATATTCTAAGAGCATTCTTTGACATTGATGCAGACGGCAATATTTATGCCAGCACTTCGAAAGGCATTGATGATCAAGATCTTTCTCACTCTCTGACGCTCTCAGTCCCTCTCCCTCTCTCTGTCTCTCTATCTTTCTCTTCCGACTTGGGGCACGTAGAGCAATGGGAACAAGTTACTTGTTAGTTTAAACGCCTCTAAAATCAAGTATCCCTCTTTTCACCACCAACGCTCGGATCCTCACTTTTCTTCAGTCGAAACTAATTGCTCTCTCCTCGAGGAAGCCCCTTATTTGATAACCTTCTAGGACTGAATTTCATCCAAGAACTGAAATGAAAGATTCATATACAATCTGTTGTTAAGGTTGCTGAAAAGATGGTTCGATCATCCCACCGCTCCAGAAAGTACCTCAGTTCCGACGCAATCAATTACATGTATAAGAGCCGGATACATAATAGGATTGAGTACTGCTGTCATATATCGGGAGATGCCGCCCGAGCACACTTTTTTGTTTTGACAAAGGGCAAAATCGACTTCGCAATCATGTGGAGGATGACATCTTCTCGTCCCTTCAACCTCTTTCACACACAACATTTGTTGTTAGCTTCTCTCTAATGTGTCATGTTCATAGTAGGTGATGGATTCAGCTCCAATGTTTGCCCCCCTCTTTTCATGTAAAACCTTCCCAGAAATATACAGGGAGTCTGTTTCCAAACCAACTACAGCATGTTCGTCTTCAAGTCTAATGTAAACGAATACTTGTTGATACGTTTTCTTGAATAACCAATTCTTCTTAAGTAATCTTCTGTCTATTCCACTCATTGTTTCTTATCCTCTCGTGGTGGCATAGTCGTCCAACTGACAATATATTTAACAGTTATCCTCAAGTGGCCTCCGGGCCATGATAAGTGCTGACCCATAAGTAAAAACGAATGTACTGGAGTAAATTTCACCCCGAATAACGCTTGAATTGTTTTAGTTCAGTAATTTGAAATGTTCACACACATTTATGGCAATTACGCTACACAGAGACTTTCGCGTTTCATCCTCGTAGAGAATCGTCAGGCTAAGTGCATTCTAGCTTTACTCAAGTATTGAACACTGTTGAAGTAAATACTTAAAATCTATACATAACCTAGTAGATATCGTTATAATATTAAATGTGTATACATGAAATAATATATATTAATATTTATTTATACAATCATGTACAAAAACAACACTTACATGACGATTTTTCGATCGGTATAGTAAAGTATAAAACCATATTTATGACAATTAAGCTACACAGAAGTGTTTTCATACTTGCACTTAATCGTCAGGCTAAGTGCACGGAGTTGTTGTCACTGATTGTTTTTATATCTCCTCGTGGTTTTTAGTCTAGCTAAGTAACAAATCAGATCTGTTGTTATTTCCTTCCTATGGGTTAATGTTTTCATTAGCCAATGGCTGAGCTTCTCTCAAACAAAGGTTCGGCTGACTTTTACTTGACATCGTTTTCTTTTGCTTTGTTTGGGTGTTGCGCATTCTTTTTTGTGAATTTCTCGAAGAAACAGGTGACCTAAATTTAGCACGTGCGTGATTGGAATAATTTATGTTCTATTTATTTTGTTATTCGTTGCTACCCTAGATTTTAAGACCAAATATAACAACTATAAAATAAATTCAAAAACTAAAATCTCAAGTAAAAGTGAGCCGGGAATTTGTTTGAGAAAAGCTCAGCTATTGGCCAATGAAAACATAACACCGGTAGGAGGGAAATAACAACGAATCTGATTGGTTAGTTAGCTAGACTAAACATCACGTGTGTATAAAAAATATCATTAACAAAAATATGTGCACTTAGCCTGACGATTCTCTGTGGGTGTCAAACGCGAACGCCTCTGTTTAGCTTAATTATCATAAATATATTTTCGTACGTTACTACTAAGCTCTATTTACGTATTGAGCAATATTAAAATAAATACTGAACATCTATACACAATATATTATATCACCTTCTAATATTATATGTGTACACATTAAATAATTATATATACATATGTATAATATTTATGAATAAGTAGTAAACTATATTTTTACCTACAGACGACGTCGTTTCAGTATAGGGAAGTGATCATTTCAGACGGCCGTCCAGTCTATCCTCACGACTATATTAAATTAAATACGTTTCGTGTAGTTTTATATTTTTATACTCAACTACACGTGACTTTTAAATTATTTTCATGGGTAATATAGAAGCAAAGAGACTGGTTATTCTGTTATATAATTTACATATATGTTTATGGTGTGTACGAACACACTATGTAATTAGATGAAAGGGGAGAGTCGGTCATTCTCTAAATACTCACATTGATATTAAGAAATATTAGAGAGTGGTGGAATCAACATTAGTAAGAGAGGTGGAAAACCACATAGATAGCTAAAAAAGATATGGGTGATTTATTCAGTTCAAAATAAATAACGGCTATAGAACTAGAACTATTCAAACAAACTTTTCAAACATATTTAAATCCTAGGACTATCGTTTATTTTAGCATGTATTTTGTGCTATTAAAATATACAGCAAAAATATAAAAAATAGACTATTATCAAGCAAAGTTCCGAATATGTTAGTCGAACAACTTCGACTTGTCTTCTGTCTGTCCCCGCGTCTAGGCACATATTGATCTTAATTTCCCTTAATCACGTGACAGTTTCCGGTGGCCGAGTGGATATGACAACTGCTTGCAGATTCTGGGCTGACTGTGAATCGGGTTCGCGCCTCCCGACCGTCTGTAATTGTTCCTTTTCTGCACCGATAAAAGCAATAAGCTTGAAACGCTTGCGTTTGTAGGTATAAATAATATTTATTTATAAATATATATATATAATATATATAAATAAATATTTTGTATACCTACAAACGCAAGCGTTTCAAGCTTATTGCTTATATATATATATATATATATATATATATAGAGAGAGAGAGAGAGAGAGAGAGGGGGGGAGGAAGAGAGAAAGAGAAGGAGAAAAATGAGTAGATATATAGATATGGACATTGTTACATACTAGTTGTGTACATATATGTATATGAACACACACTCTCTCTCTCTCGTTCTCTGTCACACACAAACATATATATATATATATATATATATATATATATATATATATACATATATATGAACAGTCTCAAATACATATATATATATATAGATAGGATGTTGTAGTCTTGCTAGCTCGTCAACCCATGCGTATAACCGCTTTGCCTTGTTTCGATTGTACACATCGCAAACCGGCTTCATTCGGTCGCATATTCAAATAATCAGTTATTTTGTCATCACTAACGACACATCGCGTTCAATAGCCGCACTAAATTAACTCAAATTTCCCGCTTTGCTGAACATGAAATAAAAGCGATTAGTCCGCTTCCGGTTTTAACACGACGCAATGCTGATGTTATCTCATTTGGACAAAATGTCCTCCTCAGTGACTTATAATCGCCATTTTTCTCTGTATTCGACTCACTGCGCATGTGCACGGATTATGACTCTTTTTTATCTCTTTACTTGGCCACCGAATCTTACGAGGCATGCGTGAGTACTTTCCGAGGGTGTGGAGTTTGATTTTAAGCTATTAGTTTTATTTTCTTTCATTCATCCATGTCTGACTCAAGGCTATTATTTTTTTATTTTTAGCGTTTGTACGCTTTCATATATGTGATTGCTGTTGCTGTTTACGGCATGTCAACCATCTGGTGTCATTTTATGCCGAAATCGTAAATGTTTTGTATATTATTGATTAGTAGTTTAATCTGAATTTGAAGGAATTTGTGTTATATACACACCAGGTCTTCACAAATAGTCACTCATTCCATACTTACCAGGTTCAAGTCGCTTAACTTCAGTTATCTAATGGGGACCGGTGTGTCTATAACAGCATATTTTTTCATGTTTGTATTTTAATTTTAGCAGTTACATAAATAGAAATGAGCTAAATAATTGGCTCAGCGGATAAAGAAATTGGCTACTTTTAGTCTATGGTCTACTCAATTGCAGGCTGTAAGATGTCCCGTCACGTGTGCATTCAGATTATTGGTTACGTAAAGGCACTGGTCATTTCCACGGATCGCTATGGCAAAATGGTTAATCGGCAGATCGATTGAGTGCAGTTATAAAAAGGCGAGGGGATTCCCAATCAAGTCCGGCTCGACTGCCCAATTCTGAGAGCAACCATAACATGGAAAACTCCGTATTACAAAATTATCAGAAAATAAAAATTTTGTATACGATATATATATATATATATATATATATATATATATATATATATGATCCCATGCAACCGCTTACAAACGCCACTCCTGCACTGATGAGGTAAAAAACACTTTAATATTTAAAGATTATTCATCGTTTTATATATATATATATATATATATATATATATATATATATATATATATATATATATATATATATATATATATATATATAAAACGATGAATAATCTTTAAATATTAAAGTGTTTTTTACCTCATCAGGTATATATATATATAAACGACACAGTGGATAAAAGCTCGGACTGTCGGAAAAACGACTGAGTTTCAAACTGAGCTTGAAGAACTCGTATGTCTAGTCTTACTGAAGAACTATAATACAGCGAAACATTTTGTCTGTGGCTGTATATATATATGCCTCCTTCACTTTGGGCGTTAAGCACTGTGGGTAGAGGAAATCGTTAGTTGTCACAAGCGATAATGCAAATCTCTTCATAAAAACGAATAGAGCACTCTTTGGCAGCTGATATTATTTAATGAACAGTTACATTTTTTGTTCGGCTGTTCCGATGGCGCAGTGGATGAAAACTAGGACTCTCGAAAAAACAACTTATTTCAATATCAGCCTTAAGCACTTGACTGTCTAGTTACACAGAAGAGCTGTGATACAGCAAAACAGCCTCTCTATATATGCATTAAATTAAAGGTGATTTTAGCTGGGGTTCGAATTGTGCGACTGGCAGAACCGGTATATATAGCCACACTGATGAGTCTTAAAACGAAACATATATATAGAGATATTTTAAAAAATTATATAAAAATGATTATATATCTATTCTACATAGAATAGCTGTTGGGAATTTAAAGTACTAGCTGTCATGAGCGATAATACAAAACGCTTCGTTAAACCGAATAGAGCACTGTTTGGGTGCTGATATTGTTTAATAAGCGGTAAGATAAAAAACAATAAAATTTCCTTTTCTCGGTTCTGTCGATGCACAGAGGATAAAATCTCAGACTGCCGCAGGAAAACGACTGGGTTTCAACCTCAATCTGAAGTATTAGCATGTCTGCCCACAATGAAATACTGTGATAGAGTTAAACCGTCTGTCTGTGGACGACAATATATATCTATGCTTCCACCCCTTTGTAGATTAGGCACTGTGGGAAGTGAAAGCCACAGCGGTGATTAGCGATAATGAAATCGTAAAAAACAAATAGCACACTATTAAGCTGCTAATATTGCTTATATAAAGTAAGATGTCCAATCCCTCGCTTTTGGCGCTGTCGCAGTTGATAAAAGCCATCACGTGAACTCGTACAAATAAATAAAAACGTGCAAAATGGAGCGTTACAATTCTAAATGCCTTTGTACGCACTTCTCATGATCGCTGATACCATGAAACTGCAGTAAAATGTTAGGCGATGCACATTTTATCATCATTTATTCTTATATAGTTATATCTGATAAGATTTGTAATCTTTTCCATTGCTTGTCCAAGACTTGCTCTCTTAATTCAGTTCTGTTCCGATTATGAGGTAGTTTCCTTCCTATATATATATATATATATATATATATATATATATATATATATATATATATATATATATATATATATATATATAAGAAAATGGGTTGGTGGGTCAGTATTATAAAATTGAAAATAGAAGCCTTTATCAATGCAGGATTAATTTTTTAAATTCTTTTTGTAATATATTTTTAAAATATATATATATATATATATATAAATATATATATATATAATATATATAAATATAATATATATATATATATATATATAAATTAATTAATTAATTAAGTTCAAATATTAACTAAATGAACAAAAACATTATTTCTCAAAAGTGGTCAATATATATTAGAGCTTTTATATTAAAATAAACATAGTTGGAGTATCCGACAATAATTTCAGAACCTGCCGGCTCCTCTTCAGGGATGTAACTGGTAAATTAAAATGATATCCGCCTATACACAATCATAAGAAAGAAAAAGAAAAAGAAACAAACAAACAATCAGACAAATTACATTTCAAAAAATCTTCAGACGAGACAACTTTTTCTATAAGATGCCAACTCTTGACACCTCGCAAGAAATTGGGTCATACTGTCTCTTCCTCTCCAACCACACGCCTAGACATCGAGACATACTCATACATACTCATATCCACGCTAATACGTACATATTAATATACTCACAAACATACACACACATTTATATGTAGAAGTAAATTCAAAAACATATATACATGTATATATACACACACACATACATCCATATATACATATATATCCATACATACATACATACAAGCACCCACACATATATATATATATACATACTAATATATATACACACATATATACACACACACACACTTAAAAGTATATTAATCTATTTTGCTAACACTTTTGGCACGCCTGTCTATACATTTCCGTTTCCTCCATCTTAATCACATGCACATAAACCGAGACACATTCACACACATCCACCTCTATGTTTATACGCACACATTTAAACACTCATAAGCATATATACACATTTATATATAGATGTAAAAATAAATACATAAATACATATATATCCACACACACCCATACAGCCATATATATATATATATATATATATATATATATATATATATATATATATATATATATATATACATACACATATATACACACACATACATATATACACACGTACACACACACACTTATATATATATATATTTATCTATTTTTCGTAATGTGTTTATGATTTAATTTTTCTTCCTCCCTAACTCCTTACTAAACACTTTCATAACAAGCCATTAGATATAGTATTATACATTAATACAATCATCATTTACTATTTAATTAAGTTTCTTAACAAATATCAATCATATTTACCGGCGAATTAAATTAATCCAATCGCAATATTATTCATTTTATTTATATATATATATATATATATATATATATATATATATATATATATATATATATATATATATATATATATATATATATATATATATAATGGTGGCTCAGTATTATAAAATTGAAAATAGAAGCCTTTATCAATGCAGGATTAATTTTTTAAATTCTTTTTTTAATATATTTTTAATATATATATATATATATATATAAATATATATATAAATATAATATATATATATATATATATATATATATATATATATATATATATATATATATATATATATATATATAATTGGATGCTAAATAAGAAAATAAATTCTGTGAAACATGGGAACCTGTATTTAAAAACATTGGATATGATATAATACAATTCATAACATAGCTCCCGTTGAGATAAACTGGAATTTTCATCTGTGTCAGTGTTCAGCCTAGATATCTTTTTAAGATTCTAACCGTCCCTTTAAGTGCAATTGTTTGTATTTCTCTTGCCCTCGGTTCACCGGGTATACTCGCCAGATAGCTTTTGAAATTATTTTTCATTAGTCCTGTTGCTCCTATAATTACTGGTATGATTGAGATTTTCCTAAGATTCCAGTTTCTTTTCATGTCGTACATAAGACCTTGGTATTTCGTAATCTTTTCCCTTTCTGCTCTGTTTAATCCTGCATCGTTAGGGACACTGACTTCAGCTAGGGTTGCTACTTACTCCCTTTTATCCCATATTACGATGTCAGGTTTTACAGCTCCGTTTTCTAGATATGTAGCTGTATAGGGTTGCATGGTCATAGTGGATGGTGTATGAATTATTTCCAACTTTTGTTTCTGGTATATGCTCCCAGGACTTGCTGCTATACTGGATATTCAACTTTTTACAAATAGTCCAGTGAAGATATTTACACACTCTGTTGTGTCGCATTGTATAATAGCCATCCCTCAGGAGAACATTACAACTGGATGTCAGGTGGCTCACGCTCCCCTACTTCTGTGTGGCAAACCTGCACTTGTTATTGTTGCTGAGACCACTCATCTTTTTAAAGGCATTGGTCATCAAGCCTTGATCTTGGGCAGCCATTATCATTTTCTCCTGATCATAATGGAGATATCTTCTTTTCAGCCAGTCTACAGAGCCTTCCTTATGTATATATTCCTGGGATAATTCACCTAGGAAATACTGAGCACGTTGTTGGTTGGCCCATTCTTCCAGTTTTCTGGAATGGAAGGTCTTGGTGTATTTCTGGCGGCTTTTTCTGGCTATTTCTGTGGCAGGATTGTTGTCTGTTTCTGCCTCATTTTTAAGACAGTCCTGTCCAAAATGTTTGCCCAGTTTTGTGATAGAGGCTGTTCTGCTTGCTCTGGTTTCTTGATGTTGGCATACCATCATAAGGTTTGGGTTCTGGGTGCTCATCAGATATTGGCCGGTGCTCACAATAGTGGCTCGATGTTGATGGTCAATTTCTGAGAGACCCATACCCCCTGTTCCTCTTGGGAGATACAGCCTTGGTAGACACTGGTTCTTGTACACTACTCTGTACATTGTTAACATTTTTCTCGTTTTAGTTTCTAATCTATCAATGTCCTTTTGTGGCCAATCAATAATTCCAAAGCTGTATGTTATCACTGGTATAGCTAATTGGTTAATAGCAGTCACTTTGTTTTTGTTTGTTAGCTGTGTTTTACAAATGTTTCTAACACGGTGTATATATTATCTGCCAATTTTTTCTCTTATCTTGGCATCTGTAATTGAATCGTTTTCTTCTATGCCAAGGTATTTGTATTGTTCCTGTTCTTCAACGTCTTTGATGTCAGTATCTTCATCAAGCTGTATGTTTTCCGTTTGGATCTTCTTCCCAGCTCTGAGGGAGCACTTGGCACATTTGTCCAGGTCGAACTTCATTCCAACATCTTTGGAGAAGGTATGTACAACCTGTAAAAGTCGGCTTAAGTCTGCATCTGAACTCGCATACAGCTTGAGGTCATCCATAAAGAACAGGTGGTTGATTCTTTTGTTGCATTTATATGTGAACGGGAAATTGGTGTCTATTAAAATGCATTTGATGTTTTGTAGTGTATCGTCTGTTTGGTTGAGATGTTCGGCTATTTGGAAGTCTTATGTGTGTTTTGTAATAACTAGTCTGTGGTTGTAAAGTCTATATTTAAATGGTAATTCTGTCTCGTCTATGTATCCACTATTTGGACATTTTCTACTAAAAATATAATATATTACATTGGGACTATAATAGTTTAAGTTGTGGTGGTTGTACATAGAAAATTATATACACGCACAGACACACACACACACATATATATTGTTTTATTTTACTTCAGTCGACGTTCTCATAAATCAAGGAGCCCCTTCTTGGGGTGAACACTTGGCTTCTATATGAGATACATAGATATTCGAATATTCCATTAAAGTTCTTTCTTACGTCTCAAGCTTTAAATTAGTAAAGACGTGAAGATCATTAATGTCCCTCTCCCCAATTGACCAGTTAACCATGATATAGTGTAACTTTCTTGGTGTCTCTTGCTCTTAACGGATTCTAGGACAAGAATCCATCTAGTCTGATGGAGTAACCAGCTCCGTGCTATTACTACAGGTAACATTACTTGGAAAAGGTGCACCATTTCTAGCTAGTCTACATTTTAAGAAAAGAGGTTTTAAAAAAAATATTTCATCCTTTTTCCCAAGCGGCAAATTTGCAGTTGGGTATTTACATTATTTTGGAGCTAACAACGTGGGATCTCCCTCTACTCAGCTTTAGTAGTATTTAAGTTAAATTTTTGTTTTCTTTGATTTTGGTTTTGTCCTCACTCATTGTAGGAGAATTTGTTTTTTGTCCTCAGTGTTTGGAGGAAAAAATCTTCTGAGGTGATTTAGTTTGTCCCATTCCAGAGACGCCTTTAAGACTGGATTATCACCCACATTAAAATCGACCTTGTGCCTAGCTCTGCCCACGTTGGGAGGCATATAAGTAGGGACTCTTAATTTTTATTTGTCTAATTTAAGTTTCAAGAGCAAACGTCAGTTTAATGCGTACTTGTTTTAGTTAGTGATAAAGGGAATTTTTTATAACTCCCTTTGATTATAATTTTGGCGAACACCATACTGTGTGACTTTTAATCGCCGTTATTTTAGTTGTTTTCTCAATTTGCTTAGATTTGGACTAGCATTTTGAAGAGCTTCATCATGTCGGCTGCTTCTTTCTTTAGCATATTTGTGGAGGAGAGAATGTTTGTTATGGATGAAGTTATTCTTACTCTGAACATATTGAAATCTGAGAAGGAATTACCAAAAGCCGTTCATCGTGCTAGGACTACTGACTCACATGAAGGGTGGATGTCAGTCCTTGATTTGATGGAGAAAATGTATGCGTGCTTCTCTCCTGAGAGCATGGATATGGAATTTGTAGACAAGGATTATTCTGGGGTAGAGATATTTGGAGCAGGGATAATGGAAGCTCTAGCAAATTTAGCTAGGGGTAAGCAGGGTAATTCTGTTATCATCTCGGTGTTCTTTGAAACCCCAAAAATAATGCCGGTCAAGGTTTCAACTCCTGAGCCTATAGGTCCGGCTGCTGATGCCTATTCACTAAGTTCTGGCAAGTTCGGCTTAGTGAAAGTTATATCACAGTTTAAGAACTGTGGTGTAACTGAGAGTATGAAGACTCCATATAGACAAGCATTAGAGTGTAATTTTCCTGGCTGGCAGCTTGCTCTAGATATTTCCAGGAAGAATTTAGAACTTGATTTCCAAGGCGCCTTCAAGGACTTCAGTCTTGCCCGCAATTTGTTCAGCATGGACTCCTGGAATTTAAGAAAATTCATAGGATCTATCTCGGTAATTTATAGGGCCATTGTTCCTATTTTTAATGGATGGCAACTTCTGTTGCAAGGGCAGTCTTTTGATAGTCAGGGAGACTGTTTCGATTTGGGCAGTTGCATAGATGGTAAGGCAGTATATTCTGCATGTGTTGATTCGCATGTAAATCTGGAGGCGCATGATACCACTGGCCTTTTACCAGCCCCTTACCAAGATGTTGATGGATTAAGGCAACATAGCCTATTTCTCAGAGCACAGAGCTCTGATAGAAGTCTATAAAAGAAGGACAGGAGTTTAACTTTTCGAATCTCCTTCCAAGAAAAGGTACAGGTTAATTTAAATAACCCTGTTACCTTTGAAGTACATATTTTGTACTCTTTACTGTGCGCTAGCGAACACATTGGTAGAGGAAGACTCTCCAAAGATTTTTGGACTTCTTGTCTTAAATCTCCTTGATCCCAACAAGGAGAGATTATTCTAGCGTGAGTGTCGCCTGCTATTAGTGTATGGAGTATTTGCCTACTATAAGTCTTCAAGAGTGCAGGTTATGGTCTGCAGAAGTTTTCTGTGGAACTGGCCTGGTATGAGGCTGAAGCTGCTTCTTTCTGTGGGAGCTTTCCTGCACGGGAGTCGACTGCAGCTATTGGGGATGTGGTTTGTCGTGATTTTTGAAGGCATGTCTCGACATAGCCTTCTAGTATGTTGTCAAGGCTATTGTAGCCCGATATATATCGCTTTGGGATTTTTCCTTGGAGCAAAATTTCTATCTTTGAAGGATGGATTTTGTCACTCTGATATAAGGTCCCGGACGCTGGAGTCTAGAAGCTCGGATTTCTCGATGGAGATTTTCGCTGGTTCTTTAGGCGTCAGATGCCTGTGTTATCTTGTAACCATTTACAGGCTTGGTTTGTCTAGCTTCGTGTATGGAGCTAGACAAGCCTTTAAAACTGGGATTTCTTCGCTCGCTTTGTGCGGAAAATGTTTCTCAGTTTTCTTTTGGATTCTCAGTCTCGGGTAGCTTTCCTAGGCTGAGAGATATTTGTATTCGTCCCTTCCCTAACGTCGGTGTGGATCTTACCAGCCTTTTCGTAGATTTGAGAGATTGTTCTGATATTCCAGCTTAGTCTCTTATTTTAGAACCTGTAAATAGGTTCATGATAGGGGTTACCCGCGTAAAACGACAGGTATATTTTAAATTCAATATGCCCCATTTCCTATTGAAATTTGATCCATTTGAATCTTTTCATCCCGAGAAATGTTTCTTGGTTTCTTATCCGGAGAAGCTATTTCCTTTTATCTCATCCGGAGAGTTTGCGAAATTGAATTTCTTCGCCATTATGGCAGTGTGGATTGAGGGAAGGGGTCAATATTAATTGCTATGCTAAGTGTTCCTTACTGATGTTTACATTGTCAGCCTGTTGCTATTAGATGACTGTCAGCATAGCTCTTTTCTTGTCCCTCCTTGTACCCTATCAGCATACCGACGGTAGCTTAGCCGCTCTCCAACAAGCTTTAGTCTAGCCTATGAATAGTCCAGGGTATTTTATTAGTGATACTGCACATGTGTCTATTCTATTTACTAGATTTCTGCTATATACTTTCGTTTCTAAGAGCTCCCTTGTTTTTCTCATGTATCCTTTACCAAATATTTATAGCTATCATGTTGGCCTAACGCCATCATCTTCTCTTCATTAAGCAGTTCTATGCCCTCTGTTTTCTCCAGTTTTCCCCTTTCATCTCTCGCAGTGAATACTTTTCCATTCCAAATACCATTTGAATGTCCTGGCTGAAGATTGTGGTCGTATTCATCAGCTGATTCTGTTTTATTATTATTATTATTATTATTATTATTATTATTATTATTATTATTATTATTATTATTATTATTACTAGCGGGACCCGTGTAAATTACACGAAATGATGTTTTTAATATTAATTATCTTGTTCCTAACGTATACATGTCTGAATAAAATATGATAAGATTTGACTTGTATATTTATTTTTTTAAAAATGAACAATACATGAAACAATTTACAAAACTTCTTTATATACAATATTTCTAGTGAAGGTAATATTTCGACGGCTAAACCTTACTTTGTAAATGCTTTAGATTAAATTAAATTTGGATCCAATTCATGAATATTTATTTACTCCTCTCCAGGAGTTAGCCACAATGCCAGTTTTATCTTACTCCCACAAGTAAGATGTGACCCAAGGTCGGGTCGGGAAAGTCGGGTTTGAAAAGCCAGCGCTCGAGAAGGTGAGCACTCTCGCCATTAAAAATTGCCTGGGCAGCCCTGTTGGAATTCCCCGGTTCGGGCGCCCCAGGCAGCAAGCAATAAACTTACTCCTCCCCAAAGAGGGGAGGCGAAGCCTGGGAGGGTGGACCTCCTTGAACTGCACAGGACAGACCCATAGACCGGCGTAAATCAAGCCTCGAAGGCCAAGACAATACCAGTCGATGGAGTGCAGTATCCATCGGAACAGATACTACACTTTGATCTTAGCCAAAAGGCCAAGCGAATTCATGAGTAACATGCAAAGATTCGGAAAGTCGTTGCTTAAGAAGTAAGCATGACACACAAAATCACACACGCTATTGTATTAATATGTGTCTTCCCGGTCGTCTCCTCCCTACCTCTCTTCCCCTTCCCCTCGAAATGTAGAAAAAAATATTAGAGCTTGGTTGGGATCGAACTATAAACCAGTCGGGCCGAAGTAAAAAATACTACGTCGCTAACCGTTGCGCCAAAGGGAATACTTGAAAATGTTTCCAAAATTAGGCGAGTTGAATGTTTTTAAAAAATCTAGGTGCGGCACGCATGCGCAGAGCTTTTGCTGGAAGCGTGACACACGAACACACACGCTATCGTATTAATATATAGATCTTAATTTACTTATTGAGACGTTATATAGCATATATACAAATATTAGTAAAAACAATGGGGAAGCATAATTATTCCTCTTCATACTTTACTAATTCAGACGTTATTTAACATGTATACAAATACTAGTGAAAACAATGGAGGAGCCTAATTATTTATCTTACTATTTTTATTGAAACGTTATTTAACATGTATACAATTATTAATGAAAACAGTGGAGGATCATAATTATTTATCTACTTACTTTACTTATTGAGATGTTATTTAACATGTATACAAATATTAATGAAAACAATCGCGGAGCACAATTATTTCTTTTCTTACTTTACTTGTTGAGGCGTTATTTAACATGTATACAAATATTAGTAAAAACAGTGGAGGAGCATACTTATTTCTCTTCTTACTTTACTTATTGAGACGTTATTTAACATGTATAAAAATATTAGTGAAAACAATGGGGAAGCATAATTATTTCTCTTCTTACTTTACTTATTGAGACGTTATTTAACATGTATACAAATATTAGTGAAAACAATGGGGAAGCATAATTATTTATCTTCTTACTTTACTTATTGAGACGTTATTTAACATGTATACAAATATTAGTGAAAACAATGGGGAAGCATAATTATTTATCTTCTTACTTTACTTATTGAGACGTTATTTAACATGTATACAAATATTAGTGAAAACAATGGGGAAGCATAATTATTTCTCTTCTTTTTTTACTTATTGAGACGTTATTTAACATGTATACAAATATTAGTGAAAACAATGACCGAGCATAATTATTTCTCTTCTTACTTTACTTATTGAGACGTTATTTAACATGTATACAAATATTAATGAAAACAGTGGTGGAGCATAATTATTTCTCCTCTGTCTTTACTTATTGAGACGTTATTTAACATGTATACAAATATTAGTGAAAACAATGACGGAGCATAATTATTTCTCTTCTTACTTTACTTATTGAGACGTTATTTAACATGTATACAAATATTAATGAAAACAGTGGTGAAGCATAATTATTTCTCCTCTTACTTTACTTATTGAGACGTTATTTAACATGTATACAAATATTAGTGAAAACAATGGGGGAGCATAATTATTTCTCTTCTTACTATACTTATTGAGACGTTATTTAACATGCATACAAATATTAATGAAAACAATGGCGGAGCATAATTATTTCTCCTCTTACTTTACTTATTGAGACGTTATTTAATATGTATACAAATATTAATGAAAACAGTGGTGGAGCATAATTATTATCTTTTTCATTTTCCCCTCGAAATGTAGAAAAATATCTTAGAGGTTGGTTGGGATCGAACTATTAATCAGTCGGGCCGAAGTCAAAAATACTACGTCTAGGTGCGGCACGCATGCACAGAGTTTTTGCCGGAAGCGTGACACACGAACACACGCTATCGTATTAATATATAGATTATTATTATTATTATTATTATTATTATTATTATTATTATTATTATTATTATTATTATCTATATATTAATACGATAGCGTGTGTGTTCGTGTGTCACGCTTCCGGCAAAAGCTCTGCGCATGCGTGCCGCTCCTTTTTAAAAACATTCAACTAGTCGGCGTTTAGGAATATTTATATGTGTATCCCTCTTGCGCAATGGTTAGCGAGGTGGTATTTTTTACTTCGGCCCGATTGGTTTATAGTTCGATCCCAACCAGCCTCTAAGATTTTTATTCTACAGTTCGAGGGGAAGGGGAAGAAATAATACATTTTTTATTACCTGGTTAAAAATTATTGTTTTGTGTTGCTTAAAACTTAAAACTATTTTATGTTGGCGTTTTTAATGGCATTGTCTATTTAATTACATTGACTGCTTAAAAAGTAGGATATCGGCCAGTATTATTTTGTTGTTGTTTTTTTTTTTGAACGGATGGCATATCAACCTTTTTAGTAGATATGGCAGTGTCCATCGTACACGAGTTACTATTTCAACCAATTATTTAACTCTTACCCAGAAGGGGGGTGGCTCATAATAAAGCAAGCGTAACTTACTAACAAATAGAGGGTGCTTTGTTACATTAGGACCCGTATTGAAAACATCATTTCGTGTAATTTACACGGGTTCCGCTAGTTATTATTATTATTTCATAGTAGTCTGAACTTTTGGATGTTTTAGTTGGAGTTTTCTATTTTGTACATCAAGTCATTCCCTTGACCTTAGACATTCAAGCTACACCTTAATACTTTCGCTGTTCCTAACAGGCAAGCCTTTTGCAGAATTGGAAAAGAAATTGTCTCGTCAATCTGTTTAAGCCATTTATGGTGGCTTCTCGTATGGCTCCAAGCGTTCCAATTACAACGGGAATCACCTTGCCTTCTTTACATTTCCATAGTCTAACAAATACACATTTTAGATCTTGATATATATTTATTCATTTGTGGTATTTCTCCTGCACTGGTATCGAAAGGGCAGGCTATATCAATCATTATAAGCAAGTTTGTTTTGTTTTAGAAAATTTAAGTCGGGTTTTGAATGTTCAAGAACCTGATCAGCCTGTGTGCACATGTCCCAAAGAATTTTGACATTGTCGTTCTCCTGTACCACTTCTGCTTATGCTTATACAACTTCTCGTTGTGGTTCAATTTATAAAGTTTGCATTCCAGTTAGTACCAGCGCGATTTTGTTGTGTCTCCATTTTTTATACTGGTGATGTGCTAGAATTGGGCATTCAGATACAATATGCACTTAGGTTTTTTCCACTTTCCTTACACAATCGGAATATCGGTGATTCTGCAGTTTTGTCAATGTAATGTTTGATTTCCATAGTGCGTGTAGCTTGTTCCTAGACTGCTATTAAGGTTCTCTCGGTAGATCTTTTGAGACCACCCTTGACCAACCAATTCCAGCTGTCATTATTTCTTAATTTTTTAAATACACTGTGTAGTTTCGTTCCAAATAATTTTAACCGTTTCTCTTTTAACTTTTATTCGTTTTGACCCCAGTTCTTAGTATTTCTTCTCTTTTCACTTCACGAAGAAGAATCTCATTACTTTCAGAAATATATTCATATAGACCACTTTCTTCTATATTCACTACATCTCAAACACTAAGTAAGCGTCGGCCACCTTCCTTTTTAAGTAGATACAATGTATCTGCACCTTTGTTTTTGCAAATGCTCCATAGATTGTAAGCATTTTCCGTGTTTTGGTATTCAAACATTTTAGTTTATCTACATTCCAGTCAAGTATACCGGCAGTATATCAGAATGATATCTACTGCTATGGCATTGATAGCATAGATTGTATTTCGACTGTGAAGGTGTGATTTAAGAATCCTCCTTACTCGTCTCTTGTACTCAGTTCATTGCCTTTTTTAAATCTTATCCGCCTCTAGAATCTCCAAGTATTTGTATCCCCTCTCACTGTCTACATTCTGTATCAGGTCTGTTGTTGGGAGTTCAATGCCATCTGAATAGATTAATTTACCCCTTTTTATAACAAGAATGGCATATTTAGTGATAGCAAATTCCATTCGTATGTCGTCACTAAATAATTTAACCGTGTTCATCAGGGTATCAATTTGGGTTTCATTCTTTCCAAAAACGTTAAGGTAATCCATGAATAGTAAGTGGTTAACTGTAGGAAGTCCATTTCCAAGTCCATACCCTACCTTCACATTACGTAAGTAAAGTGTTATTGGGATCAAACTAATGACAAAAAGCGAAGGGGAAAGACTATCGCCCTGGAAAATCCCTCTACTGATTTTAACTTTAACAGTTCCTTAAGTTAAATTGGTTTCCCAATTCTTCATGTTATTCTTTAAAGCTGTTTGAATGTTGGGGGCTATTCCGAAAATCTCCAGGCATGTGTGTATCTATTAATGAATGAAAATGTCAAATGATTTCTTATAATCATGGCAAGGTTAGTAGTTTTTTCGTTTGCAGTTTCTCATGATAATTTGATTGATCAGAAGCCGATCTTTGGTGCAATGTGATCTTTTTCGGCAGCTTTTCTGTTCCTCAGGCAGCAAATTGTTTTTGTCCAAATGACCATAAATACTTTCAGACAATATGCAAGTGAAAAGTTTCCACATAACTGAGAGGCTAGTGATCTCTCAAAAGTTTATCACTTCACCCCCTTTTGTTTTATCTTTTATGATCAATACTGTGGTTCCCCTAGTCAGCCACTTAGGTAAGCTACTTGTCGTCAAAAAGCCATGTATCATTTCTGCAGGACATAGGTTAAGAGCCGAGAGGTTTTTAAAAAATATCCCTGGACTCCGTCAGATTTAGGTGCTTTCCAATTTGAAAACTTTTTAACCCTCTCCTTCAGCATCTCAACGGTGACAGTTATATTCGTTTGTCCTCTTTAATCCATTCTGCATCATCTTGATGCTCTACTTCCTTTTCCCAAATGCCCATTCAGTATGCACTAGATTAGTCAGCAGCAGGTATAACGTCATTCCCTATTTCAATTCCTTCTACTTGTTCAAAAAAGTTTCTGATTGTTTTCAAATATTGCTCAATTTAGTCGCTGTAACGTTTAACTTTGACAGTCTTAGCTACGACCTGCTGTTTAAGTTCGTCAATTACACACTTGAAATATTTTCAGTGTATGTAAAACTTACGGATTAGTGTTTCATTAGCACTCTGACTTTCGAGTTCGCCATTTTCAACAGCTTGCAATTTACTTAAATCCTTTCTAAGCATTTACACATTTCCTCCACCAGGGCTTTTCTTTACTTCTTTTTTCCGTTTTTCTACTCCGATTAGATTTGATACAGTATTGGTAGCAACTTTAATAACTTTATTACACTGATCATTCACTTTGGTCGTGATAGTTTTAAGTATTTTCCTATTGACAAATCTCACGTTCAGCGGCTGTTCTAAATTGCCAGCACTTAGCTTCTCGTCTAACAATATGACAATATCAATATCGTCTTCTGTCAGCGCATGTTCTATCATATTGTAGTGACGGTACGGAAGGAGACCCACGCCCATTAAATTACGAGACTTAGAGGGTTGTATTATGCAAATCAGGTGTGGCAAAGAAGGCTAAATAAAAGGCGGTGTTTTTTGGATCGGCGGTGAGTTGCGTAGAGAACGTCTTGAAGTTCGCATGCATTTGGATAATACGGTTAAAAGAAGGAAAAACGTGTTGCCCGGAATAAACAGGAACACAATTCACAAGTCACTATTACACATATGTTTTACGATTGCATCGGTGGAAACCGCATGATTACTATTAGTTATTTTCGCTCTAAGAGATTGGTGTTGCTTCTATCAGACTTTTCTTCAACTAGATCAAGTATATTTATCTCCCCAAGCTCGTCTAAGTCTTCTCTCTCAATTTCTCATTTTAGATCTTGAATGTCAATAGCAGATAACCATTCATTAGTTCTAATCACTTAGGCTGGTCCTGCAAGTTTTTGTTCTGATTGTTCAAACAGGCCCAACTCATTTCAGCTTTGGTGCATTCGCTCTCTATATCGTCTCTTAGGAGGATCACTCTTCAAGTAACAGTTCATCGCAATTCTATTTAAGGCTTTAATCCAATTAGTTCTAGTTTTAGTGTTCGTGTTTAATAGGTTTCGCTGGATGACGACTTGGGAAGCCTTGTTTGTTCCCCCGCCAGACGTGGGGCCTGTACTTGACATTCTGCACACACATACGTCCTTTTCGGTTTGATAACTTTGAACACTCATATTTAAACTAGGTACTCGTGATTTCTGGAAAATCTACAATAGTGTGATGAACAATGGACAATCGACAATTCATCTACTATGAAATTACAACGATGTTGTTAGCACGGCAACTGATAAGGCTGAACTATTTGCCAAGCGTTTCGCCTTAAACTCCACTTTGGACACAGCAAACAACCACCTCCCTAAATTCCCATTGCAGACTGAAGCCATACTTGATAACCTGGTCATCACACCACACCAGTCATCATAAAAAACCTTGACACTTCCAAAGCATGTGGGCCTGATCCTATACCAGTAATAACAATAAAGAAATGATCTGCTGAGCTGGTCCTTGTCCTCTCCAAACTATACAACAAATGCCGTGCTGAATCTTGTTTCCCTGATAGTTGGAGAATTGCCTCTGTGGTACCAGTATTCAAGAATTCTGGAGATAGAACTGATCCTCTAAACTACTGCTCAATCAGTCTGCTCCCGATCTTTGCTAAAATATTTGAACCATTAATCAATCCAGCTATAGTCCGGCATCTAGTTAATCCTACACTTCTTTCTGATCATCAATACGGATTTAGACAAGCACGATCTTTTTTTTTTTTTTTTTTTTTTTACATTGTTCACCCCAAACAAGGCAGGACGCCACTGTAAACGTAAGGGGCTACTGAGAAAAAAGGAAAAGGAGGGGGAAGGATTCGTGGTTCAGCTTAAATTGGGATCTGAGCAGCGAGATGTCTGTTTACATTAGTTTTAAATTTCTGCATGTCAGTACTGTCGGGAAACAGGGGACAGGGAGGGAGTTCCAGAGGCCAGCAGCACGAGGAAAGAAGCTATTTGAGTAGAATGCTCTCCGGCATCTGGGGACCTCCACAGTGAATGAATGAGATTTAGTAGAATGTCGAGTTAGTCTAGTGAATTTACGTCGAGGGGGCACCAGAGCAGCACACTCATCGGAGCATAATCCATTGAAGTATTTGTAAAACAAACACAAGGATGCTACATTGCGGCGATGGGACAGGGGCTGGAGCTTAGCTGACAGTGAGGGACCTATTAGGTTGACTACTCTTTTTTGGACTTTGTCAAGGAGGGAGAGACTAGTAGATGATGCACCAGCCCAGATGTGGCAACAATACTCCATGCATGGGCGAATGGTGGCTTTGTAGAGATACAGGATTATGTCAGGTGTAAGGAGTCCACTAGCACGGTAGAGGGAGCCAACCTTCTTTGCGGCAGCCTTGGCAATGTCTTCAATGTATGTGTTCCAATTCATGTTACCTGTGAAGGTTAGGCCAAGGAGTTTGAATGATGAACTCTCAGGTAGGGTGTTATTTGCCATGGCAATCGGTGGTTGGAGAGGCTTCTTGTAGTTGTTGAAGGAAAGGAGCTTTGTCTTTGCGGCATTAAAAGTCACCAACCATTTATGGCCCCAATCCACTACAGCCTGGAGGTCATCTTCTAAGGATGCAGCCATTGCCTCAGATATGATCGCGTCTGTTTTGCCAACATGGCGAGAGTAAAGCGTGGTGTCGTCAGCAAATAAACCGATCTCAGACACTATGTCATCAGGGAGATCGTTTATATAGATCAGGAACAACAAAGGTCCAAGAATAGATCCCTGGGGCACACCAGCATTTATGTCATGTTGCTTAGATGAACGGCCATCGAGGACAACCTGGATTTTTCTTTTGTTTAGGAAGGATCTAATTATATTAAGTAGTTGCCCAGTAATACCGTATGAGCGTATTTTCAGGAGAAGCCCTTTATGCCATACCTTGTCAAAGGCCTTGGATATATCAAGCGCTACATATATCTACTGATATGGATATATCTACTGCGGATATCAGAACGGTCATCTCTGAACGCATATATCATACACTGGACAAGGCTGGTGGCGCTTGATATATCCAAGGCCTTTGACAAGGTCTGGAATGAAGGGCTTCTCTTAAAACTGCACTCATATGGTATTACTAGACAAATATTTAATATAATTAAATCCATCTTAACAAAAAGAAAGATCCTGGTTGTCCTCAATGGCCGTTCATCTAAGCAACATGACATAAATGCTGGTGTATCTCAGGGATCCATCCTCGGATCTCTACTCTTCCCGATTTTCATAAATGACCTCCCTGATGTCATTGAAACTGAGATAGGAATATTTGCTGACGACACCACGCTTTACTCTTGTTATGTGGGCAAAACCGACACGCACATATCTATCTGAGGCAATGGCTGACTGCTTAGAAAATGACAGTCTGTAGTGGATTGCGGTAAACAATGGATGGTAACTTTTAATGCCGCAAAGACAAAGCTACTTTCCTTCAATAACTACAAGAAGCTTCTTCAACCAACGGTTGTCATGGAAAATAACACCCTACCTGAGAGTTCATCATTAAAACTCCTTGGCCTAACTTTCACAGATAACATGAATTGGAGAAAATACATTGAGGACATTGCCAGGGTTGCTGCAAAGAAGGTGGGCTCTCTCTCCCGTGCTAGTAAACTTCTCACACCTGACATTATCCTATATCTCTACAAAGCCACAATCCGCCCATGCATCGAGTACTGTTGCCACATCTGGGCTGGGGCATCATCCACTAGTCTCTCCCTATTAGATAAGATCCAAAAAAGAATCGCCAACTTAATAGGTCCCTCACTATTCATCAAGCTCCAGCCCCTATCCCATCGCTGCAATCTGGCTTCCTTGTGCCTTTTTTACAAGTACTTCAATGGATTGTGCTCTGATGAACTTGCTGCTCTGGTGCCCCAATGACGCAAATTCATTAGACCAACCCGATAATCTGCCAAATCCCATCCATTCACTGTGGAGGTCCCCAGATGCCGGAGAGCCTTCTACTCCAATAGCTTCTTTCCTCGTGCTGCTGGACCCTTGAACTTCCACCCTGCTCCCTGTTTTTCTGCGGTACTGACATGCAGATATTTAAAACTAATGTAAACAGACATCTCGTTGCACAGCTCCCAATTTAGGTTGACTCCCCCAAACTCTCACCCTTTTTCTCAGTAGCCCCTTACGTCTACAGTGGCGACCTGCGTTGTTTGGGATGAGCTATGTAAAAACAATGATAATAATATGAGGAATGGTTCGTGAAAGGTTTTCCTTCCCTAGTTTTTTTAATTGCGATACCATTTCTAGGAGAGTTGCTATCCAAAGCTGACGACCCAATCTTGGCCATGAAATGCAGTTAAACCATGACAGATGTCAACCTGACATTTAAAACTGCCTTTTCATCCCAACAGGTGTTTGCTATCCCTAGAGATGTTGTGTTCGCTATGGCTTGCTGGAGATTCTTAACCCCCTATGCCAGTTGCGGTTGGGATAATTGTTATTATTATCATCATTATAATCATCACCATTAATTACTATGAATATCATTATTAATACCACAACTACTATTACATTTTTTAATAATAAACGAAGACGCTTTTCAATTAAATCAAATAACTTACCAGCTACAACAATTTCTATAGTGAGCAATCCACTATAAACAACGAGTCGCCAAATAACTTGGTTTATACAGAAATCTGCGTAGCAATTAATAAGCATCTCCACTGAAGGGTCTTTTTTAAATATATTTTTTTGTTATTGTAATCGACAGTCGTTCGTTAACACGTCGCTCAATAACTTTGTTTTATACAGAAATCCGCGTGGGGTCCAATAATCATCTTCACTGAGGGATCTTCTTCTTTTTCTTCTTCTTTGTTTTTCTTCTTCTTCTTCTTCTTCTTCTTCTTCTTCTTCTAATTATTATTATTATTATTATTATTATTATTATTATTATTATTATTATTATTATTATTATTATTTACAACATTCCCCAACTTTCAACAAAATAAAATGAATATTAAATATTGATTGTTTAAGAAGTAACGGATCGATGGCAAAAAGCAAGAATCCGACTGCAGGATGTTTCCAGAATCCGACATTTGCGTAGGACGTAATTGTGAGCCTACTCGCTTTTTCGCAACGGCATTCGGTCGAGCTGGCCAATGGTCACTTCCATTTTACCTTTGTTGTCCGAAAATGCCAACGTGCGTAGATGGTTGTGCTGCACCCACTCGTAGAGTAGCTTATATGGCTATGGGAACGAGTGTTTGTTTTGTACTCGGGACTTCACTAGTATTTGGTTTCCAGCCCTATTTGAAGGTGGTGCGAGTAAGTACAGTCTACGAATGGGTTTCTCAACGTGCAGCTTTTGTGGCGTGGAGGAGTTCGATTCATCAAATCTCAAAAGATATTGGATATTGAGACATCCGTTTTTAGCTCAATATGCGTTTTGGTTTAAGTATGCACAGATAATGTGTTTTTATCCCTGAAATTTTCTAGATTTTCTTACTTCCTGACTGGTGAGGTGGGCGGTCAACATGCTGTTTGACAGCGACACTGGTCGGTAGTTCGAGTGTTAAAAAGCCGCATCTAAAAATTCCGCGAAAATATCCCTGCAACGGCTAAGCAGACAATTAAACGGAAAATTCTAAATACGCGACAAATAATTACGATCAACCCTAATAGCCAGCAGAAAATTGAGAACAATCGCCGCCGTAACATACGACAACGATGATGATGATGATGATGATGATGATGATGATGATGATGATGATGATGATGATGATGTTGATGATGATGATAATAATAATAATAATAATAATAATAATAATAATAATAATAATAATAATAATAATAATAATTTTGAGAGGTTTAGCTAGAGAGAGAGGTTGAATTTGATGGCGGGGATGTTGATAGGCAGTGGGGGGGGGGGGGTCAGTTGGGTGTCCTGAATCGATCAGGCCGCAAAACATGGCTGACGGCAATATGGCTGTAAGCTTCTAGGCAGACTGATCTAATCAGTTGGTAATTTAGATTGTCCAGCCGTGTTTGGCTGCTGGGGTCAGAACTGGTTCAACGAACAATTAACAAATCGCTCCAGTCTAGCTAATTCCTATAACAATATAAATGTTCTTGCTCCGTCAACACAAACAGCCGATGAAATCCTCCCTTCCTCCTTCTACTCCTCAGCCTTTTCCTCATCTCTCTCTCCCACTATCTTATTTTATATTTTATTTTATATTTTATTTTTTCTTTCACTGTCTTATTTTATATTCTATATTTAATATATATTTTATATTTCATATTTTATATATTTTATAATTTATACATGCTTTTTATTTTATTTAATATATATTTTACATTACATAGTTTAATTATATTTCAAATTTTATATATTTTATAATTTATACATGCTTTTTATTTTATTTAATATATATTTTACATTTCATAGTTTAATTTATATTTCATATTTTATATATTTTATAATTTATACATAATTCTTTATTTTATTTAATATATATTTTATATTCCATGGTTTAATTTATATTATATATTTTATAATTCATACATGTTTCTTATTTTATATAATATATATTTAATATTTTAGTTCATATATATTATATTTAAGTTTATATTATATATATATATATATATATATATATATATATATATATATATATATATATATATTATATATTTAAAAATTTCATTTTATATTTTATATATTTTAATATATTATATTTAATTTTATATTTTATAAATGTTCATATCTTATATTTAATTTGAGATTTTATTTTAGATTTTATATTATATATATATAAATATACATATATATATATATATATATATATATATATATATATATATATATATATATATATATATAAAACTTTATTTATACAGCCATTCTTGGCTACACATTTGCAGTTCTAGATAGAAACAAGCTGAACTTCTTCAAGCCACTAGTCAGTATTGATGCGAATATGAAGATGAACGAGCGTTTGTTTTTATTTCAAAAAGATAAACACAATCATGGTCACGTGATCTATTACGCTAAAATTTGAGACTTACAAGGTCTACAGTCTACTTCTCCCGACTAGTTTTAATTATGAGTTGTCTTAAGTTTTCTATCTTGTAAACAACGCCATTATGACAGTTCTCAAATGAGGTCAAGCCAATCATTCAATGACACTGTCGTCCCCACCTGATTACATTATGATGCGGTCAAACTAGACTTCCGTAAACATTTGGCAGTCAAAAGTCACAGACACAGAGACACACACCTAGACATACACACAAACATGCACAACCATGCATGCATGTATATACACATGTATAAATATATATATATATATATATATTTAATATTAAATAACTATTTATAATATATATATATATATATATATATATATATATATATATATATTTCATTTTGCGTTGAGAACCCGAATAAAAGAGCTGAATGTACCTTTAAACAGAGCAAAAGATACTTATTAAAAGGAAAAAACTATACATACATTAAGGTTGTATACATAATAAATTATTTCGACCCTTTGATTAGGTCTTCTCAGACGTATAAACAAGCACGTCAAAATACCAAAAACTGTTGTTTATGCGTCTGAGGAGACCTAATCAAAGGGTCGAAATAATTTATAATGTATACAACCTTAATGTATGTATAGTGTTTTCCTTTTTATAAGTCTCTCTCTCTCTCTCTCTCTCTCTCTCTCTCTCTCTATATATATATATATATATATATATATATATATATATATATATATATATATATATATATATATATATGGGGGGTGTATGTATGTGTGATTAATGTTTTCCGAAGTCAGGAATGACCCCATCATATCGTAATTAGGTGGAGGACACAAAGTTTTATAACTAAGTTGTAAGTAAGTGTCATTGAATCACTAAGCTGATATAATTTGAGAACTGTTATAATGGCTGCCTTTGGAAGATAGAAAATATAAGAAGATAATTAAAAATTAAAAATAGTCGAGACATTTTGACAGCTGGCCTTGTAATTCTAAAATTTTATTTTAATGAATCACCTGACCATAACTAAATATAATTTTATGAAAAAAATGCTGGGTTTTTTTTCATTCTTTTAACAAATAATGAATAGTTTCCAGCTATAACTGAAACATGTCTGGAAATGTGCAGCCAATAATGTTTGTATATGTAAGCAGGTTCAAATCAAATAAATATATGGTTTTATTTATCATTGAGCACTTTTATATCAACGCCGTAAGAATTCACTGAATATAGCCTGTATATACAGGGTGGGCCAAAATAAATCCATTTATATATATATATATATATATATATATCAGCTTTATATATATATATATATATATATATATATATATATATATATATATATATATATAATAAGATTTGACAAAAACTCGGATTTTTATACACATATATATATATATATATATATATATATATCAGCAAAGAAGGATTTTTATTTTTATTTTAAGGATGAGAATCACTTTCCTATATAAATCCAACGTAAATGAGAACCCACTTATTGGCCATTTAGCGGTAAACTTATTCCTTAATTTTGCTAGATTTCAAAGAATAAATACTTATTAAACAAATCCTATTTTAATCACCTAAATTACTTACAGTGAAACGAGTTGTTTTCTGTTTTTTTTTCTTTTCAGCATTAATAATCTAATACTTATATTTTTTTTAATTACATTATAATTTTACATTTCTCCTGGGCAACGCTGAAACATTGTTCTTGCTACTATATATAAATATATATATATATATATATATATATATATATATATATATATATATATATATATGAGTAAACCGAGGTCGATTGATAGATAGATATGGCTGTGCTAGATAGCTAAATAGATAGCTAGATCGGTAGTTAGATAGCTAGATAGATATCTAAATATTTAGATAGATAGCTAACTAGCTAGCTAGCTAGCTAGATAGATAGATAGATAGATAGATAGATAGATAGATAGATAGATAGATAGATAGATACATAGATAGATAGATAGATAAATTATTGCCATCAGGCTACATCAGAATAATTATATATTCGTCACGCTAGAAGGCCAGTGTGTGAAATTAACATAATAATTATTCCTAGTTTGTAGAATCTGAGAAGGCTTTATTAATTTGCGGAAAGATTACTTGATTATTTAGTTTCTAAATCCCACGATTTTGATTCAATAAGCTACCTTCATTTCATTGACGGCCAACATATATAGATATAGCGATACATATGTACGGAAAGGGATAGATAAATAGATAGATATGAACGGATTGATTTAGATGAATAATGAGGGTGAGAGTGGAAAAGTGACATCGATGTATATGACTCAGGTAGATTAATATATAGATTATAACAGATAATAAGCATATGTAGATAAACGCATACACACGTATATATATATATATATATATATATATATATATATATATATATGTATATATATATATATACATATATATATTTATATATATATATACACACATATATATATACATATAAATATTATAATATAGAATGAAGTAATAAAATAAGGTGTCAATCACATTTTATTAGAATTCTCGCGACTGGATAACTGTGTCAGTTCTCTCAATTGCTCGTATCTGAACCGGTACTCATCACCTGGATTAATCTTCAGTCAACCCTCTGAATGTCTTTCCTGATTGTGTTTTTCAAATTGTTTGACCTGTATGGATTGTAAAGATTTAAGAAAAAGTATGTTTTTGGGTTGATATATTTGATGTTATATATTTTTATGTATTTTTGTATATATTTTTATATATATTCAAAGTTTAATTCTATTACCTGTAGTAGTATAACTGCGGTTATGGTCCTCTGAGGAAAAGAATTATCTTTGAAAACTCATGAGCTAAGGACTTTAAGATACTTTGCTTGAACCTTGAATTCTAATAAAATTTGATTGACACCTTATTTTATTACTTCATTCTATATTATAATATTAATGCTCTATCCAGTATATTGAGCTTCAGTTTTTATCCGGATGTTTCACTAATTATAAGATATTAGTTGACGCTTATATCTTTTGTTGGATTGCTTCATATATATATATATATATATATATATATATATATATATATATATATATATATATATATATATATATATATATATATATATATATATACATGTATGGGAGCTTAGATTAACTACAAGACACCATCCTCGAGTGTCTTCGATTTCTCTGCACAAAGGTTTGTTAGGACCACTTGGCAAGAGGATACTTCACCCTAGAAGTAAATCCTGACTAGATATTCAAAATAACATAGTATTCGAAACCCAAATAAGATCTCCTCGGCACGGCTATGCGCTAGCTCGTAGTGATGTTACCTCAAGTAACAGAACTTAGTTGTATACTCCACCAGACTAAATGAATTATTTTCCTAAAATGCGGTTAGAAAAAAGAGTCAAAAATAACGATAAAATAGTAAACTGGTCAATTGGGGGAGAAGACAAAATTACGGTTCTTCACTTCTTGACTCACTCAACGTTTGAGAGGTAAAAGAGAACTTTAGTTGAACACTCGAATATCTATGCATCTCATATAGAGATCAAGGGTTAGTCCCAGGAAGGTGCCCCTTGATTTCTGAGACTTTACACTGAAGTAAAATAAAAAATAAAATGAATGAATATATATATATATATATATATATATATATATATATATATATATATATATATATATATATGATTTTTGGTGTTATTGTGCATCCCGAAGGGACCACGATTCATACACTATGAATATGAATTGTAGTCTCGTCGTAGTGCACGGTAGAACAGAAATATGAATCGATTTGTGCGGACCATTTAAAATCTTTATGTAAATTATATTTATAAAACTCTAATTTGTATTGAGCCTTTTCGAAAAATATTGATTTTAAGCTCATTTTATCAATACTTTTAAACATGTCCAATGTATATATATATATATATATATATATATATATATATATATATATATATATATATATGTATAAGGTGGTAGTTTGTTTTAAGCATTGTATGTAGTACGTATATAGACAAGTATAGAAGGCTATCACAATGCAAGAAATAGAAATATGTCGGCGTTTAGAAATAAGAAAAAAACAAGTGTTTTTGTTGTTGTTGTTGTTTTTTATAGTAAATCTTACTTGATTAGGCCAGACTTCCACACTGTGTTGTAATGTTTATGACCTTGTTTCATAATATATTTCGAGCAAAGACCTTTTTATCAAATCATAGGTGTTTCAAATCTCTAAAATACGTGCGGAATAGTGATATTGTTATCTCTAAAATCCATGCGGAATGGTGAAATTGTTATATGCATTAAACAATATCACCATTCCGCGCGGATTTTAGAGATTTTAAGTACCCTATATTTCATAGGGAGGTCTTTCCTCGAACTATATAATGGAACACGGTCACACAATTCAGATAATTGTGTAGAAATCTTGCTTAATAAAGTGAAGTTTACTATATAAAAAAAACAACAAACAATTGTCTTACATCTCAACGCTGACGTATTTCTATTTCTTGCATTCTGGTAGCCTTCTAATACGCATATATATATATATATATATATATATATATATATATATATATATATATATATATATATATATGTTAGAAAAAATTACCCGTTGAGTCATTCGTTGAGCTGGGTTTAGGTTGCCTGAAACATGGAAAAAGTTAGTTAAATATAAAAAGTAAAAAGATAAAATTCAAAATAATTGTTGTTTTACTCACTACATCCTCGCTTTCTCTTTCTTTCTTCCGCTTTACAGCTACATATTGAATAGTATTACTGAGTGTGGTGATATTCCCTTTTATTTATAATAGACCTTTGAAATCATTATGCATTTTATCTATAACCTTCGACTGTTAATGGAGACAGAGAGAGGATAATAGACGAAGTACAGAAATAGTGAAGGAAGTCGAACAATCTGTAGTAAGAGAGGGTGAAACTGCTATCTTAAAAGTTAGTAAAAGATCGGTCTCTTGATGAGTTATTTGCAAATTTCGGTTAATTAAAACAATTAAAATTAAAGTTTGTTTACAAAAATAAACTTTATCTATAAACTGAAGAATATTTCAGTATGTATTTTGTGAGATTCAAATATATCAGGAAAAGGCAATACTGAAAACAAATGAGCTCACTATAAGTGAAAGTTGACATTACTTAAACACATTTTGTATAAACGCTAAATCGCTCGACACAATTAGAAATGTGATTTTCATTTTTCATCTTTTTACCAGAAAGACTACTCGACGTTGATCGGGGGGCAGGGGAGGTTATTACTGTAATTATGCCGCAATTGTTTAGCAATATAACATTTTGGTTTTTAAAAGGGGCAGTAAATATGTAAGGATGAATGCAAGAGTTATTTCCTTTGTAGAACAGCTTATAATAAACAGAAAAATAGAAAACGGCTGTCGGCGAAGTCTAAATAGAAATGAAATTAAAGATATCAATAAGTAATCCAACTTAGAGTGAGTGTTTGAATTATATAATAGGCTGAAATAAATTGATTATAGGCAGAAATAAATTTAATTATAGGCAGAAATAAATTTAATTATAGGCAGAAATAAATTGATTATAGGCAGAAATAAATTGATTATAGACGGAAATAAATTTAATAATAGGCTGAACTAAATTTAATTATAGGCAGAAATAAATTTATTATAGGCAGAAATAAATTGATTATAGGCAGAAATGCAATCACGAATAATAAATAAGCAAACCACCTTAAAACAAATTAACAGAGCAAATAAAATCAAAGTTTAATACAGCGAAGAGGTTTTGGGCGCCATTAAAATTGTTGGCATTTGTAATGAATACATCTATTTCATTGTCTAATGCCTGCTTGCCTTTGCGGGTTCAGCCATTATCCCCCGAAGGAGTAATTTTTCAGGGAATATTAAATGCCCACGCGCTGCCTATTCACATGTATATCCCGGTAGGGAAGATGATCTTGACGGGGTTAGTTTTTGCAACTTTTTGCGGGAACCCGTCGCCATCCTCCCATATACAGCGCCGGATATTCCCAAATGGTCACTAATCTGGGTTGACCAGGCTCAACGTCGCTTACCTTCGATGATAGAAGTGGTGTCACGGTCATTATGGCGTATCTGTTTATACAGTAGAGTGACGTGATAATGACCATTGTCTACTGAACAGTGATGATTAGCTAATGAGAGTTACCGGTGAATAATAGTAAAAGTATCTTACGAAAAAGAAATTTCGGTTGGGTATAATATGTAATCGATGAAATTCATAGGAATTAAAACTGTTATTCTTTAGAACACGCGCGGAATATTTTCGTAAGTGACTGGCTTTTAAGAATCAAATATCGACTTGTGAGATGCAATGCTATCTCAGTCTTATTCCGATAATCCGACCGACTTGTCTTTGTGTATTAGATGATTTCTATCACTTCTCAATCCGTAAATTCGAATTTATAAAGATAAAAAGACATATCACTCTAGGCAAAACGTTTCTCATACAATATTCCCTGGAACCCCAGAGTCCCACAAACGGCTCTTCAGTATTCTGCGAAATACATTAATAAATATGATTTTTTCATAATTTTTTAATTCAATATTCGTAATTTTGATGTTGGAAAGCATTGCCCGGAGAATTTTTACTTTTATTTTTGTTTCGCTTTTTTACTAAATTGTTTTTTTTTAATTCTGGCAGCAAAATGTAATCATCACAGTATTGTTTTGTCATTAATTATTAATTAAAACAAATTAACTAAAACACATTAATTAAAACAAATTAATTAAAACAAATTGTTTAAAACAAATCATCATCAAACTTATTGTTGTTAACATGATGTTCTTTTAATTTCTATTCATAAAATTATTTGATGTAAATAGCTCCCAAAAGATTCAATCTTTTATTAAATGTGGATTTGCTTAGACCTCTAAAGCCATAAATAGCTTTCTTTTCCACAGTTTAAAGGCTTACACATTCCTTTAGACTTTCGAAAAGTCACGAAGTAATTCATTCTTTAGTTTTTTTACTATAACAAAATATAAAAATGGCCGACTTATTTTCGAAGAAACTGAAATGCGTTTTTGTGCATTTAATTTCGTAATTAAAATATTGTTTAGAGAGGACTTTTTGAATTTCGTTTTCATTTCCCACTATTGCCTATTTTAAATAAATAATCGATTAGCAGCTAATAAAAAGTAATAATGTGTGAGTCACATAGAGGCGGAAAACACACACATACACAAACAAACGAGAAATGAACACACAATTTTATTACATAAAGATTTTAATAAAAATATGTTTCTTTGAATCAGCATGGTACGACCTTTTTTGAACTGCCCAATTCTCTTGTGAGCAATTGTTGTCCCGATTCCCTTTTAGAGTCAGGTACTCGCAGAAGGGACCACATGGAGGTTGTCAACATCCATAATTGAAAATGGAGCTATGGAACTGACTTGATTTGAACTTAGCACATTAAGTTCATCAGTCGGCATCGTAAATCAGTTCACCATGGCCATCTCGTAGAGATTTTAATAAGCATAGTATTTTCCGATGTATATAACTCGCGAGTGTGAAAATGCGTCCACAAGAATGGGGCGTCATTTTTCTCATACCAATCATGTGAACAAATGTAGTACAATAAAAATATAAAAGATATAAATATTAATAAATAATGGTATATTATATTTGTATGCAGGAGTGTCCTAAGATATTACAGCTATTTCTAGTATTCCACAATGTTGTAAAGGTTGAGGAACGGACTTTGAGGCTTTTACATACTTGAATAAGATAAAGTATTACGAATTGAATAAAGCCTATTTCATATTAAAGTTAATTCCAATTTTATATTCCACTTATAAATTTACTTATAAAAGTCAATGGGATGGATAGATTTACAGTTGAATGATAATGAATATTGTGAGAGGATTGAAAATCTCCACACAGAACCCACTCATAACAACAGTGGAGTAGAACACACTAAATTTTGCCTTTGTAAGAAAAAAACTCATAGAATTTGATGACTAAATAATAAAATACAATTCAGCATCCTAATTCCCACTTTCCCTATGCTGTCTTTGTGAAATCAGTTGATACGGTTTCCAGCAGAATTGAGAAGCTGATGGCGAATGCTGGCGCTCATATTCAATTCTAAATCAAACCACATGTTATACAGTTTCTCATCATATATATTTCAGTAATAAATTACGAGCAGTTAATAATAGACAGTTACTTTCCAATCACCTTTATGCTGTCACGAGCTGGACTCCAATATGGAGTCGGTCATTGTGTCTTATTGATGATAAAACGTTTCGCATCCGACATGCTGTAGTCTTTTGTGACGGAATTCTGCAAATTGTCTAAAAGTTATTGCCTTCAAGTGGCAGCCGGCAATAAACTAGGTATCAAAAAGAAAAAAATGTCTCCCCACGTAATGTAACATAGCACAACCCCAATAAGAATGTGGGGTATGGTTCTTTAACTTTCTAAAGAGTGCGGCAAAATAAGATAGATTGTTGTAGCACTACGCTTGCGAGTTTGGTGTTAGAGTTCCTGTTTAGTCGATAACGTTAGTAACATATAAGATACAAAATAAAACACGTACACTTATTATCTTCTTGGATGTGATAGTTTTTATTTGTTTATTAATGATTGATAACCACGATAAAAAAACATGCGTTTCTATTGCTAGCGTTTAAGCTAGCGTGCGTATGCTGCTACAAGTAAACTACATTAGCCGTGTGTGCAATTGACTGCGTAAACGCGTTCGTCTTTCGGTCTCTTTCTCTTTTTACCGAATTCTACCTGTTCTTTGTTTGGTCGTCTTCCAGTTTGAATAGGAACTCGCGATATTTGCAAACGTTTTCGACCCGCATGAATCGTTGTCAGGTGAGTAATGAAGTTACAAATTTAAAATGGTTAATTTATTACGAAAGTCGATTAAGAACGTTTTAAAAACATTTTCATATACCCTCCCCACCCTCGTATCGATCTTGGTTGCTGATAGGTTTACGTGTTCGAATGAGTAATGCTTTTATGATTGGGAGATGATATCTACAAGTTGAAACAGCGAAGATGGCAGTGTTTTTGTTAATATTCTTCGGAGGTTGTATTTGGAAATTTCGTGTGTGATTAGAAGCTGGTAGATGGAGCTGGTAGATGGAGGTGAGGTGTAATGTTAGGCGCGCGGGATATTTGTTATATCAATATATGCATTGTTTGTGGACATTATATATATATATATATATATATATATATATATATATATATATATATCGAGAGAGAGAGACAGAGAGAGAGAGAGAGAGAAAATGAAAAAGGAAAGCCAAAAACTATATTATTTATGTATTCATCAACATTTCGTCTTTATTGTAGACTTCCTCAGGATGAGGAAAAATGTAGGAAAATCATACAGTTATTAATCTTGATTTGCCAGAAATTGTCCAAGTTTCGGCATGGCTGTGGATGAGAACAAGCAAAAAAAGAAAACCGCGATTTAGGCTAGTCCGTTATCAGCAACAGTCTGCGCACTTCAAGTGTGAATGCCGTGACGGCTTGGATTTATTAGTTTCCATATCTATTTTTAGCTAGGGAGTCTGTCTGGGTCAAAATATATCAAAGCCGAGCTTGGGCGATAGTGGAGTAGGAGGCAGGGTTGGAAGTCTGAATTTATTGTCATTCTCCGAATTAATAATAATAATATATATATATATATATATATATATATATATATATATATATATATATATATTAAGGGTGCTAAATATACTTATTTACAAATATTTTTAATATTCACAGACAAGTATATACGCCGCCCACCAGGCACAAAGCACGAACCTCAGTCACGATTTATTTAAGATCCAACGGCCGACGAAATAACCGCGTGAATAAGAACGACATATACCATATCATTTTGATGTTGTACTTAGTTTAGAGAGAAGATACAATTGCAGTTTCGCAAGATATAAACCATGTATTTTCTTATAAATTTTATTTCGGCCTTACTGGCCTCTTTCAAGTCTGGAAGATAAAACAAAATGGCGCTCAGCAGAGTAAATAGAATGTCTAATTTACACAATTATTTAATAGAAATAAACCTTTCAATAATTTGTTACTTCGGATAGAGTGTTTCTAATTGAATTTTTTATTCGTATGCATATAAACAACAGCTTGAGAGGGTAACAGAATGGTTAGAGATAACAAAAAGACGGAAGAGAGAGAGGGCAACGAAGGGAATGACTCGAAAAGAAGGAGGTTGGCTGGGAAGGAAAGCGAAAGGAACAAATTAACATTACAATAGACTCTAAATAAATCAGGCATAACCAGACTTCCGCCTGCCTTAAAAAACAAAACCGTAATCTATCAGTTGCAACATATTCCACTCTCCATCTCGTTCTTTCATCTGTCTTCACAAACGATATTATTTTTGTCCAGAACAAATAATTACCCCTCCCTGGAAGTTATTTCAATCTAATATTTATTTGTATTTAAGGGAGAATTAAACTTTTTTGCTTAGTTTTGTTAGTTAGTTTTTCGTTTTATTTTGTTTATAATATCAACCGCCATTTGTTTTCGTCGGAGTTTCGTTTTGCCGATCACCATTTGGTTTTTATGCGAGTCCATTGACGACATACAGATGTATTTTATCGTAGAGATATTGGAAAACAATAAAAGAGGAATCGTTTTTCTAATATTTCTGGTTGCATTTCTTGGATATTTCCGGAACTCTAAAATATTAATGAAAATAAAACAAAAAACCGTAACGAGATTTTTCCAAATCCGATTTAAATAAAACCCAAGAGAAATAAAGAAATTTTTATGCTCGTCATGAAACCAAAAGCAGACAATCGTTTTAGGAAAACTAAATTAAGTGTGAAAATAAAGATTTTATGAAGAAAAGAAAATAAGAAAAAAAAGTGTTTCTTGAGATAACAATCTTCGGTAACTACAGTCAATATTTTGATCACAAGTGTAGTATGGTTAACAACGCAAAGACGGGTTAAAATAAACAAATAGACAACAAATAAATTTTACCAAAGGCAAGAAAATTTACTTTTTCTATCGACCTGCATAGTTTTTCAGTTTCGAAACTTTTTGTAAGTGATTTTTTTTCAAAATGTTTTCGTGGCCTCGCAGGCTTGTAAAAAACAAAATGGATTCAATATGGCTGATAGGAATTTCTTAGTTTTAGCTCTATCTCGTATGTTTCACAATTGAAGAAATACTATTAATAACTGTCACCAAGTGCATTCACATTTTATTTTAGTATTATCTATATATTTTTAGCTTACTGAAACTTTCTTTAAATTATTTTTCATTACAAAATACAATGTGGTCGTATATTTTGTTTTAGAAGCCTTCGAGCTACCATAAAATTCTGAAAAAAAGAAACACTTCCAAAAAGTTTCAAAACTGAAACACTTTGCAGGTTCATAGAAAATTAATTTCTTTGCATTTGGTAAAAGTTATTTGTTGTATATTGGTTGTTTTTTTTCACCTCTTTTTTGCGTTATTATTTATATTATATTTTCACCATATCTTGCATTATTTTGATTATTCGGAGTATTGTTCTCATCTTGGATGTTTTTCTCACAACGTTTCGGCTGATGAAAACTCCGGTCTTTTTCAGGTCCGTCTTGACCAACTCGGAGATCTTTATATTGAACTCGGAAATCTGTACAGAATTTTAAACGGAGCAATTCATTTCATCCACGGAGTAACTTATTCTCGTTCCGTCAGTCATGATCGGTTAGAAGTCTTAAGTAATTAGTAATTGTATTATTAATATCAAAACCTTCAACCTCCAAAAGACTGTCACTTAGATCTGATGATTACTTAACACTTTTATCCGTTGCCCGAAACGTTGTAAGCATAACATTCAAGATGATAGAAATTGTCCGAATCATCCAAATGATAAAAATTGTCAATCATCACCGTTTTAATCTACTATTCTTCAGACTTGTTATTGTGTAGAGAATAAAAGAAAACGGGCGATAATTGTCTGATATACGTTTGAAAACCATTAAAAACTATGTTATAAACATTCAAAATGGCTGACATATATATGCTCTACACAAGACAGACCCGAAAGAAGTCAATAGACACCCCACAAAAATAATTCATACATCTGAAAGTTTCTGCTTCCTTCGTAGACAGCCAGCACTCGGAGCTATACAAAGCAGCAGGAAACGTTTGAAATATCGATATTTTGTACATCGATTTTTGTTTGTTTTATATATAAATATATCTATCATATATTGCCATAAAAGTAAGACACGGGCAGAATAAATATTAGAATTCAAAGCATTTCAGAGGAGCCATATTATAGGTTAATATGAAGGTGGACAGTCAAATCGTCACAACCTTGGGATTCAACTTTCCACTTTAAATCGAGTTGTTTGTCCAATTCATCAGTGAGAAAAAATAATCAATATTATCTTGTCTATGTTCATTAGGATCTTCTTATCTATAAATATGTCTATTTACTTCTTTCATGTCTACAAATATAAATATATATATATATATATATATATATAAATTATTGTTGTTATTTAAAAAATTATAACCCCCAATATGTAAGATGACAAGAAATGGCGACAAAAAATGAATAAAAATGATCGATTCCACACCTCTTCATATCCTCCTTCAAACAATCCTTGTACCGCCTTTTCTGTCATCCAACCCTCCTAGCACCTACATTCAGTTCAAAATAAAATATTTTCTTAGTATAGGACTGATCGCTCATCCTTACAACGTAACCAGCCTATCTCAAACGATGTTTAACAATTAACGCCTCTATACTAGAGCAACTAGACTCTCACAGGACACTGATGTTGGTTGGAAAATTTTGCCAGTTATTTTCTAAATGTTTTTGTAAAAGTCTTTTATGTAATTTTTCGAGTGCTATAAGATGGCGACGATATGTCGTCCAGATCTCCGATGCATACAAGAGTGTTGGAAGAACAATGGCTCGATGCACTAATATTTTGGTATCAATTCTTAAATCTTTATCACCAAAGACTCTGGAACGATGTTTACCGAAAGCAGCAGTTGCGCACCTAATACGATATTGAATGTCGTCGTCAATTATGGCATTGGAGGTGAAGTGGCTACCCAGGTACGCGAAGCGATCAACATTTTTTAGCAATTCGCTGCCTAGTTGGATATTAGGAGGGTTTCTGTTGTTATCTTGAGGTGAAGGCTGAAATAACACCTCAGTTTTTTCGAACGTTGATTTTTACTCCTAGTTTGGAGTATACATCCGCAAAGTCATTAATCGAGGCTTGTGAGTCCTCTTCAGTCAGAGCACAAACCACATTATCATTTGCATATTGAAATTCAATAAGAGAATCAACATTTGTTCTAGTTCTGGCCTTCAGACGTGTCACGTTGTAAACTCCACCATCGATTCTGTAGTTTATGGATATATCAGGTGGTAGTTTACCATCCATTGGGTGCAGTACAGCCGCAATAAAGATTAAAAACAAGGTCGGTGCAGCTATACATTCTTGTCTGACTCATGATTTTACTGTGAATGGATCTGTAGAGCTGCCATTTTCAATTACCGCTGCAGTCATATTGTTGTGAAGAAGTTTCATTATTTTGATGAACTTCTCTGGACAACCAGCTTCTGATAAGATTTTCCAGAGAAGTTCACGGCTTACACCACCAAAGGCTTTTGTTAGATCGATGAAATCTATATAGATAAGTTACTGTTGTCCTCGGCATTTTTCCTGAAGCTGCCTTAGACTGAATACCATGTTGTTGGTGCCACGAGCCGGTCGAAAGCTATATTGTGACTCCGATAAAACAGACTCAGCGAAAGGCGTCAGTCTCTTTGTTAAGATACGAGCCAATATTTTTTCCAGCTATAGATAGTATATAATTTCCACAGTCAGTTCTTTCTCTCTTTTTCGTGAAAATAGTTGTAATTAGACAGTCCCTATATTCAGTGTGTATTTCCTCCTGTACCCATATTTTGACAATAAGTTGAGGTATTTGTAAATACAGAAGAAGTCCACTTGACTTATAGATATCGACAGCCTTATTATTTTTCAAAACAAGAACGGAGGGAATTCTGCTCAGTGAATCGTCCGCGGGTCGTTGCAGGATTTGATGTATCACATTTTTATGACCCTATTATAAAGGCCATAAACCGTTTGTTTATGCCGACTGGTCATTCACTGCGTCAAAATATCAATGTGTTCTTTATAGCGAAGCTAGCCCCGTGTAGTCGTGGATTGTCAGACTCGTAACCATTCCAAAAAGTGTGTAGCTACAACCTTCTTGACGTAGATGTCCTTCAAATGAAAGGCGGGTTTCTGAAAGTACTGCAATATCAATGTCGAGTCTCTGGGGTTTCTGTGCGACAAGAGCAGTTCTTCTTTCGGATTTTGCAGGGTTAAAATCCAGTAGGGTAAGGACATTCCGTAATGCCATTTTTAATTTAACTTCATTGTTTCGAACGCAATTACGGTGAAACCCCCTGAAAGCGTTTTTTCCAGTCCGGTTAAGATGTAGCAAATTATTTTTAAGGCACTTTTTCTAGTCCCTTCCCCATTCGGGGTCAGCAGCAGAGTAGATCCTAGAAAGGGTTGCTCAGTCAAGGATACCACTGCCGAATCACTCTCTTGCTACGCGTCCAAGAGCGTAGCGATTGAACTTAACATCCACAGCTAGACATGCCGGTTGACCACTAAATACTTCCAGATATCACAATCTTGTCCCACCTCGTTCATCAGCTCGCCGCAAGACTTTCTTCCATTCTTCTTTTCGATCTTTTGTCTCACCACTAGTGTCCCTGGAGACGCTAGTGCGTCGCTAGGTTGATGCACAAACAACACGCTCAGCATCGTAGCCAGTCATGTTTATCTTGAGTAGCACGAAAGTCGACACGACCACCCCCTGACTGGTTGAAACCTTTCATCCGCCTTCGCAACCTTACATACAGACTGCTCTGCTATTGAGGGAATTTTCGCAGTGTCCGCTCACTGTACTGTTCGCTGCCACCCAGTATGGTTCATCTATGCTAAAGTCATCCACGTGCCAGCTATTTCCTCAGCCATTGATTTGTTTAAATTCGTCTGCCCGAATAACATCAGCCTTCCTGCTGCTGAAGGCTTTGACCTGCGTAGGTAGATGGTGGTCATGGCTTCACTAACCGCTTGAGAGGCGACTACACCTTATAGTAATTCTCTCGAATATCAGAAGGAAGCTGACAGGTGCTACACATCTGCCTTCCTGCTGCTGAAGGCTTTGACCTGCGTAGGTAGAGGGTGATCATTCCATCACTAGCCGCTTGAGAGGCGACCACGCCTTATTATAACACTTTGGAATATCAGAAGGAGGCTAACGGGTGCTACACATTTCCCAAGGGTGACCTGGAACTGTGTAAGGCAGGGGCGTTCAACTCCCTTTGGGTATTTTACATAACCCGCATATACCATATTTCATGATATACAAAATATCAAAAACACCTGCGAAAAGGTGTCATTAGTATACATTAGCCACAATAAGGCCGAAGAAAAAGAAAATGCAACCGTATTAATTTTCTTCATACATCCTTTTTTTTACTCGGACTAAATAAGAGATTTATACTTTAACCATTTTAACTTGTAGTTAAAAGTTCAAAATATATTATGACAATCGACTCTTTTTACTACAAAATCATCTATATCATTTAATTCATCTTTAATTAATTAATTGGTATTATTATTATCATTATTATTATTATTATTATTATTATTTCTGCTTATTAGGATTTAAAACACAAGTTATGGTCAGTAATTGCTCACTGACAACAAACAGTGGTGTTCACTTGAGATCTCCAGTACTCTCTACCTCTTTTCGATGACCAACACAAATGACATGGTAGTATCGCAACAGCCGCCAACCATTGATTTCTCGCTGGACACGACGATTGGTCTCCCCTGAGATTAAGGTGTCAATAAGCCTCCCCAAGGTCCCAGCACTCTCCATACTCTTCTAGTAGAGATCTGGTTAGTGCTGTCCTTCCTCGCCCTTCCCATCCTCCTTGAGCCACTACAGTTATTTTGTGTGGTGTCAGCCAAGGCCGGTGCAATAATTTGGGGGGAGGCAGCTTATGATATCTCTTCAGTTCTGCTCCTTGGTTTGTGCGGAAGTGTTCTTCTTATGTTTTCTTTCCTATTGTTACTTCTATATAACTAGTTTACATCCGTAGCATACGCAGGTTGGTTTCCGCATTCGAGGATTTTCCTTAAGATTGCAGCTGTGTTGATCATTACAGTCATTTGCATTGGTTTTTTTTATTCAAATTTCTTCCAGTCTGTTCTCTAGATTTGGAGGGACTGTTCATAGTGCTACTATGATTATTTGTATTATATTGGCTTTATTCATGCTCCATATTTCTTTTCAGTTTTCTGGCTAGTTCCATGTATTTGTTTCGTTTTTCCGTCTCCTTGATCTTCACTCTGTGGTCTGCTAAAACGGCACGATTTAGCAGGATTTTTCCACCTTGTCGATGATCATGACATCCGGTATCCTTGCTTGGATAAGTTTATCTGTTTGTACATCCATATCCTCGATGGTTTTGTATTTTACGTTTTCCACTACTACCTCTTGTCAATGTTTGGACGATTTGCCTGCGTTTTCGGAATTCAATCGTTTGCACATTCCCAGTGTACTGCTTTCCTTACACAGCCATGTTCGTTCTTGTATTCTTTTTGAGCTAGTCTACCGCACTCACTTATTATATGATTTACTGTTTCGTCTCTTTGTCAACACAGTCTGCATTTACTGTTTTTCTGAGTTTTATCTATTTTAGCTTTAATGTAGTTTGTCCTAATCGCATTGTTCTGTGAAGCTATCAGAAAAGATTCTGCTTCTCTGTTCAAGTGTCATTTCCTTAACCATTCCCAACTATTTTCGTTGGTTTCTTCTCTTGTCATTCTTACGAAGCGTCTATGTAGTTGTTTTTCTTCCCACTTTTCTTTTCTTGTATTTTTGTTTCTGGTTTCGGTGCTTTCTGAGTTGATCATTGGGACGGTGTCTGTTGATGCGGTGATTAGCTTTTCTGGGTTCTGAGTTATGTATTTCTCAAGCTTTTTTTGTTTCTTTCACACAGTCTTCTATACTTACCAGTCCTCTTCCCTCTTCGTTTCTTTACATGTAGTATGTTCGTATCGTCTTTTGAAGGTAATGCGTTATACATGGTCATTCATTTTCTAGTCTTCTGGTCAAAGTACCCGAGTTCTTCTTTAGTACAGTCTATGAATAGTCCAAAGTATCTTATTAGTGATACTGCCCAGGTGCTAATTCTATTTACTAGATTTCTGCTATATAATTTTGTCTGAGAGTGTTCTTGTTCTTCGCAAATATTCTTTTCCGATCTTCTCTTTCATTTGATTAGATCTGATAGTGTCTGCTTCCAGAACTACCAAATATGTATAGCTATCATGTTAGCCTAGCGCCCTGAACTCTTATTTTTGTTGAGCATTTCCATGCCCTCTGTCGTCTCCAGTGTTTCCTCTTTCATCTCTAGCAGTGCAAATATTTATAGCTATCATGTTAGCCTAGCGCCCTGAACTCTTATTTTGGTTGAGCATTTCCATGCCCTCTGTCGTCTCCAGTGTTTCCTCTTTCATCTCTAGCAGTGCAAATATTTATAGCTATCATGTTAGCCTAGCGCCCTGAACTCTTATTTTGGTTGAGCATTTCCATGCCCTCTGTCGTCTCCAGTGTTTCCTCTTTCATCTCTAGCAGTGCAAATATTTATAGCTATCATGTTAGCCTAGCGCCCTGAACTCTTATTTTGGTTGAGAATTTCCATGCCCTCTGTCGTCTCCAGTGTTTCCTCTTTCATCTCTAGCAGTGCAAATATTTATAGCTATCATGTTAGCCTAGCGCCCTGAACTCTTATTTTGGTTGAGCATTTCCATGCCCTCTGTCGTCTCCAGTGTTTCCTCTTTCATCTCTAGCAGTGCAAATATTTATAGCTATCATGTTAGCCTAGCGCCCTGAACTCTTATTTTTGTTGAGCATTTCCATGCCCTCTGTCGTCTCCAGTGTTTCCTCTTTCATCTCTAGCAGTGCAAATATTTATAGCTATCATGTTAGCCTAGCGCCCTGAACTCTTATTTTGGTTGAGCATTTCCATGCCCTCTGTCGTCTCCAGTGTTTCCTCTTTCATCTCTAGCAGTGCAAATATTTATAGCTATCATGTTAGCCTAGCGCCCTGAACTCTTATTTTGGTTGAGCATTTCCATGCCCTCTGTCGTCTCCAGTGTTTCCTCTTTCATCTCTAGCAGTGCAAATATTTATAGCTATCATGTTAGCCTAGCGCCCTGAACTCTTATTTTGGTTGAGCATTTCCATGCCCTCTGTCGTCTCCAGTGTTTCCTCTTTCATCTCTAGCAGTGCAAATATTTATAGCTATCATGTTAGCCTAGCGCCCTGAACTCTTATTTTTGTTGAGCATTTCCATGCCCTCTGTCGTCTCCAGTGTTTCCTCTTTCATCTCTAGCAGTGCAAATATTTATAGCTATCATGTTAGCCTAGCGCCCTGAACTCTTATTTTGGTTGAGCATTTCCATGCCCTCTGTCGTCTCCAGTGTTTCCTCTTTCATCTCTAGCAGTGCAAATATTTATAGCTATCATGTTAGCCTAGCGCCCTGAACTCTTATTTTGGTTGAGCATTTCCAGTCCCTCTGTCGTCTCCAGTGTTTCCTCTTTCATCTCTAGCAGTGCAAATATTTATAGCTATCATGTTAGCCTAGCGCCCTGAACTCTTATTTTGGTTGAGCATTTCCAGTCCCTCTGTCGTCTCCAGTGTTTCCTCTTTCATCTCTAGCAGTGCAAATATTTATAGCTATCATGTTAGCCTAGCGCCCTGAACTCTTATTTTGGTTGAGAATTTCCATGCCCTCTGTCGTCTCCAGTGTTTCCTCTTTCATCTCTAGCAGTGCAAATATTTATAGCTATCATGTTAGCCTAGCGCCCTGAACTCTTATTTTGGTTGAGCATTTCCATGCCCTCTGTCGTCTCCAGTGTTTCCTCTTTCATCTCTAGCAGTGCAAATATTTATAGCTATCATGTTAGCCTAGCGCCCTGAACTCTTATTTTGGTTGAGAATTTCCATGCCCTCTGTCGTCTCCAGTGTTTCCTCTTTCATCTCTAGCAGTGCAAATATTTATAGCTATCATGTTAGCCTAGCGCCCTGAACTCTTATTTTGGTTGAGCATTTCCATGCCCTCTGTCGTCTCCAGTGTTTCCTCTTTCATCTCTAGCAGTGCAAATATTTATAGCTATCATGTTAGCCTAGCGCCCTGAACTCTTATTTTGGTTGAGAATTTCCATGCCCTCTGTCGTCTCCAGTGTTTCCTCTTTCATCTCTAGCAGTGCAAATATTTATAGCTATCATGTTAGCCTAGCGCCCTGAACTCTTATTTTGGTTGAGCATTTCCATGCCCTCTGTCGTCTCCAGTGTTTCCTCTTTCATCTCTAGCAGTGCAAATATTTATAGCTATCATGTTAGCCTAGCGCCCTGAACTCTTATTTTGGTTGAGAATTTCCATGCCCTCTGTCGTCTCCAGTGTTTCCTCTTTCATCTCTAGCAGTGCAAATATTTATAGCTATCATGTTAGCCTAGCGCCCTGAACTCTTATTTTGGTTGAGAATTTCCATGCCCTCTGTCGTCTCCAGTGTTTCCTCTTTCATCTCTAGCAGTGCAAATATTTATAGCTATCATGTTAGCCTAGCGCCCTGAACTCTTATTTTGGTTGAGAATTTCCATGCCCTCTGTCGTCTCCAGTGTTTCCTCTTTCATCTCTAGCAGTGCAAATATTTATAGCTATCATGTTAGCCTAGCGCCCTGAACTCTTATTTTGGTTGAGCATTTCCATGCCCTCTGTCGTCTCCAGTGTTTCCTCTTTCATCTCTAGCAGTGCAAATATTTATAGCTATCATGTTAGCCTAGCGCCCTGAACTCTTATTTTGGTTGAGCATTTCCATGCCCTCTGTCGTCTCCAGTGTTTCCTCTTTCATCTCTAGCAGTGCAAATATTTATAGCTATCATGTTAGCCTAGCGCCCTGAACTCTTATTTTGGTTGAGAATTTCCATGCCCTCTGTCGTCTCCAGTGTTTCCTCTTTCATCTCTAGCAGTGCAAATATTTATAGCTATCATGTTAGCCTAGCGCCCTGAACTCTTATTTTGGTTGAGCATTTCCATGCCCTCTGTCGTCTCCAGTGTTTCCTCTTTCATCTCTAGCAGTGCAAATATTTATAGCTATCATGTTAGCCTAGCGCCCTGAACTCTTATTTTGGTTGAGCATTTCCATGCCCTCTGTCGTCTCCAGTGTTTCCTCTTTCATCTCTAGCAGTGCAAATATTTATAGCTATCATGTTAGCCTAGCGCCCTGAACTCTTATTTTTGTTGAGCATTTCCATGCCCTCTGTCGTCTCCAGTGTTTCCTCTTTCATCTCTAGCAGTGCAAATATTTATAGCTATCATGTTAGCCTAGCGCCCTGAACTCTTATTTTGGTTGAGCATTTCCAGTCCCTCTGTCGTCTCCAGTGTTTCCTCTTTCATCTCTAGCAGTGCAAATATTTATAGCTATCATGTTAGCCTAGCGCCCTGAACTCTTATTTTGGTTGAGCATTTCCAGTCCCTCTGTCGTCTCCAGTGTTTCCTCTTTCATCTCTAGCAGTGCAAATATTTATAGCTATCATGTTAGCCTAGCGCCCTGAACTCTTATTTTGGTTGAGAATTTCCATGCCCTCTGTCGTCTCCAGTGTTTCCTCTTTCATCTCTAGCAGTGCAAATATTTATAGCTATCATGTTAGCCTAGCGCCCTGAACTCTTATTTTGGTTGAGCATTTCCATGCCCTCTGTCGTCTCCAGTGTTTCCTCTTTCATCTCTAGCAGTGCAAATATTTATAGCTATCATGTTAGCCTAGCGCCCTGAACTCTTATTTTGGTTGAGAATTTCCATGCCCTCTGTCGTCTCCAGTGTTTCCTCTTTCATCTCTAGCAGTGCAAATATTTATAGCTATCATGTTAGCCTAGCGCCCTGAACTCTTATTTTGGTTGAGCATTTCCATGCCCTCTGTCGTCTCCAGTGTTTCCTCTTTCATCTCTAGCAGTGCAAATATTTATAGCTATCATGTTAGCCTAGCGCCCTGAACTCTTATTTTGGTTGAGAATTTCCATGCCCTCTGTCGTCTCCAGTGTTTCCTCTTTCATCTCTAGCAGTGCAAATATTTATAGCTATCATGTTAGCCTAGCGCCCTGAACTCTTATTTTGGTTGAGAATTTCCATGCCCTCTGTCGTCTCCAGTGTTTCCTCTTTCATCTCTAGCAGTGCAAATATTTATAGCTATCATGTTAGCCTAGCGCCCTGAACTCTTATTTTGGTTGAGAATTTCCATGCCCTCTGTCGTCTCCAGTGTTTCCTCTTTCATCTCTAGCAGTGCAAATATTTATAGCTATCATGTTAGCCTAGCGCCCTGAACTCTTATTTTGGTTGAGAATTTCCATGCCCTCTGTCGTCTCCAGTGTTTCCTCTTTCATCTCTAGCAGTGCAAATATTTATAGCTATCATGTTAGCCTAGCGCCCTGAACTCTTATTTTGGTTGAGCATTTCCATGCCCTCTGTCGTCTCCAGTGTTTCCTCTTTCATCTCTAGCAGTGCAAATATTTATAGCTATCATGTTAGCCTAGCGCCCTGAACTCTTATTTTGGTTGAGAATTTCCATGCCCTCTGTCGTCTCCAGTGTTTCCTCTTTCATCTCTAGCAGTGCAAATATTTATAGCTATCATGTTAGCCTAGCGCCCTGAACTCTTATTTTGGTTGAGAATTTCCATGCCCTCTGTCGTCTCCAGTGTTTCCTCTTTCATCTCTAGCAGTGCAAATATTTATAGCTATCATGTTAGCCTAGCGCCCTGAACTCTTATTTTGGTTGAGAATTTCCATGCCCTCTGTCGTCTCCAGTGTTTCCTCTTTCATCTCTAGCAGTGCAAATATTTATAGCTATCATGTTAGCCTAGCGCCCTGAACTCTTATTTTGGTTGAGAATTTCCATGCCCTCTGTCGTCTCCAGTGTTTCCTCTTTCATCTCTAGCAGTGCAAATATTTATAGCTATCATGTTAGCCTAGCGCCCTGAACTCTTATTTTGGTTGAGCATTTCCATGCCCTCTGTCGTCTCCAGTGTTTCCTCTTTCATCTCTAGCAGTGCAAATATTTATAGCTATCATGTTAGCCTAGCGCCCTGAACTCTTATTTTGGTTGAGAATTTCCATGCCCTCTGTCGTCTCCAGTGTTTCCTCTTTCATCTCTAGCAGTGCAAATATTTATAGCTATCATGTTAGCCTAGCGCCCTGAACTCTTATTTTGGTTGAGAATTTCCATGCCTCTGTCGTCTCCAGTGTTTCCTCTTTCATCTCTAGCAGTGCAAATATTCCTATAGCTATCATGTTAGCCTAGCGCCCTGAACCTCTTATTTTGGTTGAGAATTTCCATGCCCTCTGTCTTCTCAGGTTTCCTCTTTCATCTCTAGCAGTGCAAATATTTATAGCTATCATGTTAGCCTAGCGCCCTGAACTCTTATTTTGGTTGAGAATTTCCATGCCCTCTGTCGTCTCCAGTGTTTCCTCTTTCATCTCTAGCAGTGCAAATATTTATAGCTATCATGTTAGCCTAGCGCCCTGAACTCTTATTTTGGTTGAGAATTTCCATGCCCTCTGTCGTCTCCAGTGTTTCCTCTTTCATCTCTAGCAGTGCAAATATTTATAGCTATCATGTTAGCCTAGCGCCCTGAACTCTTATTTTGGTTGAGAATTTCCATGCCCTCTGTCGTCTCCAGTGTTTCCTCTTTCATCTCTAGCAGTGCAAATATTTATAGCTATCATGTTAGCCTAGCGCCCTGAACTCTTATTTTGGTTGAGCATTTCCATGCCCTCTGTCGTCTCCAGTGTTTCCTCTTTCATCTCTAGCAGTGCAAATATTTATAGCTATCATGTTAGCCTAGCGCCCTGAACTCTTATTTTGGTTGAGAATTTCCATGCCCTCTGTCGTCTCCAGTGTTTCCTCTTTCATCTCTAGCAGTGCAAATATTTATAGCTATCATGTTAGCCTAGCGCCCTGAACTCTTATTTTGGTTGAGCATTTCCATGCCCTCTGTCGTCTCCAGTGTTTCCTCTTTCATCTCTAGCAGTGCAAATATTTATAGCTATCATGTTAGCCTAGCGCCCTGAACTCTTATTTTGGTTGAGAATTTCCATGCCCTCTGTCGTCTCCAGTGTTTCCTCTTTCATCTCTAGCAGTGCAAATATTTATAGCTATCATGTTAGCCTAGCGCCCTGAACTCTTATTTTGGTTGAGAATTTCCATGCCCTCTGTCGTCTCCAGTGTTTCCTCTTTCATCTCTAGCAGTGCAAATATTTATAGCTATCATGTTAGCCTAGCGCCCTGAACTCTTATTTTGGTTGAGAATTTCCATGCCCTCTGTCGTCTCCAGTGTTTCCTCTTTCATCTCTAGCAGTGCAAATATTTATAGCTATCATGTTAGCCTAGCGCCCTGAACTCTTATTTTGGTTGAGAATTTCCATGCCCTCTGTCGTCTCCAGTGTTTCCTCTTTCATCTCTAGCAGTGCAAATATTTATAGCTATCATGTTAGCCTAGCGCCCTGAACTCTTATTTTGGTTGAGAATTTCCATGCCCTCTGTCGTCTCCAGTGTTTCCTCTTTCATCTCTAGCAGTGCAAATATTTATAGCTATCATGTTAGCCTAGCGCCCTGAACTCTTATTTTGGTTGAGAATTTCCATGCCCTCTGTCGTCTCCAGTGTTTCCTCTTTCATCTCTAGCAGTGCAAATATTTATAGCTATCATGTTAGCCTAGCGCCCTGAACTCTTATTTTGGTTGAGAATTTCCATGCCCTCTGTCGTCTCCAGTGTTTCCTCTTTCATCTCTAGCAGTGCAAATATTTATAGCTATCATGTTAGCCTAGCGCCCTGAACTCTTATTTTGGTTGAGAATTTCCATGCCCTCTGTCGTCTCCAGTGTTTCCTCTTTCATCTCTAGCAGTGCAAATATTTATAGCTATCATGTTAGCCTAGCGCCCTGAACTCTTATTTTGGTTGAGAATTTCCATGCCCTCTGTCGTCTCCAGTGTTTCCTCTTTCATCTCTAGCAGTGCAAATATTTATAGCTATCATGTTAGCCTAGCGCCCTGAACTCTTATTTTGGTTGAGAATTTCCATGCCCTCTGTCGTCTCCAGTGTTTCCTCTTTCATCTCTAGCAGTGCAAATATTTATAGCTATCATGTTAGCCTAGCGCCCTGAACTCTTATTTTGGTTGAGCATTTCCATGCCCTCTGTCGTCTCCAGTGTTTCCTCTTTCATCTCTAGCAGTGCAAATATTTATAGCTATCATGTTAGCCTAGCGCCCTGAACTCTTATTTTGGTTGAGAATTTCCATGCCCTCTGTCGTCTCCAGTGTTTCCTCTTTCATCTCTAGCAGTGCAAATATTTATAGCTATCATGTTAGCCTAGCGCCCTGAACTCTTATTTTGGTTGAGCATTTCCATGCCCTCTGTCGTCTCCAGTGTTTCCTCTTTCATCTCTAGCAGTGCAAATATTTATAGCTATCATGTTAGCCTAGCGCCCTGAACTCTTATTTTGGTTGAGCATTTCCATGCCCTCTGTCGTCTCCAGTGTTTCCTCTTTCATCTCTAGCAGTGCAAATATTTATAGCTATCATGTTAGCCTAGCGCCCTGAACTCTTATTTTGGTTGAGCATTTCCATGCCCTCTGTCGTCTCCAGTGTTTCCTCTTTCATCTCTAGCAGTGCAAATATTTATAGCTATCATGTTAGCCTAGCGCCCTGAACTCTTATTTTGGTTGAGAATTTCCATGCCCTCTGTCGTCTCCAGTGTTTCCTCTTTCATCTCTAGCAGTGCAAATATTTATAGCTATCATGTTAGCCTAGCGCCCTGAACTCTTATTTTGGTTGAGAATTTCCATGCCCTCTGTCGTCTCCAGTGTTTCCTCTTTCATCTCTAGCAGTGCAAATATTTATAGCTATCATGTTAGCCTAGCGCCCTGAACTCTTATTTTGGTTGAGAATTTCCATGCCCTCTGTCGTCTCCAGTGTTTCCTCTTTCATCTCTAGCAGTGCAAATATTTATAGCTATCATGTTAGCCTAGCGCCCTGAACTCTTATTTTGGTTGAGAATTTCCATGCCCTCTGTCGTCTCCAGTGTTTCCTCTTTCATCTCTAGCAGTGCAAATATTTATAGCTATCATGTTAGCCTAGCGCCCTGAACTCTTATTTTGGTTGAGAATTTCCATGCCCTCTGTCGTCTCCAGTGTTTCCTCTTTCATCTCTAGCAGTGCAAATATTTATAGCTATCATGTTAGCCTAGCGCCCTGAACTCTTATTTTGGTTGAGAATTTCCATGCCCTCTGTCGTCTCCAGTGTTTCCTCTTTCATCTCTAGCAGTGCAAATATTTATAGCTATCATGTTAGCCTAGCGCCCTGAACTCTTATTTTGGTTGAGAATTTCCATGCCCTCTGTCGTCTCCAGTGTTTCCTCTTTCATCTCTAGCAGTGCAAATATTTATAGCTATCATGTTAGCCTAGCGCCCTGAACTCTTATTTTGGTTGAGAATTTCCATGCCCTCTGTCGTCTCCAGTGTTTCCTCTTTCATCTCTAGCAGTGCAAATATTTATAGCTATCATGTTAGCCTAGCGCCCTGAACTCTTATTTTGGTTGAGAATTTCCATGCCCTCTGTCGTCTCCAGTGTTTCCTCTTTCATCTCTAGCAGTGCAAATATTTATAGCTATCATGTTAGCCTAGCGCCCTGAACTCTTATTTTGGTTGAGAATTTCCATGCCCTCTGTCGTCTCCAGTGTTTCCTCTTTCATCTCTAGCAGTGCAAATATTTATAGCTATCATGTTAGCCTAGCGCCCTGAACTCTTATTTTGGTTGAGAATTTCCATGCCCTCTGTCGTCTCCAGTGTTTCCTCTTTCATCTCTAGCAGTGCAAATATTTATAGCTATCATGTTAGCCTAGCGCCCTGAACTCTTATTTTGGTTGAGAATTTCCATGCCCTCTGTCGTCTCCAGTGTTTCCTCTTTCATCTCTAGCAGTGCAAATATTTATAGCTATCATGTTAGCCTAGCGCCCTGAACTCTTATTTTGGTTGAGAATTTCCATGCCCTCTGTCGTCTCCAGTGTTTCCTCTTTCATCTCTAGCAGTGCAAATATTTATAGCTATCATGTTAGCCTAGCGCCCTGAACTCTTATTTTGGTTGAGAATTTCCATGCCCTCTGTCGTCTCCAGTGTTTCCTCTTTCATCTCTAGCAGTGCAAATATTTATAGCTATCATGTTAGCCTAGCGCCCTGAACTCTTATTTTGGTTGAGAATTTCCATGCCCTCTGTCGTCTCCAGTGTTTCCTCTTTCATCTCTAGCAGTGCAAATATTTATAGCTATCATGTTAGCCTAGCGCCCTGAACTCTTATTTTGGTTGAGAATTTCCATGCCCTCTGTCGTCTCCAGTGTTTCCTCTTTCATCTCTAGCAGTGCAAATATTTATAGCTATCATGTTAGCCTAGCGCCCTGAACTCTTATTTTGGTTGAGAATTTCCATGCCCTCTGTCGTCTCCAGTGTTTCCTCTTTCATCTCTAGCAGTGCAAATATTTATAGCTATCATGTTAGCCTAGCGCCCTGAACTCTTATTTTGGTTGAGAATTTCCATGCCCTCTGTCGTCTCCAGTGTTTCCTCTTTCATCTCTAGCAGTGCAAATATTTATAGCTATCATGTTAGCCTAGCGCCCTGAACTCTTATTTTGGTTGAGAATTTCCATGCCCTCTGTCGTCTCCAGTGTTTCCTCTTTCATCTCTAGCAGTGCAAATATTTATAGCTATCATGTTAGCCTAGCGCCCTGAACTCTTATTTTGGTTGAGAATTTCCATGCCCTCTGTCGTCTCCAGTGTTTCCTCTTTCATCTCTAGCAGTGCAAATATTTATAGCTATCATGTTAGCCTAGCGCCCTGAACTCTTATTTTGGTTGAGAATTTCCATGCCCTCTGTCGTCTCCAGTGTTTCCTCTTTCATCTCTAGCAGTGCAAATATTTATAGCTATCATGTTAGCCTAGCGCCCTGAACTCTTATTTTGGTTGAGAATTTCCATGCCCTCTGTCGTCTCCAGTGTTTCCTCTTTCATCTCTAGCAGTGCAAATATTTATAGCTATCATGTTAGCCTAGCGCCCTGAACTCTTATTTTGGTTGAGAATTTCCATGCCCTCTGTCGTCTCCAGTGTTTCCTCTTTCATCTCTAGCAGTGCAAATATTTATAGCTATCATGTTAGCCTAGCGCCCTGAACTCTTATTTTGGTTGAGAATTTCCATGCCCTCTGTCGTCTCCAGTGTTTCCTCTTTCATCTCTAGCAGTGCAAATATTTATAGCTATCATGTTAGCCTAGCGCCCTGAACTCTTATTTTGGTTGAGAATTTCCATGCCCTCTGTCGTCTCCAGTGTTTCCTCTTTCATCTCTAGCAGTGCAAATATTTATAGCTATCATGTTAGCCTAGCGCCCTGAACTCTTATTTTGGTTGAGAATTTCCATGCCCTCTGTCGTCTCCAGTGTTTCCTCTTTCATCTCTAGCAGTGCAAATATTTATAGCTATCATGTTAGCCTAGCGCCCTGAACTCTTATTTTGGTTGAGAATTTCCATGCCCTCTGTCGTCTCCAGTGTTTCCTCTTTCATCTCTAGCAGTGCAAATATTTATAGCTATCATGTTAGCCTAGCGCCCTGAACTCTTATTTTGGTTGAGAATTTCCATGCCCTCTGTCGTCTCCAGTGTTTCCTCTTTCATCTCTAGCAGTGCAAATATTTATAGCTATCATGTTAGCCTAGCGCCCTGAACTCTTATTTTGGTTGAGAATTTCCATGCCCTCTGTCGTCTCCAGTGTTTCCTCTTTCATCTCTAGCAGTGCAAATATTTATAGCTATCATGTTAGCCTAGCGCCCTGAACTCTTATTTTGGTTGAGAATTTCCATGCCCTCTGTCGTCTCCAGTGTTTCCTCTTTCATCTCTAGCAGTGCAAATATTTATAGCTATCATGTTAGCCTAGCGCCCTGAACTCTTATTTTGGTTGAGAATTTCCATGCCCTCTGTCGTCTCCAGTGTTTCCTCTTTCATCTCTAGCAGTGCAAATATTTATAGCTATCATGTTAGCCTAGCGCCCTGAACTCTTATTTTGGTTGAGAATTTCCATGCCCTCTGTCGTCTCCAGTGTTTCCTCTTTCATCTCTAGCAGTGCAAATATTTATAGCTATCATGTTAGCCTAGCGCCCTGAACTCTTATTTTGGTTGAGAATTTCCATGCCCTCTGTCGTCTCCAGTGTTTCCTCTTTCATCTCTAGCAGTGCAAATATTTATAGCTATCATGTTAGCCTAGCGCCCTGAACTCTTATTTTGGTTGAGAATTTCCATGCCCTCTGTCGTCTCCAGTGTTTCCTCTTTCATCTCTAGCAGTGCAAATATTTATAGCTATCATGTTAGCCTAGCGCCCTGAACTCTTATTTTGGTTGAGAATTTCCATGCCCTCTGTCGTCTCCAGTGTTTCCTCTTTCATCTCTAGCAGTGCAAATATTTATAGCTATCATGTTAGCCTAGCGCCCTGAACTCTTATTTTGGTTGAGAATTTCCATGCCCTCTGTCGTCTCCAGTGTTTCCTCTTTCATCTCTAGCAGTGCAAATATTTATAGCTATCATGTTAGCCTAGCGCCCTGAACTCTTATTTTGGTTGAGAATTTCCATGCCCTCTGTCGTCTCCAGTGTTTCCTCTTTCATCTCTAGCAGTGCAAATATTTATAGCTATCATGTTAGCCTAGCGCCCTGAACTCTTATTTTGGTTGAGCATTTCCATGCCCTCTGTCGTCTCCAGTGTTTCCTCTTTCATCTCTAGCAGTGCAAATATTTATAGCTATCATGTTAGCCTAGCGCCCTGAACTCTTATTTTGGTTGAGAATTTCCATGCCCTCTGTCGTCTCCAGTGTTTCCTCTTTCATCTCTAGCAGTGCAAATATTTATAGCTATCATGTTAGCCTAGCGCCCTGAACTCTTATTTTGGTTGAGCATTTCCATGCCCTCTGTCGTCTCCAGTGTTTCCTCTTTCATCTCTAGCAGTGCAAATATTTATAGCTATCATGTTAGCCTAGCGCCCTGAACTCTTATTTTGGTTGAGAATTTCCATGCCCTCTGTCGTCTCCAGTGTTTCCTCTTTCATCTCTAGCAGTGCAAATATTTATAGCTATCATGTTAGCCTAGCGCCCTGAACTCTTATTTTGGTTGAGAATTTCCATGCCCTCTGTCGTCTCCAGTGTTTCCTCTTTCATCTCTAGCAGTGCAAATATTTATAGCTATCATGTTAGCCTAGCGCCCTGAACTCTTATTTTGGTTGAGAATTTCCATGCCCTCTGTCGTCTCCAGTGTTTCCTCTTTCATCTCTAGCAGTGCAAATATTTATAGCTATCATGTTAGCCTAGCGCCCTGAACTCTTATTTTGGTTGAGAATTTCCATGCCCTCTGTCGTCTCCAGTGTTTCCTCTTTCATCTCTAGCAGTGCAAATATTTATAGCTATCATGTTAGCCTAGCGCCCTGAACTCTTATTTTGGTTGAGAATTTCCATGCCCTCTGTCGTCTCCAGTGTTTCCTCTTTCATCTCTAGCAGTGCAAATATTTATAGCTATCATGTTAGCCTAGCGCCCTGAACTCTTATTTTGGTTGAGAATTTCCATGCCCTCTGTCGTCTCCAGTGTTTCCTCTTTCATCTCTAGCAGTGCAAATATTTATAGCTATCATGTTAGCCTAGCGCCCTGAACTCTTATTTTGGTTGAGAATTTCCATGCCCTCTGTCGTCTCCAGTGTTTCCTCTTTCATCTCTAGCAGTGCAAATATTTATAGCTATCATGTTAGCCTAGCGCCCTGAACTCTTATTTTGGTTGAGAATTTCCATGCCCTCTGTCGTCTCCAGTGTTTCCTCTTTCATCTCTAGCAGTGCAAATATTTATAGCTATCATGTTAGCCTAGCGCCCTGAACTCTTATTTTGGTTGAGACATTTCCATGCCCTCTGTCGTCTCCAGTGTTTCCTCTTTCATCTCTAGCAGTGCAAATATTTATAGCTATCATGTTAGCCTAGCGCCCTGAACTCTTATTTTGGTTGAGAATTTCCATGCCCTCTGTCGTCTCCAGTGTTTCCTCTTTCATCTCTAGCAGTGCAAATATTTATAGCTATCATGTTAGCCTAGCGCCCTGAACTCTTATTTTGGTTGAGCATTTCCATGCCCTCTGTCGTCTCCAGTGTTTCCTCTTTCATCTCTAGCAGTGCAAATATTTATAGCTATCATGTTAAGCCTAGCGCCCTGAACTCTTATTTTGGTTGAGAATTTCCATGCCCTCTGTCGTCTCCAGTGTTTCCTCTTTCATCTCTAGCAGTGCAACTATTTATAGCTATCATGATAGCCTAGCGCCCTGAACTTCTATTTTGGTTGAGCATTTCCAGTCCTCTGTCGTCTCCAGTGTTTCCTCTTTCATCTCTAGCAGTGCAAATATTTATAGCTATCATGTTAAGCCTAGCGCCCTGAACTCTTATTTTGGTTGAGAATTTCCATGCCCTCTGTCGTCTCCAGTTTCCTCTTTCATCTCTAGCAGTGCAAATATTTATAGCTATCATGTTAGCCTAGCGCCCTGAACTCTTATTTTGGTTGAGAATTTCCATGCCCTCTGTCGTCTCCAGTGTTTCCTCTTTCATCTCTAGCAGTGCAAATATTTATAGCTATCATGTTAGCCTAGCGCCCTGAACTCTTATTTTGGTTGAGCATTTCCATGCCCTCTGTCGTCTCCAGTGTTTCCTCTTTCATCTCTAGCAGTGCAAATATTTATAGCTATCATGTTAGCCTAGCGCCCTGAACTCTTATTTTGGTTGAGAATTTCCATGCCCTCTGTCGTCTCCAGTGTTTCCTCTTTCATCTCTAGCAGTGCAAATATTTATAGCTATCATGTTAGCCTAGCGCCCTGAACTCTTATTTTGGTTGAGAATTTCCATGCCCTCTGTCGTCTCCAGTGTTTCCTCTTTCATCTCTAGCAGTGCAAATATTTATAGCTATCATGTTAGCCTAGCGCCCTGAACTCTTATTTTGGTTGAGAATTTCCATGCCCTCTGTCGTCTCCAGTGTTTCCTCTTTCATCTCTAGCAGTGCAAATATTTATAGCTATCATGTTAGCCTAGCGCCCTGAACTCTTATTTTGGTTGAGAATTTCCATGCCCTCTGTCGTCTCCAGTGTTTCCTCTTTCATCTCTAGCAGTGCAAATATTTATAGCTATCATGTTAGCCTAGCGCCCTGAACTCTTATTTTGGTTGAGAATTTCCATGCCCTCTGTCGTCTCCAGTGTTTCCTCTTTCATCTCTAGCAGTGCAAATATTTATAGCTATCATGTTAGCCTAGCGCCCTGAACTCTTATTTTGGTTGAGAATTTCCATGCCCTCTGTCGTCTCCAGTGTTTCCTCTTTCATCTCTAGCAGTGCAAATATTTATAGCTATCATGTTAGCCTAGCGCCCTGAACTCTTATTTTGGTTGAGAATTTCCATGCCCTCTGTCGTCTCCAGTGTTTCCTCTTTCATCTCTAGCAGTGCAAATATTTATAGCTATCATGTTAGCCTAGCGCCCTGAACTCTTATTTTGGTTGAGAATTTCCATGCCCTCTGTCGTCTCCAGTGTTTCCTCTTTCATCTCTAGCAGTGCAAATATTTATAGCTATCATGTTAGCCTAGCGCCCTGAACTCTTATTTTGGTTGAGAATTTCCATGCCCTCTGTCGTCTCCAGTGTTTC
>OY744542.1:26322075-26524575 GCA_963556195.1 Sepiola atlantica
TCTAGCAGTGCACACATTTCCATTCGGAATTCCATTTAAATATCCTGGCTCAATATTCTGCCCGTATTTATCAGCTTTTCTAGTTCCTTTATGATTTTTGCAAATAATTTCAGGTCGTGCATGTACATGGGGTGGTTTATTATTTGTTCTGTGTCTGTAAACTTGTATCCAGCATCAGCTTATCTGAGTATGTAGTTGAGTGTCATACTTTGATAATCAGATACATTTCTGTATTTTTTTATCTAAGTCGAGTGTTCTAGTTTCCATGTTCCCATTGCTTTCTTAATAATTTTAATAATCATGTGGATATCTTGGGCATTCTTAAGCATTCAACTACCCATGCTTGAGGGATTCTATCGTATGCTTTCTTGTAGTCAATCCATGCCATGGCTATGTAATGTTTCCTGCTTTTTACCTCGTTAAGGATCTTTCGATTGATTTAAAACATGTCCATCGTCCCTCTGTTTCCTTTCCGACATCCATTTGTTCCTCAGGCAGTAGTCCACCATTGTTAAAGGAATAGTAGATATGTTCTCTCAGTTATGCTGTTAGGATTTTCTACATAATTGGTAAACAGGTTATTCGTCTTTAGTTGTCCTGGCTCTATCACTTTTCAGTCTTTCTGTAGTAACGTAGTTCTTCCTTTGGTACTCGATTCTGGTACATATATTTTATGGATATATATTCTGAATTTAGAAGGAACTTTTACAAAGATTCAAACGAGTAATTGTATGCCTCTCCTTGGAAAGGGAGCGTTAGTCCATAAATATTAAGACGTATGTGTACAAAAAATTAACAAGATATTAAAATATATATACTTGAGGTATATCATGAGCTACTATCTTTGATTTCGTCTCATATTTTTATTTTCCTTTTCTTTAAATATATATATATATATATATATATATATATATACATATATATATATATATTTAAAAAAATGCTATAAATACCTACAGACGCTAGCGTTTCAAGCTTATTGATCTCATCAGTGCAGGAAAGTAACATTTCAGACGGTCAGGAGGTCAAACACGGTTCACAGAGTCAGCTTAGAATCTGCAAGCAGTCGCCATATCCACTCGGCCAACGGAAACTGTCACGTAATTAAGGGAAATTAAGATTTATGTGTAGCTAGAAGCGGGCACAGATAAAATACTAGTTGAGAGTGTTCTACAAACGTATTATATATATATATAATTTTATGTTCATATATCGTTTACTACGAATAGTATTAGTTTTCAATACAATACTTCATACAATACACGCAATGCTTAACGCAAACTATACCTATATTTATATTTTCCGTTTCCTGACAATGATAGCATTTTAACTTGTTTTTTCAAACCGGATGTACTATCTCATAACTAGAAAAATACTTGTCCTTTTACGAGTAAAATTAATACTGCAAACAGAACAATTTTGCACCAATTGTATGACCCCTGCACGAAGTAAAAACAATATGTAATGATACTACCCTTATGTCTAGAATCCTTATTCTATTTTTTTTTCAAAATCCACTACATTATTTTTATATCCGAAAATTTATAATATTTAAGCTTAAGTAGCCATCTAAAATTTAAGCTTAAGGGGTCTTATAAAGAAATATAAATTCTGGGAATCTTGCTTCCTTGGTGTCTAATAACAAAAGATCACATTCAATGCAAACCAGATGTATTTAAATTTGCAAATAGGGGTTGTGCCAAAAGTATGCCCCCTAAAACCTTTTTAAATCTATTAAAAAAACTGAAATTTGGAGAATATTAATTAATTTATTTCTAATACCTATTCACAAAAATTGGAGATATCTGAATTATCACAAAGAGGCTCAACCTTTTTTACCCACTTTTCATGAAACTAAAACTAAATATAGTCCACATTTTACTATTTACGCCTAGCAGTTGTGTACCAAAATTCATAATGGTCGGTGTATTAGTTGATGAGTGAATCCTGTATATACAAATGTGTTTATACTGAAGCTGAGTTTATCAACGTTTATTTCCCTAAGGCCTTTTTCCTTTATATATTTAATGATAGAAAATACATGCAAAAATATTCCTATAAGTTTTAGAATTGAGTTATATTTGAAAAAAAATCTATTTTAATTGTTCTAACTAGTAGTAATGTGTAAGTGACTAATTAAGTCATCCATCTTCCACTTAGCTATCTATTTCTTTCTCTCTCTCTCGCTCTCTCTCTCGCTCTCTCTCTCTCTCTCTCTCTCTCTCTCTCTCTCTCTCTCTCTCTCTCTAGTAGTAATGTGTAAGTAACTAATTAAGTCATCCATCTTTCACTGAGCTATCTATTTCTTTCTCTCTCTCGCTCTCTCTCTCTCGCTCTCTCTCTCTCTCTCTTTCTCTCTCTAGTAGTAATGTGTAAGTAACTAATTAAGTCATCCATCTTTCACTGAGCTATCTATTTCTTTCTCTCTCTCGCTCGCTCTCTCTCTCTCTCTCTCTCTCTCTCTCTCTCTCTCTCTCTCTCTCTCTCTCTCTAGTAGTAATGTGTAAGTAACTAATTAAGTCATCCATCTTTCACTGAGCTATCTATTTCTTTCTCTCTCTCTCTCTCTCGCTCTCTCTCTCTCTCTCTCTCTCTCTCTCTCTCTAGTAGTAATGTGTAAGTAACTAATTAAGTCATCCATCTTTCACTGAGCTATCTATTTCTTTCTCTCTCTCGCTCTCTCTCTCTCTCTCTCTCTCTCTCTCTCTCTAGTAGTAATGTGTAAGTAACTAATTAAGTCATCCATCTTTCACTTAGCTATCTATTTCTTTCTCTCTCTCTCTCTCTCTCTCTCTCTCTCTCTCTCTCTCTCTCTCTAGTAGTAATGTGTAAGTAACTAATTAAGTCATCCATCTTTCACTGAGCTATCTATTTCTTTCTCTCTCTCTCTCTCTCGCTCTCTCTCTCTCTCTCTCTCTCTCTCTCTCTCTAGTAGTAATGTGTAAGTAACTAATTAAGTCATCCATCTTTCACTGAGCTATCTATTTCTTTCTCTCTCTCGCTCTCTCTCTCTCTCTCTCTCTCTCTCTCTCTAGTAGTAATGTGTAAGTAACTAATTAAGTCATCCATCTTTCACTGAGCTATCTATTTCTCTCTCTCTCTCTCGCTCTCTCTCTCTCTCTCTCGCTCTCTCTCGCTGACCCTGACTTGATTCAACGCCTCTCTAATAGTTTTAATGTCTATGTGAGCGTTCAGAAAAAAGTGACTCTCTCTTTTCAGCTAATTAATAACGTGTGTACTTCACACTGTAAAGCCGTATGTCAATTAAATACCAAACTAATAAGTCGCTTTACTTGTACATTATTCTTAAAGATAATAATCAAATAAAGAGACTTATTATTTTTAGTTATGCAGGAAGAATTTCGTAAAATATGTTTTACGGTTCATGAATTGTTGAATGGAATCAAGTTGGTTGTGGTCTAATGTGTCACGGATAGCCTTAGTATATGATTATACATTTGACTTAACTTAACAGGTTACGTCAGTTTCACGACATTAGCGATCATCAGAAGTGACTCATTTCTAACGTCTGGCATTAATCGGAAAGCGAACACGAAGAATTAACAATAACCACGTGGCATCACATTTCACGCGTTTTATGTTGTCATTTACGTGTACGTAGCAGTTTTTTCTTACAGAAACTATGTAACTCAACCCGGGGAGGATGTTTAATATGACCTTAAGTCGAAGGTGCGTCCTCGACAATCAGTAATTGAAAAGTGAACCAGAAGAAGTAACAATATTCACACATGTAACGTAGCATTTGTGTAATTTGGTTGACCCACGCTTTTTTCTTCTCTGCATCCTCTCTCTCTCTCTCTCTCACACACACACAGCCGTGATGTCGCTAGTCTCAGTTTTTTCTATTAATACTATTATGGCACTTGTCTGATCTATTGCCAGCTTCTATTGTTCCAGCTCGTTTGATTTGTTGGTCTAGTGGTCTTTAGATATTCGCTGTTATGATACCGTGATATAATACAACTTCTTATTTCAGTAGCTTCTTCCTAAGAAGTGCAGGCTAGTGGAACTCGCTTCCTGCTGGCTGTTTACCTCCTAATTATAGCCTTGGTCTTTTCAATTTTTTTAAAATTTAATTAGAGTTATATAGCAAAAATGTATTTGTCTGTGTAAGTCATGATTTGTCGCCGTTCAATGATAATCACATCTGGACACGACGTGTAAAATGGTCAATAATTCTGACCCGCTCCTTTATTGACACTGTCCAGATTTTGACTCTGATGGCCCTCTTATGGTCAGGTCTAATCTGGAGATTGTTTATAAAGAGATTATCTTTCATATAACCGCCACAGATTAAAATCTGAAGGGTAAGGGTCCGTGAAACACATTTACACCTACTACAAGTGAAACGATCACAAATGTTTCTCGTATATAAGAGATATAACAGAGACTGTTGAATATTCATTAATGAAACTTGATGGGCAAGTCAGACATGGACTGAGTTGTATTTATACCATATTTTTACATATATATATATATATATATATAATATATATATATACATATATATATATATATATATATATATATATATATATATATATATATATATATATATATATATATATAAACCCTGTGTATCGCTTTATTGCAGGTCAATATTTTTTAAATTTTGAAATTGCTATGAAACGCAGAGAAGTGAAATTTGGTACACTGGAAGAACATAACAAGGTGCCTTATTTCCCTGATTTTTGTGGAATTTGAACAAATATTTTGAAAATTATGCTAATTTTTCTATTTTCTGGTAATTTAAAGTGTGTATCACTTTATTGCAGGTCTCTCAAAATGCCTAGAAAGGGTCGATTGACAGCTAGTGAAAAGGACGTGTTGTTGCAGGCCTTGCAGAAGGTTTATCTCTCGTAGATCTAGCCAAGGAGCTTGGAAGAGATCGAAGAACATTGTCTTCATTCGTTGAAAATCCAAACATCAAACCAAGGAAGGACAAAAACACAAGAAAGTCAGTTTCTGCTCGTGATGTTAGAAAGATTCGCCGTCAACTTATCAAGCAGCCGGGCAGCAACAGTGCTGCTATATTTGACAAGGCTGGAATATCTTCCTTGTCCAGAAAGACACGCTGCAATGTCTTAAACGAAATTGCAAGAAGCATTAAGCCCATAGCAAGACCGGTTTTAAACCAAACTCATAAGGAAAAACGTTTGGCTTGGGCTCAGAAATACATGAAAACCAGCTTTGAAAATGTTCTTTTCACCGATGAGGCCAGAGCAACCCTTGATGGACCAGATGGGTGGGCCAAAGTTTGGAGTCCTCTTGGATTCCCTACCCCTCATCGATTCCGTCGTCAACAGGGAGGTGGAGGTGTCATGTTTTGGGCTGGAATAATCTGCGATGAACTAATTGGACCATTTCGAGTACCAGAAGGTGTCAAACTGACAAGCCAGTCTTATATTTTATTTTTAAATGAGCATTTGTCACCATGGCTTGATGACCTTCCATTGGCGCGTCACCGCAAATTGATTTTTATGCACGACAATGCGCCATCCCACTCAGCCAAGGCTACGGCATCCTACCTTAAGTCATTAGTGGAGAAAATTTGATGACATGGCCACCTTGTTCTCCAGATATAAATCCAATTGAGCAGCTCTGGTCAATAATAAAGATGAAAGTTTATGAAGGAGGTGTTCAATTTTCGTCGAAGGGTGAACTTTGGAGGAAGATTTTGGAAGTTTCCTATAGCATCACATCATCTCAAATCCGCCGATTGACATCATCAGTTGACAAGAGGCTATTCAAAGTGATTTTGAAGCATGGGAGTTATGTTGATAAATAAATATTTCCTTAAACAAAATAATGTGAAATTCGTTCTTGTTTTTGGTTAATATTGTTACTGGATATGTTCTTTATTTCATATAAATAGAAATATGAAGTTAGAATATTGTTTTATTACCGAAAATATACATTTTTAGACACTTGCAATAAAGTGATACACACTTAAAATTACCAGAAAATAGAAAAATTAGCATAACTTTCAAAATATTTGTTCAAATTCCACAAAAATCAGGGAAATAAGGCACTTTGTTATGCTCTTCCATTGTACCAAATTTCACTTCTCTGCGTTTCATAGCAATTTCAAAATTAAAAAAATATTGACCTGCAATAAAGCGATACACAGGGTTTATATATAAATGAGTTCGCCGTTTTCAAGAACTTTATTCACACTTCATGGAAGGCTTGAAAAAGGGAATGGTTCCCGAAAATTTTCTCCGGACTATCCCAGCACACAATAAAAAAACAAGAACTAAAACTGGGATTTACTTTGTTTCTAAAATCGTCCAATAAACTTGGCACAAAATTGGAAGTTGCACGTGTATTTCTTCATTCATTTTATCCATTCTTGTGTAATTATGATTTTCCGTTGACTGATTACACCTATATATATATATATATATATATATATATATATATATATATATATATATATATATATATATATATATTAAAGTGAAATATTTTGAAAATCAACAATCGTGCAAATTTTAAATGAAAAATTAATTTATTTAATTTTTTTTTTCGCGAATTTTCGTTGTAAAATACAACCTTGTCAAGCGAGTCTGTCTTATAGTGTTTTTTCTTCTTTTCTTCCTCCTAATATTGGTAGTATTAACCCTGAGGGGTCGAAAACACGTCACGATCTTTACGACGTTATTTTCTTTTTAGTCCTGGCGATGTTGTATACGCTGATTTGGCGCTTTTTTAAGTAAGGAAAGGAATTCAACATCTTAGAAGCACGGATTATAATGTATTAAAGTGATATATCAGCGTATACAACATCGCCAGGACTAAAAAAAAAATAACGTTGTAAAGATCGTGACGTGTTTTCGACCCCTCAGGGTTAATACCACCAATATGAGGAGGAAGAAAAGAAGAAGTAAAAAACACTATAAGACAGTCTCGTTTGACAAGGTTGCATTTTACAACGAAAATTTGCGAAACAAAAAATTAAATAAATGAATTTTTCATTTAAAATTTGCACGATTGTTGATTTTCAAAATATTACACTTTAATACATTATAATCTGTGCTTCTAAGATGTTGACTTCCTTTCCTTACTTAAATATATATATATATATATATATATATATATATATATATATTATATATATATATATGAATACCTGATTCACAATGTGGTTTGTGAAAGTACTTTAGGCCTACCAGCAGTTAAGTAACAAACTATATTCCACATCAGTCAAGTCGCATTTTTCATTAGGGTGCTACATATGACTCTAGCTCAAATTGCTAGCCTTAATTGGTGCGCTTTTCACATAATTCTAAATCTTTATTTCTATGTATCATATAGTATATGATACATAGAAATAAAGATTTAGAATATGATTCATATAGCAATGACTTCATAATATTTTACTACATTTTTCTTCATAGCTATGATCATGTGTATTTTTGCGAATGACAAAATAGGCCATGAATTAAGAAATAGATAAAAATACAAAATATAACACATTACTTTCAGAGTTAGCGGTCCATAGCTTCTTTTGTATATATATATATATATATATATATATATATATATATATATATATATATATATATATATATATATGTGTGTGTGTGTGTGTGTGTGTGTGTGTGTGTGCATTATTTCAAAGAACGCAATACGTTAGTTTGATCTCTATCTGCGGTTTTACGTAAACGCTGGAAAATCAGCTTTCAAATTTAAAGATACCAAGTGTAAACGTTCTTCAGCTGATCTTACATCGAGCTGACCATATTTGAAATAAAAACATATGCTTTTACATACGTAAGTGAGCACTCTGCTCATTTCTCCTTTAGTCAAGCATAGCATTACACTAGATAGCTCTTATATATATATATATATATATATATATATATATATATATATATATATATATATATATATATATATGCAATGTATTTTTGGTTTCTATTATCGGCTGTCTTTTTAATAATAATAATTTTTCTTGAAGACAAAACGCAATTATTCAATTGATCTCGCATCTATCTCTATCGAACACACGCCATTTACAATCGGTCTGATTGTGTCGCAGATCGATCCATCCATCTGTCCTGCGAGTGCGTCGTCGTTATGATTATAAGCCTCGTCTGCGTGTTAACACAGAGAAAGGAATCGCAAAAAGGAGACGCTCAGATTCAAAACGTGTGAGAGAGAGAGACAGATTGAAAAGAACAACAAAAAAACACTAAAAGACGACCAAACAAAAGAGAGAGAAATATGCAGTTGAAAAGAATCAGTGTCGTCATGAATATATTTGAAAGATATTCTTTTTTTGTATGGAAGGATCAAAAATAAAAAATGAAATAAGAGATGTATATAATAATTTATACAAAAAATGTTATTTGATAGGAGAATTGAATAAAAATGGCGTCGACGTGATTCTCGTATCGCTGGAGCGAGATTTGACCTTTGTTTACTGTATTTTGTTAATAACCTCTTCATTCAGTCCGTCTATTCGGATAATGGCTTTTACTGCGAATGAACATTCGAATACGAATCCTATCTACAATTTACAGGATTTGCTGGCGAGATATTTACAAAAGATGTAAGTGACTATTTGGAAAATAAATGAATGAATGATATAAAAAAAAAGACACAGCAGTAAGAATGGATGGCTATGATAGAGGAAAGAGGAAAAAGAGAGAAATGAGGTATATGATAGAGAAAGATTTAACTATCAGAGTTAGTGTTAAAATAACGGAATAAACTAGAGGAGATGAACATGATAGAAAGAAAGAAAGAAAGAAAAAAGAAAAAAGAAAGCAAGATATAAAGGGGGATATACACAAAGAAAAGAGATAATAAATAAAGGAAGGAAAAAACGAAATAAAGAAGGAATGAGAGAAGGAAAGAAAGTAAGAAAGGGGAACAAAGAAAGAAAGAACGAAAGAAAGAAGGACGGGAAAAAATGATAGAAAGAAAGAAAAAAGAAAGAAAGGGGGATATACACAAAGAAAGAAGATAATAAATAAAGGGGGAAAACGATAGACAGTAAGGAAGAGAAAAACGGAATAAAGGGTGAATGAGAGTAGGAGAGTAGGAAAGAAAGAAGGACGGTAAAAAAAGGAAGAAAGAAAAGTGGAGAAAGAAAGAAAAAGGAGAAGAAAGTAGGAAATAAATGAAAGGAAAAGTTAGAAAGAAAGGTAAATAAGCAAATGAGGAAAGAAACAGAAAGAAATGGGTGAAAGAAAAAAGAAGAGAGAAAAGAAAGTTAGAAAGGGATAGAGAAAGTATGACAAAAGATAGAAGAGAAAGAAAGAAAAAAGAGAGGAATAAAAGACAGGACATGAGAAAGAATTAAATTAAAAGAGGAAATAAAGAAAAGAATGCCGAACAAAGGAAGGAAAATAGGAAAGAAAGAGAAAAAACGAAGTAAATAAAAAAGAAAGGAAGAAAGAACGAGAAAAGAAAGAAAGAAAGGGAAAAAAGAAAAACAGAAAGAAAGAAATTAATTAATAAAGTAAGGGGACACAAGTAAGAAGGAAAAAAGGAGAAACAAAATAAAATGATAACATAAATTAAGAATACAGAAATTTCATAGAAAATAAAGGAAAAGAAGAAGAACGAAAAGAAAAAACAAAGAAAATACAATAATTGCAAAGAAAGAAAAAAAGAATGAAGAAAAAAGAATTGTAATAAAAGTCTAAGACAACTTTACGTATGTGTGCAATTCTCGTATGAAAGTAACTTTGATAAATACATATTGAATTATTGTTTTTTTTTTACAAATAATAGATTAAGTATTGAACTAAAATATAAGTGTTAACGGAGATAGAATTCTTTAAATCCTATTTTTAAAAATTGTAAAGATTGATATTTTTTTATTTTTTAGATGAGGATTGATAATATGTATTATTTGGATTGTTCGGACTATTGTTCTCATTTTGTGTGTTATTCTCACAACGTTTTCGCCGATATAACCTCCGTCCTTCTTCAATTGTATTTTGACAATGGTGAATTGTAGAAATAATTTTGTTGTTCTTTTTTTGCACCATCATTGTCGAATTCATCTAAAAAATTCAAAATCATTTACTAAATCAGTACGGACCTGAATTAATACAAAAAACGAAAAATGAAAACAAATGGAAAAGACTCAACCTTCTTTTCGTTTTAATTATAGCGACAATGATTCGTGCGAAGAAAATAACAACATTATTTCCACAATTCACCAATAAAATGCGTTGCAAAAATACACCTGAAGAAGGACGGAGGTTATATCAGCCGAAACGTTGTGAGAATAACACCCAAAATGAGAAAAATAGTCAATCAAAATTATGCATTGCTATTTTTTGTTTCGACATTTTTTCAGTATTGATAGTATTGGTAGTATTGATATGATATTTCATTTCGATTGTTCGGACTACTATTCTCATGACTAGCTTCTGATTATCACCTAAAAGTAAAAGCACCCTTTTTATTTGTTACGGCTGTAATGTTGAATGCGACTTACAAGAAACAGTCCATCTCTACATTCATAAAATAAACGTATGTGTGCAACGTTGATAATTACACATTTAATTATTATTTATGTATTATTCGATTATTTGTTTAAAGCAAAACTTCAATCGGGTAAAATGAAACGAAATTTTTTAAAATCCTATTTTTCTTAATTAATTCCGCAATAAAACCCACAAAAATGTCGTTCCTGTTTTATTTGTAAAATCAGCCAGCAATTTTTAATTAGGTATTTTATTTTTTAAATCAGCCAGCAATTTTTAATTAGGTATTTTATTTTTTAAATCAGCCAGCCATTTTTAATTAGGTATTTTATTTTTAAAATCAGTCAGCCATTTTTAATTAGGTATTTTATTTTTTAAATCAGCCAGCCATTTTTAATTAGGTATTTTATTTTTTAAATCAGCCAGCCATTTTTAATTACGTATTTTATTTTTTTAATCAGTCAGCTATTTTTAATTAGGTATTTTATATTTTAGATCAGCCAGCCATTTTTAATTAGGTATTTTATTTTTTAAATCAGTCAGCCATTTTTAATTAGGTATTTTATTTTTTTAATCAGTCAGCTATTTTTAATTAGGTTTTTTATATTTTAGATCAGCCAGCCATTTTTAATTAGGTATTTTATTTTTTAAATCAGCCAGCCATTTTTAATTACGTATTTTATTTTTTTAATCAGTCAGCTATTTTTAATTAGGTATTTTATATTTTAGATCAGCCAGCCATTTTTAATTAGGTATTTTATTTTTTAAATCAGTCAGCCATTTTTAATTAGGTATTTTATTTTTAAAATCAGCAAACCATTTTTAATTAGGTATTTTATTTTTTAAATCAGTCAGCCATTTTTAATTAGGTATTTTATTTTTAAAATCAGTCAGCCATTTTTAATTAGGTATTTTATTTTTTAAATCAGCCAGCCATTTTTTATTAGGTATTCAAATCAAATATATTAGGGACAACTGTAACGATTATTTTTTTCATCCATCTCTACAGTAATAAAATCATGATACAAGTTCACTTGTGTATATTTCTCGTATCAACATAATTTTAATAATTTCACACTGAATTATTATTTAATGTATTTACTATTATTCGATTATTTATTGAACGCAAATATGGAATTTCCGAAAAGTCTGAGTAATTGTAACCACAGACGATCAGGAACCTTGGTTCTCGACAGCAACGGGTGTAGATACCCCACAGACAACTAAAACTACAGCATGATATACGAGGAGGAGATTTCTTAAAACTTGACTAGGTCAGAACTCGGACGATGAAGCTATTCTAGACTGGAAAACATTTAACTTATATTTTTAATCCTAATTTTCATCCTCTGAGATGTCTTGTTTAGAAGTTTACCGCTATCACTAAATCTAATTATCTCCAGTTTTTCACTTATGACATAAGTAACAGGGTGAATTTAGGGAACTGCAGGTACTGGTTTTTCTAATAGTGTTCGAAATCACTCTTGCTGATTGATTATTGCCGGTTAGTTCCCAGTGCTATATAGAGAGTGGAGTCCTCTTTTAGTTGTCAGAATTCATGGCCGGTATATCTTTATTTGAAAGTGTTACCAGCCATGTCTGTATAGTATTTTTTCTGGGTTAGGTTTTCTTTGAGGGAAACTGTGGCCTGGTAGACAATTTGGGTTGTTAGGCAATTTTGTTGCAGAGGACATTCTGTTTTGTTTATGCAGTTACAAGTTAATTTTTGTTCTTTTTATCATTTAATTCAGTATTTTTGTTGCCATTTAAAATGTTATTGTATTGTTTTTTTAAATTATTTTGTTTAAGTTTTCATCAAAATTGTAGCTTAACTTAAGGGGATTTTTATTAAAGCATTATTTTTGTCGTCCTGCTCACATAAACATCAACACAACATTGACACGTCGAAGCATCAGCTATTAGTTTTCCCTTTTCTCCACTTTCCTTCCCCTACCCACTCTTCTCACCTTTCTTTACTCTATCCTCAACGAGTATATATTTTATTTTATGTTATTTGATTTAAAATTGTCTCAAATCTTACCACGTGACTTTTAATGTTTAAAATTTTCTTTATTTCTTTCTTGTCTTTTTCGCCCCCATTTCATTCTTCCCAAATATAAGCTGAGGTAAGGATAGTATTTTAATTCTGCCTGACACTATATGAGTTTCTAACAGCTGTTGATCGATAACATCGACATGTCACTGTCGCAAATTTTGTACATGTCTGTATAAATAAAAATAATCATATATATTTATATATATATACATATATATATGTGTGTGCGTATGTATATATATATATATATATATATATATATATATATATATAGTATGAGCATATATCTATGGTAAGTAAGCTACACAGAGGTGTCTATGTTTCCTTTCCGCAAAAAATCATGCTAATGCGCGCATTTAACATAGTTATTTCATGTTGGGAATGAAACATGAACGCGTCTGTGTACCTTAATTGCGATAGGTATATTTTACATACTTCTGCTACTGCAATATATATAATTACTAAAAATATATACACTTTATATTATAACACCTTATTATATGTGTATTTACAGGAAATGTTGATATACATACGCACACATACTGTTACAAAGATGTTATCAATTTTCGTTATTATGAAAAGCGCCAACCAGCGCAACACTATCGACCGGATTATACTTCACTTTAAACTATCGTCTTTAACCACTTGACGTGTTTTTCGGACTCTACGGTGAGTCTGACCCTTTAAGGTTAATACCAACAAAATGAAGAATAAAAAAGAATAAGTTTGGCTACTGAAAAAAATGTATTCATCGAAAGGCTAAGAAAAAAATGATTTATCATTTAAATTTGTACAATTTTTTGTTTCATCAAACTTCAACATATATATATATATATATATATATATATATATATATATATATATATATATATTTCAATGTAAGATGATATAGATAATTATTTCCACAATCGGACAATGCTTCAGCCTACAAACCACGAAAGAAACAAACGGGAAGGCCTAGACTCGAGTTTTGCCCTCCTTTAGGCTCATCAGTAGAACATATCCGAACTCAGGATTCGAAACACAAGTTACTTGCATGCGAGACCCGTACTCTGCCACTAAGATACCCCCTTGCTACATACAAATAAGTCTACTAACTTACACAGATTACGCAAACTGCAGCGAAGGCCGACTGTGGAATGGACTTACTCTTCTCAACAAGGGGTGTAGTCATCTAACTACTGAGAACCCAGGTCGAAGGATTTTATACTCGCTAGGAAGATGTCATCAGACAAGATAACCAAGCGAGCAAATAAAGATTAGATTTTTTTAATGTGAGATTATATCCGTAATTATTTCCACAATCAGGACTTCCGGTGTGTGGCTTTTATGGTTTGTGGGCTGCGGCGTTGTTTGATTGTGAAAATAATTATATATATATATATATAAAGATAGAAGAAAGAAGAGTGATAAACATGTACGAATGTCCAGATTTATTTAAAACTTCGATTGTTCAATGCAAGCTATATTCTGTAATAAAATTATGTTTATTACCCTGAACAATCGAAGTTTGAAATAAATCTGGACATTCGTACATGTTTATCACTCTTCTTTCTTCTATCTTTATAATTGCTCTCTCTCTCTCTCTCTCTCGTATATTGAGCTTAAACCATTTCACTATAGGTGCTATCTACTAAAAGTTTACTTTTAGTTTCATATTTGATTAATATATATAAATATATATATATATAACTATATATATATATATATATAAATATATATATATATGTGTGTGTGTGTGTGTGCGCGTGTGAATGTGTGTTATACCTATATCGAGAATACTCGAGATAATAATAATAACAGGATAAATTTGAACCCCACATGATTTCCAAATATGGATTGTTTTATTTTAAAATATTTTCTAATTTACAGTCTCGTCTTTTTGACGTGTAATAAAAAAAACGTAGACGTGAAAATGGTGTCGACCGTTGAATAAGAAATGTTTTTAGTCGAGAAAAAGGTGTGTGCAGATTTGTAGTAAAAACTTATTTTGTAGAGGGTTAATGCCCCCCACGTATCGACTAAACGAAAAATAGATAACAATAGAATAGTCCATCAGCATGAAGAAATTTTGTTGTTTCTCTTTTTTATTATTGTTTTTTTTTTTACATTTTATAATGTTTATTTGTTTTTGTTTTTGTCTTTTTTTTGGGGGGGGGGGTCACTAAGAATTATTTTAATTCTGACTAAAATAAGACTACAGGTTTTTTAGATTAGGATTGATATTTAGTGTTATTTCAATTATTGAGACTATTGTTTTCATGTTCGATGTAACTTCTGACCTTCTCAGATATACTTTTTCGAACACGTGAATCTTTCTGTCGAACTCGGGAATTATAGACAGAGAGAAAAAGCAGCGCAAATGTTAGGCGACAATGACCTAGTATAAAATTTGATACACTATGGGGACGATTAATTATAAATAATAGATTAGAATACGATTATATATATAATTCTTTTTATTCATACTAACCTGTACACAATCTGCGATACTGGTATGTCGATGTTATCGATTAACAGCTGTTTAAAACTGAGATCTCATCAGGAAGAATTAGAATTCAATCATTACCGCATATCATATTTGGGTATATATATATATATATATATATATATATATATATATATAACTTTGTTTAAAACGCCGAATATATGCCAATATATATTTCTTTTTTATGTAATAAATAAAAAAAAATATTTGCATCTAGTCGTTTGTTTAAACAAAAATGTATTTCACTTTAAAATGCTTTCTCTAGTAGAACCCTGTGCATATATATATATATATATATATATATATATATATATATATATATATATATATATATATATATATATATATATATTGTTCGGATATCAGGATAAGTGCAATATAAAACTACCTTAAACCTTTCTTCGGCCTTGTAAGTATAAAGTATAAACGTATTTTCACTAGACGCTACTGTCAAGTAAATATCCTTATTGAACCTTCAAATTAGGTTTTAAAATATAAACTCTCATAATTTACAGCTTTTGTTTATGATTTTCTTTCAAATATTTTTTTATATACTCGCTGGTAATATTTTGTGATCTTTTGAAATACGAAACTACCAATAAACCAATAAATAAACATATATATAAACATCAAACAAAATACAATAAAACCTTTAAAACACAAAAAATAAATAATAAATGCAATACACACATTTAAACTCGGTATCACAATCAAAAAGAGAATTCAACATTACAACTTTTAAACGACGTATTCAAACGCCCCCTTTTGTATTTTCACTATTCATAACACCGGTAATCTCCTACGATCTACAAAGAACACCTTAAATAAATATAAAAATACCAATCTAAAAGAGAATTAATAAATAAAACACTTACTAATATAAAATAAAGACCTTCTTAAAACAAAAAAACTACAAATAATAAATAAAATAAATCTCAATTAATATATATAACGCCATTTGTCATCGTGATTTAACCGCATTCAGAACGCTGACGATTCCACTGGGCATAGAATTTTTTTTAAATGTAAAAGTCAGCCCATCTAGAAACGGCGGTACGTTTCTGAAATATGTAACATATAGTTTTCACATATATATATATATATATATATATATATATATATATATATATATATAGGAAGAAAACTTATATATATATATATATATATATATATATATATATATATATATATATACTTCAAGAAAATTATGCATATAGAAATGAAAAAAAACTAATCCTAAGAGTAGAAGTACTGGCTAACATATAAACTACTCACTTTCTAGATGTCACGTTAGACTTAAATAAAAAATACCTAAAAGGTAACGCTAATCCAATATACATAAACCCAAAGTCTAATTACACTCTATCAATAATAAAACATATTCAGAATTCTATCGAATTCTAGCAATAATTCTAGCAATGAAAATGTGTTTTAAAAATCAAGCAACATTTACAATACAGCTAAAAAAATAGTGGTTACCATAATATCGAAATTAAATATAAAAAACAGGACACTAATAATTATAATAAAATTAAAAAGAAAAGAAAAGAAAATATATGTTATACACCGCCCTATAACCAAATGCTAAAACTTAAACTGGGCAGAAAATTCCTAAATCTTATTGAATAACACTTCCCCGTAACCAATCCCCTTCATAAAATATTACATAAAAATAACTTAAAACTGTCCTACAGCTGCTGCGAAACCCTAGAAAGGATAATTAAGGCACACAATAACAAAATACTAAAAGAAAAATGCAGAGAAGAAAAAAAAACAAATTACATAAAAAAATGACAAATATAGCAAAAATAACACTAAGAAGAACAAAAATATAAACAATACAAATAGAAATAAACAAAACTCAAATAGTAATCAACCGAATAGAAATAAAAAAGGTAGCAATGAAGAGAAAATATGTAACTGCATAAATTGTACACTTTGTTAACTACAAAATAAATGCCTAACCAAAAGTATTGTTTACCAAGCCACAATATTTGCCAAGGAAAGACTTAATAACAAGAAGTACTACGTAGGTATTACCTCCCTGGATTTTAAAACCATATGTTATGACCACAAAAGTACATTTAAATAAAGAACGTCGAATTAAAATAGCACTAGCGAACCCCTATTAGGAGCTCAAAGAAAATGGACGCCCAGCAATAATTAAATTGAAAATAATACAGCAGGCCAGTGAATGTAGAAAGTTAGACGACCCGTGTAGATTATGTGTGAATGAGAAATTTGAAATCCTAAACTTTAAACATACCAAAATCTATTAAACTGTAGAAGTGAGATAGCAAACAGCTGCCTGCACATAATACAATTTATTTTAGGCTAACAATACATAAATAGATAAATAAATAAACAAACAAATAAGTAAAAAAAACTAAACTTAACTAAAACCTAAAAACTTAAAAACTAAAACCTAAAATAGAAATACAATGGACCACGTGTTAAAATAAGGTCACCCATTATATTGACACAAGAAGAAACATGGTATAGCCAACTCTATAAAAAATAGAACAATAGAATATGAAAATTAGAAGTAAAAATAACCGGACCTTTGTTCGTGAAAAGTCCAACAATTGACTAAAAGAACAACAAAGAATCTGATTAATTAACTAGCTAGCAGTGTATATAAACACACCCGGCAAAACTAACTCCATGCATTTTATCCTGATGATTCCCCTGGGGATGAAACGCGGGAGCCTCTGTGTAGCTTAATTGCTATAAATATATTTTCATAACTTACTACCTAGCTCTACTTACGTATCGAGCACTGTTGAAGTAAATACTGAAAACTGATACATAAAAAGTATATCTCCTTATAAAATGTTATTTGCATACATGAAATAGTAATATATATATATATATATATATATATATATATATATATATATATATATATTAATCCATAGTGATAAGTGTGATTCTTTTAAATAAAATTTCTAGTTTTGGTTACAATGATACTGACACGAAATCTCCATTACATTAGGGATACGCGTATAGGCAGGTTGAAAATGTTTGGGTCAGTGGAGATATTGACAACGGCTTACGACGTTGAAGGGGTTATAATTGCTTCCAGTCGGTCCTTCCTAGCAACCCCCAATCACCTACGGACCCTCTTCTCGTATCACTTTTCTGGAACAAGTACCGTTCTCTCAGGCTGGTATTCAGCCTCTTCCTTTTAACCTTACCCCCTTACGCCCTCCTCCCTTGAACGCTGTCTCTCTCCGCATATGTCGACTGGTATTTGTTGTGACAGTGGGAGATGCACAAATTCTGTCTCCGGCAATCGTCGTGCGGGAGGAGGGGTAGATGCCTAGGTTCCTAGAACGGACGAGCAGGTCCGTAGGGATCGATTGTTCGTTGATGTTAGCGCTTGCTGACGTGTGTAAAAAGAAATAAGGCAGTTAAGGTTTGTGTTTGTTTTGGTTTTGGGAGGGGAGGTACGTCAAGGGGTTAGTTATTGGTTGATGAGCGCCGTGAAGAAGGTGGGCGCGGTGGAAGGTCAAAGGGGGCTAAAGGGACGAGGAGAATCATAAGCGAACACGGGGGGGGGGTTATGAATGAAAAGGCAGAATAGATACATGTAAAAGGGTGGATGTGTAAATAGATGAAGAAGAAAAGGAGAAGAGGATTAATGAGGAAAAGAAGGAAAAGGAGAAAAAGAAGAGGAAGAAGGATGAAGAAAGGAAAGAGAAGTAGAAAAAGAAGAGAAGGAGAAAGAGAAGAGGAAGGAGAAAGAGAAGAGGAAGGAGAACAAGAAGAGGAAGAAGGATGAAGAAAAGAAAAAGTAGAGAAATAAGAGAAAGAGAAAAAGGAGAAGGAGAAAAAGAAGAGGAAGAAGGATGACGAAAAGAAAGAGAAGCAGAAAAAGAAGAGAAGGAGAAAGAGAAGAGGAAGGAGAAAAAGAAGAGGAAGAAGGATGAAGGAAAGAAAGAGAAGTAAAAAAAGAAAAGGAAGTAGAAAAAGAAGAGGAAGAAGAAAAAAGAAGAGGAAGAAGGATGAAGAAGAGAAAATGAAGTAGAAAAAGAAGAGAAGGACAACAATATATTAGGTAAAAATAAACACAATCGCATCCCTCTGCTTGATTATAGCTTCTTTATTGATTCGATGCTTCTAATAATCTTTTTTTTAGTTTCGAAGCCAAAAAGAGTAATAAATGTTCCATAAGTATCACGAGTACTTTCGATTCTTCGTCGAATTATTTTCGAATGACAAAAACAATGAACATCGGTATTTGTCATCTTAAATAATCTGACGAAGTATCGAAAGTGCTCGCGATGCTTACGATCGTTTCAAAGCCGTTATTAATTCACGTCCAGTATTTAAAATCCATCATCGAAAAAAAGAACAGAAAAACACACAAAACGAGGAAGAGATATACACCACCATCAACGAACGCTGCAATCACCAATAAAAATAATTACATAAAAATACATTAAATATTTAGGTGATAAAAATCGTACATATTTCTAGACAGGGCGTCTTGGTCCAATGGTAAGACGCTGGACGATAAATATCGATATCGAAGGTTCGATCTTTGTCTAAGTTAGCCATGCTGTTGACGGCTGTCAAGCAGAAACACGTGTCCATGGATTACGTTTATGTACGTATAAAATCAATAATATATATTTATTTACTCCTCTGCAGGAGTTAGGCACAAGTAAGATGTGACCACAGCTTGGGTCGAGTAAGTGGGGTTTGAAATTAATAATATATATATATATATATATATATATATATATATATATATATATATATATATATATATATAGTGTGTGTGTATTTGGGTAGCATTATATAAATTAAACAAATATTTCTAAAAATAACAGAATTCAGATGCTTGATTATACATATTTTTATTTTTTTTAATTTTTCTAATAATATTTGTTGTGTCAAAATCAATAAAACGAATTATGTTCCATACGTATCACTTTCTATTCTGTGATAAATCACTTTCAGGTGACGAATACAAATGAACAAAAAAGCTGAACAAATGAAAATCATTTGTAAAAAGCAGTAGAAAATGAAGTGAAGTCGGAGGTAAAAAAAACAAAAAAACTAATCGGTGCAGTTCCAGGAAAAACGTTAAAAAATGTAATTTTGTGGCGCCTAGAATTAGTGTCACAGAATGAATTCTATTACGTTAAGCATTTTAAATGTCGTTACTGATTTCATACGTAATGTTATTTATTGTAGGTTGCTGGCTTTTAATAAAGACAACTTCGAGTATTCTTATTTTTTATTCGAAGCTATTTCTATTAAAAGCCAGCACCCTACAATAAATAACATTACGTATTGAACCAGTAACAACATTTTAAAATGTTCAACGTAATACAATGCATTCTATAACACTAATTTCGTTGCGTCATGAAATTTAAATTGTTAAAATTTCTCCTGGAACTGCACCGACTTGTTCTTTTGACGTCCAACTGACTTTTGATTCGCGTTCTCGGCTGCTTTTTGAAATTGAAGATGATTCGACGAAGAATTGAAAGTGATAATAATACATATTGAACATTCATTATTTTTTATTGATTTTGACACAAGAAATTCTACAATGTTTAACAATGTTTGCTTAATATATATATATATATATATATATATATATATATATATATATATATATATATATATATATATATATATTAGGTACGTGCAAAAATAGCCGCCGCTTGTACTGACTGTCGTTCTTAAAAGTGTATTTTCTTAATTTATAAAAGTAGTTTGCGTTTAACTTTTGATTGTGTTCGAAATAGAAGCATTAAGTATATATCTAAAAGGAAATAAATGTATGTGAAAAAAATTAGAATAGAAAATGTTATTAAAACAGCAAACATCTGTTAAAAGTGAAGATTCAATAAAACATGTTTAAACATCGCTGAAAAGTAAATATCAGTTTTCTGGAACTGTTTCAAAAATCATTATTAAATTAAAGTCTTAAGAGGGTGAATTATAAAATAATTTACCTCTTTTTTTTACTAAAAATAGCTTAATTATAAAAAAAAAAGTGAAAGTTAGCTAAAACATGTCCAAAGCCAGTGTTGTAAATGTAAACAGGCTACAAAATCTCAAAGTATGGAAGGCTCAAACTGCCTTAATAGTTTTTATTTTTTTATTTTTTACGTTACGAACTGCGTCAATTTTAATTATTAATTAATTTTACATGATGATTGATTAAAATCTTGAACAATTACATTACTTGATTTATTCTGTAAGAATTAATGTAATTTTAAATTAAATTAAAATTCTTAAAGAATAAATAACTAATTTATTGTTACGACACATGTAAGCATTTCTTACATGTGTCGTAACGATAAATTATATTAATTCTTTTAAAATAAAGCTAAGAGTATTTTTTAATTTTATGCGTGAAAAAGTAAATTAAAGTCAATGACTACACTGACAATATTCATTGAAAAAAAAGTTAAAGCATTTAAAAATTTTTATTAATAAATAAATAGAATTCAATTTTTAAAGAAAATGTCACATTTTAATTCTATTTATTTATTAATAAATAAATGTTTTAAATTTTTAAATGATATTTATTAATGAAAAAATGACAAAACCAATACAAACTTACGTTTTATCTTTCCAAATAATTGACGGAATTGTGAAATTAACGAAACTGTTGAACTTTTAAAAATAAAATTTTGAGGACGGTATGGGGGGAGTGGTTGGTGAGCTAATCCCGCCTGTTTATTACAGAACTGGCCTACCATACGTCCCCAAGTCAATCGTTAGTAGAAATTATCCAATTTTTTAAATTCTTTTTTTCGTTAAGTTCCTGAGTCTCAAATTTTTCAATTTTTGGTTTATTTTCAAGATTATAAAAAACTTTTCTTGCGCTAATGATGACACGTTCATGTATGAAAAGGAAATATAATTATGTCGCATTTTATATTTTACCAGAAACTCTAATCATTAACATTACATGAAATATTGTTTGCAATTATATTATTTTTGGTGAAAATATTGAGGAAACAATGCTTTATTCAATGATAACATTACCAATTCAAAATATAAATTTTTCTTCAAGTTATAGTGATTTTATTAACACGGAATTTAGGGGCTATTTTCGTAATATATACAAAATAATTTTTTTTAAATGTTTTAATTTTAAACATCTACGGTGCTTAATTTACATAAACATATTTTTTTAATTCATAAATTCTTTTTATTAATACATAAAAATATAACTTTAGTAAAGGTGTATTTTGTTTAAAAAATAATACATGTTCGCTAAGATTTTTTTTAAATAATAGTTTTATTATTTGACGTGATCGTAGATTAATAAATACTGAAAATTTCATTAAAATTGGTTGATTTCCTGAATTTCGGTGAATTTTAATGTGAAAGGAGGGTCAAAATGTTTTTACATTTTGGGAATCGGCCATTGATTTTACGCGTACCTAATATATATATATATATATATATATATATATATAGAGAGAGAGAGAGAGAGAGAGAGAGAGAGAGAGAAAGAGAGAGAGAGAGAGAGAGATTCTCTTATTATTATTTAATAATTGATCACTCTGTTGGATGTTTTTATATCAAACCAAAATTTATATATATATATATATATATATATATATATATATATATATATATATATATATATATATATATATGTGTGTGTGTGTGTATCGAGGCAGCATTTTTTCTTTAAGACACGTATTATTAAAAATAACCGACAATTTTTGTCTGGTTATTTTATATATATATATATATATATATATATATATATATATATATATATATATATATATATATATATATATATATATATATATATAGTATAATATTTCATTTATACAAGCATTTCTGATTACATATGTGCATACATGTTTCAACTGCGCCTTCTTTCGATGACCAGTTTCTTCAGACCTTTAGAAAAAATGTCATGGTATAATAAGCTTCCTTATTATTTAATAAAGAAGTTTGCTATTTCTCATTTATTTTTTCTAAAGGTTTAAAGAAACTTCTTTTCATGTATGCACATATGTAACGAAAACGGTTTGTTTGAATAAAAAAATTATACTGAAAACAGTTCTACTTGTTATTGATCACTTTTTATAAACACTGGAGTTTAATTGGATTAACAACTAGGAAACAAAAATAATACAGGTACTATATATATATATATATATATATATATATATATATATATATATATATATATATATATATATGTATATATCCGTCTCTCTTTCGTTATCTTTATAACCTCATTTCCACTTTAGTCCTATCCATGAGTGACCGTTGCTGTCCAAATCTGTAGTCTGAATGAGGTTTACTTCTGCGACTATTCATTATGCCACTAATTGTTCAAATTATAATCAAACCAGGTTCAATTACGAGAGAATTAGAGAGCATTTCCCATGGTCTAATTTGAGCGAGGCACAAGTGTAAAGAGTCATCAGGGAGGACACAAGATTAAGAAGAGAATGGCGAAGATTAATCGTCTACAGAAAAGATTAAACCTGATATTCTTTCATCATTTTATATATTAAGAAAACTCTGTCGGATTCTCGAAGTTAAACCCTTGTAACCTCCGTTCAGAATTTCACTATTTCATTCTTAAAATATATTTACTTTTCTCTTGCGGTGCTCTATGTTGTATAGAAAAAACATTGTAAATCGTTTTAAATTTCTTTGATAATATACGTTATCCTGCTCGGACTATTTATGGGTGAGTTAACATTTTATCAGCCGCTAATTTAAATTAAAATGTCAGCCATATTTTGCTATATGCAGCAAATACCAATTCGAATAATAATTACTGATAACATGGCATTATTTCATTCGTTATTATTAAATAATACTTACATAATATAATAATGTTTTTATTATCGAAACACATATGCAAACAATGTTTTCGAGATCACTGCCATAACATGTAACGTCACACGGTATCATACAATTATCTTTGTTACGGAAATTTGCAAATGGCGACTCTCCATATTATTTCGTTTTATCGAAAAGCAGGTTTCCTTTCTATCGTTAACTTCTCAAAACTATAAAAAATATTTAATCCTTGATAATTCAGAATTAAACTTGATTCTTTAACCATTTTAATTGTCACGTAGTCATTTTTTACAATCTTTAAATTGTGGTCATATTTTTAACATTCCAAACATGAGAAGAATTTTAAAAGTCGCATCATATTATTATTATTATTATTATTATTATTATTATTATTATTATTATTATTATTATTATTTCATAGTAGTCTCAACTTTTGGATGTTTTTACTTGGACTTTTCTTTTTTGAACATCAAGTCAATTCCCTTGACTTTAGACATTCAAGCTGTACCTTAACACTTTCGTCGTTCCTAACAGGCAAGCCTTTTGCAGAATTGGAAAATAAATTGTCTCGTTAATATGTTTAAGCCATTTATGATGCCTTCTCGTTATGGTTCCAAGCGTTCCAATTACAACGGGAAGCACCTTTACTTCTTTATATTTCCATAGTCTAACTAATTCCCATTTTAGATCTCATATTTATTATTTTTTGTGTTCTTTTGCCTGCACTCTGGTATGGAAGGTGCAGGCTATATCAATGATTAAGCAAGTTCTCTTGGGTTTGTTTAGACAGATTAAGTCGGGTTTGGAATGTTCAAGAACCTTATCAGTTTGTATGCGCATGTCTCAAAGAAGTTCGACATTGTTGTTCACCTGTACCACTTCTGGCTTATTCTCATACAACTTCTCATTGTGATCCAATTCATAAAGTTTGCATGTACTCCAGTGTGACTTTGTCGTGTCTCCATTTTTGATACTGATGTTGTGCTAGCATAGGGTATTCAGATACAATATGCGCTAAGGTTTCTTACCTTTCATTACACAATCGGCATATCGGTGATTCTGCAGTTTTGTCAATGTATTATCATAATTATTATTATTATTATTAGTAGTAGTAGTAGTAGTAGTAGTAGTAGTAGTAGTGTTGCTGTTGTTGTTGTAGTTGTTTTAATTTTAATATTGCTATTATTCTTATTGATATCATTATTATTTTCAAAACTACCTTTGAAACGCCTCCTCCTGAAGCTACATTATCTTCTGAAATACATTTCTATGTTACCCGCTTACAGGCTGTAAAATATAGATTAAGTTGAAAACTTTAATCGCTGGCGACCATTGCTCACATGTTTGTATGGATTATGTACGTTTTAAGCGCCCTAATCTTTCTTTTGTAAAACATAATTCTATAGGAGTATTCGATTTGTACCTTTAAAGTTATAATGAGATGTAGTTTGCTTGAAGCATTGCGTGTAATATGTATATTTAGGAGTCACAGAAGGTTATCAGAATGCAACAGATGGGCTGGGAAAGACAAAAAACAACGTTATTTTTAAACTATACGAAGATCAAAAAATGTTTCGACTAAAATGTTACGAGGATTCTTCTGTTGTTTTCATTTTGTATTCGATGGGTGTACAATAATATGGTGAGGTTTACGTTCGCGTGGAGCATCCATAAAAAATAAACGAGATCTTACTGTATATTATTGATGACTTGAAAATTGAAAATTCTAGGAATTAAGGCATAGGATTAAAAATAGTAATATGGTGTCCAGAGCTAGAGGAAAAATAAACCAGTAAAGACAATGGCATGGGACTTGGTGGTGCCTTATCTGACGATCAAAAATTCATGTCGAACAACGACCTGATTTCTTTCAAATTTCACCCGCCATTGCTAAAATTATACTGATATGCATAAGAAGGGAAATAAATCCTATGTATGCCATTTCAAGCGGACAACATAGTAAACCGTCTTTTGTGAACAAAGAAACAGACAGAGACTACAACACACACATACACTAACACACACAGAGACACTAACACCCCCATATATATATATATATATATATATATATATATTCACACAAACACACACACACATACACACACACACACATATATATATATATATATATATATATATATATATATATATGTATAAGGGAGGGTTAGTGTCTCTGTGTGTGTTAATGTCTGTGTGTGTTGTAGTCTCTGTCTGTTTCTTTGTTCATAAACCCATCCTAGCGTTTTTGGAGATAGACCTCCATAACAGTATATATATTCTGACACTACTTTACCCAGGGTACTTGGATACTAACGTTTCGCTCTAATCAAAGAGAGTACAGCAATATCGTGGTGTCTGCGTTTGCGCCGGGCGTTTATATAAAGAAAATACAACAACTTACCATATTTTATTCGTAACTTGAAAATTAGAGAAATTAAAAAATTGGGGTTTAGGAGCACTAGTACAAAGGGGTTCTCATTTATCCCCGGGAAACACCGGTATGTTTTCGAGGGGGGGGGGTAAAAACGATGATTTTACATACAAATATTTCTACTAATGTGAACTCACATATACCTTCATAACCTAATCAATGTTAAGTACAAATTTAGGCATAAACCCCTAAACTGAATGTCATAAAATGTAAAATATACGAATAAAATCGAATAAATGAGTGAGAAGGACGACTTTGGATTTTTCATTCTATTTCGGGCAACGCTTGGTCTTCTTGTTAGTAGTTCAAATAAAGTATGTGAATACGACTATTTTACACGAAAAAGAAGTGAATTAGGAAAAAAACGATAAAAACGAAAATAGAAAAGTGGCCATAATTCTAGAAATAAACGTACAAAATCTAAAGTAAAGTATAGGGACTTTATAAAGTAAAGTATAGGGACTTTATAAAGTAAAGTATAGGGACTTTATAAAGTAAAGTATAGGGACTTTATAAAGTAAAGTATAAGGACGTTGAATGGAAGTAAAAGTGTTTGCTTTTTTACCAAAACATAAATGCACCAAATTGAGGAAATCCACCAAAAACTATAGAATCATCCGACATTAATAAAATATTCAGTAATTATTAATTGATTAACGAATGTTAATATAAAGTATTTATTTTATTAAACTTATAGATTTTGGAGGTATAATAATACTTCATATTAATATTTATTTATTAATTAATAAATACTGAAAAATTAATTAAAATCGGATAATTCTTTACATGTTAGTGATATCTCAATCAGGGGTATACAATTTTTTTATTAGAAACAAATTATTTCACTTCCATATTCCGTTCATAACAAATTAGGAAATTAAAATATGAATTAAATGGATTCTTAATGTCGCTTCACGGATATCAATCGGAAAATTATGAAAATCCTGTATTGAGAATAACGCACATTAAACAAAAATAGTCACGTAACGTAAAAAACACAAGATGTTTGTGACTCTAAGATTAATAGCTAGAAAGCGACAGTCGGAATCTGTCGTACATCCAAATATCCTGACACATTCAATAAATAAAAGAAATTTTCATTCGTAAACATGAAAAACAAATTCATAATAAAAACGTATCGTAGTCTTTCCTCGGTAAAATGAGTGGAATCTAATAAATCACGCGAGATTTCGAAAAAAATGAATCACAAAATCAACGAGAAACTACGAGATTTGGATAGAATAATGAATAAGATGTAAGAGAAAATGCATTGCTTTTTTTAATTTTGGTTTAGTTGTTTACGGCATATCAATCCTTTTGGGATTATTTAAGTCGAATCCAGGTTTTTTAAACACTCTTAACGCTTCAAGTTCGTAATATTTTTAAATATTTAAATTATTTGTTGATTATTTGTTTTGTAGTCATATACAGGGTGTGTAACGTGTTTGAGGACAGATTTCTACGTACACAAAAAATGACTCTTAATAACAGATAATAATGTTTTTTTACTGAAAGACGATTTTTAGAATGAAAATAAATATATTTTATAATGTTATTCATGAAACTCTTCTTTAGCTTCGATAACGATTTTTATTTGAGATATGGATCACCAATATGCGAGAATATATATATATATATATATATATATATATATATATATATATATATATATATATATATATATATATATATATATTCATTTATTCTGGTACAGAAAAATTAGTACAACATTCGTACCGTCGGTTTCAAGCACGGAAGGTCTTACCCATCCGGCTCTCTTCAGCTTCTGTTGTCATCTGTTTTGGAAATGTGAGGTCACATGACACTCTTTTTGGGACGCGTTATTTGCTCAGTGTGTTGTGTGTGTTTGTTTAAATTTAAATTTAGTGTAATAAGACCGTTGAGATTTAAAACACGAGTGAATTCAAGATTAAAGGGAATAAAAAAGGGGGGTAAAAAATAAAAAAAATATATAAAAAAATATATATGAAAAAATATATATATATAAATAAATATAAAAAAACATATATATATAAAAAAAACATTTCAATACTAAGAATAAAAGAATAAAAAAAGAGAAAGAGTATAAAAAAGTATAAAAAAGAATAAAACGGAATTTAAAAAATAATAAAAATATATAGAGAATAAAAATGTAGAGAATAAAAAAGAGTGAGAAAGAAAGAAAGAATAAAAATAGAAAGAATAAAAATATAATAAATAAAAATAAATTAAAAATAAATTTAAAGATTAAAAAATAATAATAATAATAAAAAATAAAATTAAAAATTAAAAATTAAAAATTAAAAATTTAAAGATTAAAATAAAGAAAGGGTTTCTCTGAAATTCCCGTGAGCCAAATTATGAATTTGTATCATTAGCCGTTATATTTTTGAAGGTATGCGTTCTAAAAAACCGTTAATGTGTAAAAATCTTTTTCCCAGATTGGAGTGATTTTAATGAAGAAATTCGAATCTAAGGGAGGTAACTTAGTTGGAAATATGAAATATTTGAGTTTGTTAAAATGGGTTTGTAGATTAATCTAGTGGCTGATAAATTAAATATTTTTGCATTTTTGTATTTTGGTGAAAGTCGAAGTTTTTGCTCTTGGAATTTATGTGGATATAGTTTGTTTAAATGGATTTGTAGAGTAATCTAGTGACTGATAAATAAATTAAATATTTTTGTATTTTTGTGAAGGTCGGAGTTTTTGCTCTTGAAGTTTAAGTGGATATAGGTTGATGAGGTATTTGTTCGTTTTTATTGTGTTTATATTAGTAGAGGGGGGGGTAGTTAGACATTATGTGAATCGGTCAGACCAGTTTATAAGCAATGCTTGTCTCTTGTGGATACACCCCCTGAATATTTCATCGCGGATATTTAAACAGGCTGTATTCGGATCGATGATGGCCTTTGAAATGTGGTATTTTTCAGCGTCACATAGAGGACATCTGTTTATGGCTGGAGAGAAGGATGGTTTTCTCTCAATTATTTTCCATTTGATGGTGAAGGGTGTATTTTCTTCTTTAAGCTGCAAAGAATATATTATATTTAAGAAAATACACCCTTCACCATCAAATACACTGACAACTGTCGAATTTGGCTGACTTGCGTGTTCAGCATCATTTGTGTTTAAAGTCAACATACCACATCTCAACTGTTGTTTGTAGAATTTGAATAATACGTGTCAAGCGATTGTTTCGCTTGAACAGTGTTCTTTTCTATCAGAAAGCAATATTTTATTAAAACACAAAATTTCGATTTTTCCATTGCTTTCAAAATTTGTTACAGTAGCTTCTATTTAAATAATTGTAATTTGTCAACAAATAATCCGGTTGGGCTCAAATGTTTATTATTTATTAGTGGCGCCATCTAGATATCAGGGCCGGAACTTATTGGTGTTATTTGTCATAAGACTGGCAGTATGACGAAATTTAAGTCTATTTTATTATATATAGTTACTCTTCATTTCGCTAGAATATTTACTGAATTAACTGTTTTAGTGTAAACACAAAAAAATATATATACGGACAGGTAGCTATACCTTTATGTGTATTAAAGGGAGGTAATCAGTATATATTCAAGTGAAATCATCTCTATTACAGGGAGACACGAGAAAATACAACTAACTTTCTGCAATGAAACCATATTAAGGACACATGACTTTCACTCTGCGTCTGACTTGATCACCAAGTTTCAGTCATGAATGTCAAATAGTCTACGTTTTATTACGGTTCAATGATATTAATGGGCTACTTTAGTAATCGTCTCATCAGTAAAAAGTGTTATCCTGAAACAGCTTCACCCTTACCGAGATTTTTATCTTTGGAGTTACATAAATGATAATGTCTATAAAAGCGATTCGCAGACTATACCTGAACTGAAGACGGCTATGGCAGCTTAAATCAATGCAGTGTCAAGAGATGAGTGCATCACTTACTCACAATTTTGAACGTCGTATCCAGGTATGCTTATGATTGACCAGGAATGAAACAGACTGTTGGACATTCATGACTGAAACTTGCTGGTGATCAGTTTACGAATATCATCGTGGGTTTTCTTTTCCATGTTTCATGCAGTAATCGTAAAAGTTCCGCTTTACAAGAAAACTTCCGACCCTTGTTCATTTTATATTTCGGTCTAATATCGCCTAAGGGAAGTTGATAGGGTTTAGATATGGCGACTGACTAAACTACGGGAGTATTTTGATCCTACTTTGATGCAACCAATTTTGAAAGTTTTAGTCGTGTGGCAATTATCTTTCATTGATAATCTAATGTTTCTCATTCTACTACTAGAGAATATTGGAAAGAGACCTCTCTTTAACATGAAAGCATATTTAACAAAAATAATGATGAAACACGCGTCTTTGTTTTGGTCACATGAAATGAATAATGAATAATTAATGTCTATTCCGCTCATTTTATTATCTTTATTCCACTACTTACCTACTTACTTCAAAAAGTTTAGATATAAAGTCAGTTTTACCTTGGTAAAATCCTATTTTAGTCACGTAAATTATTGAGATTGAAACTCGGTTTGCGAAAAAGTTCTTCGCATTCTCTAAAGTTTTTTTTGCCACATGATCGTGACAGAATAATAGAATAATTATTCTGCTGAATATTACCATCGGTGAATCTCGAAAACATCTCTTATAAAATTTGTTTCCGTGGTTAATGTGTAGCAGTGGTAATAGATCTGAGTGTGAGATTAACAACTTGGCCTTTTATGTATTTACAACTAATGAAAATTAAAATATCGATCAGAATTAAATATTGAAATATTCAAGTCGATCGGAAATACAATTATTATTTTTAAGAGCACAGACCAATATTGGCCATATATGACTGACAAAAACAGATTTAGGTATGCACGTTGTATTACAAAGCCTATTGCTTGCAAAGAAATGGCGGCAAACTGACACTACTTTATATATATATATATATATATATATATATATATATATATATATATATATATATATATATATATATATATATATATGTATATATATATATAGAGAGAGAGAGAGAGAAAGAGAGAGAGAAAGAGACAGAGACAGAGACAGAGACAGAGACAGAGACAGAGACAGAGACAGAGACAGAAAGAGAGAATGTGGGAGTGGGAGTGAGAGTGAGAGTGAATGTGATTATAGCACAATTTAACCATATTACGGTTGATATCTATTTCAGGTATATTAAACTATATTAACAAAGGATTGTGTGTCCCGTGTCTATACGTGTCTCTCCGCGCCTCTCGACGCAAAAAATTAACAATTTTAATGTGGACGCCTAAAACCCGATCGGGTTTTCAACGAGAATTCCATCGAGAATAGAAAAGGAATATTTCCAAACTCAACAAAAAAAAAGGAAACACATTTTCAATTGAGAATTTTTAAATCTAGAGTTCAGTTGAAATTGTAATCTCGAAAATAAGTTTGCAAGTCAATGAGTTTCCGTGAACTATCGGAGATAGGAAGCCTATATCGACAAAAAAAAACAGTTTTAAAAATTACTCTTTTATCGACATTCAATATATATGTATTGATATATATATATATATATATATATATATATATATATATATATATATCACCTTGGAATTGTTTTTGTCATTTTGTGTTTTAATTACGTTCTGAATTATAATTTGACTTGCAGTAAAGAACGCTCAGCAACTCACACATATTATATATATATATATATATATATATATATATATATATATATACGTTTTCTTTATACATACACATATATACATATGTAAGTACGTGTGTGTATATCAAATGTTCTTCTATAGACAATGTAAAGTCATAACTTATTTTAACTTTTTAATTTGTTATACAATATTTTCTGTCTTTTTCTTCTTCCTTTCTTCTTCTCACCTTTTTTCATTCTCTTTCCTTTTTTCCTGCATCGGTCTTCTTCTACACCATGTTATCCTATTTCTTCTCTTATCCACTTTCTTTCTCTCCCCTCTCTTTCTTATTCTGCTTCTTCTTTCCCCTTTTTCCTTCTTCTTCTATTATTTCACCTTCTCCCCCCCCCCTGCTTTTCTCTCCGTTTTTCTTTTTCTCCTCTACTTTCTGCTTTTTCTTCTTCTGCTATGCCTTTACCACTCTTACTTACTTCAAATCCCACTTATTCGTTGTCTTCTTCTTCTTCTTTTTCTTCCTCATCTTCCTCTTCTTTCTTCTTTTTCTACTCATCATCATTCTTCTCTTTTTCATCTTGTTTATCATTCACCTAGCCCTTCTCCTTCCCTTCTCCCTCCTTCCCCCTTTCTTATTATTTATGTTGTTTGTTTTAAGTGCGATAAAGAAATGTTGCACCGTTCTTTCTTGCTATCAATTTGTTGATTATAACGTTAATTAAATATTCACCTTTCTGGGCTATTCGCCTTATATTCATTGATTTTAAATATATTTATTTATACCTTTTTTAAGTAAACTTTAAAAATGTAATCTTTGTGAGATGATCGCGTAGAACTCAAATGGTTTCTGGGCAAAAATGATGATTTTACTGATCAAAAATATATTCAAAAGACAAGACAAACATTTTGTGACTTCTAGAAATATTTTTTCTTAAATTTTATCTAAAGTTTGAAAATAAAGTTTGCGTATGAAAAGAGACAGGCAGGGAGCACACTTTTCAGAAGTTAATAAACTTGAGATCAATAAATAAATAAAAAAGGAAGTAAGAAATAAAATAAAAAAATTAAATAGTTACGACTTGAAATACTGTGCTATCCCTTTTAATATAATAGTTTAATTACATGAAACAAACAAGAATATAAGTCTATCATGAAGCTGCCTAGCTCTGCCGGAAAACACATGGGTGAGCCAAAGTATTATCTGGGAATTACTTCTCCATATTGTATGAAGTATTTCCTAAGTTATTCCATTAAAAGGTTTAAAACTAAATCTCTGATCAATCTGACATTTTGCATGGTGATTATTGTTATCAAGGAGCATCGGATAGATATATTAAATTTTGTTATTGGTATCAAAGAGCATCAGATAGATACATTAAATTTGGTTATTGTTATCAAAGAGCATCGAATAGATACATAACATTTGGTTATTGTTATCAAAGAGCATCGGATAGACACATCAAAGTTGGATATTGTTATCAAAGAGCATCGGATAGATACATCTAATTTGGTTATTGTTATCAAAGAGCATCGGATAGATACATCAAATGTGGTTATTGTTATCAAAGAGCATCGGATAGATACATCCAATTTGGTTTTTGTTATCAAAGAGCATCGGATAAATACAACAAATGTGGTTATTGTTATCAAAGAGCATCGGATAGATACATCAAATGTGGTTATTGTTATCAAAGAGCATCGGATAGATACATCAAATTTGGTTTTTGTTATCCAAGAGCATCGGATAAATACAACAAATGTGGTTATTGTTATCAAAGAGCGTCGGATAGATACATCAAATTTGGAAAAATCGGAAATTTAAATTCCGTCAAAATTTCGACATTGGCGTAAATATTAAAAGTAAAAGTTGAAAGTCAATATCATATACTACGCGGAACTTCATTTGCTACAATATTAGTCTTGTAGTGAGTCGCTACGATTAAAACTACCGCCAAAAGTGTTACCTTGAACTTTAGTCTAGATATGACCATATCAACTGAATTCTTAGTTCAACCATGACCGATATTTTGACAAACTTTTGTTGCGATTGATTAATTGATGTGAATGCTCGGCTGTACGTAAACCAACATTGTGATGAATTCGACTGAAAATGTAACGGGAATAATGCTATAATAATATTTTCCTATGACAGACACTTTTAAAAAGACTAATAAGCTAATCCCAATCTGTATAACAGTACGATTATTCTGGAGACGGCAATTAAAGTTAAACGTAATTCTAAGATTTTATATGAATATTAGTGTGAACACTAGGGAAACAATTTTCTATCGTAGTTTTTTTTTACGAAGAGTGTATATTTGCTATATAATATTTAATAAAAAGAAAGATTCATAAAAATGTGTGAGCTTTATTATGATCTATTGAACACGAAATTTATTCTGCGGTTGGTCACCGGTGCACATAAATACTGTATCTTTACAAAAGAAATATCAATCAGAGTAAATGTAGAAATACATAAGATCGAGTGGAAAAATTTCTTTCTAACAACATAATCTTAAGGCAACTATAGTTTTAGCAATAAAGATTTATATATAGTTTCGTACTTATTAAATAATTCCCGCCAAAACCTTCTATAATATTAACACATGGTCTGTACCTGATTAACCTCATTCCCCTGAAGGTGGACCCGGATGGGTCTGAAAGTACTTAAGACACAAATCTAAACTATGGCAAATTCCTCAGTTAACCCCCTCCCCCGAAACTAAGATCCTGATTCGGACTATTGAAAGGATCTACCAAAGGATATATAGACATGAGTTGTATCTTATATTCTACAATACTTGCCTGCAAGAGAAGATGCTGCCTAGATATACATATATATATATATATATATATATATATATATATATATATATATATACATATATATATACATATATATATATATATATATATATACATACATATATATATATATATATATATATATATATATATATGTATATATATACTGCCATATATCCGTCCAATATTTTTGATTCAATAAAAGTGTAGACGAGATTCTCAAGCCTTGTTTATGCAACTTATCTAGGAGAAGAAAAATATTCTAAATAACATCTGTCTTATTTCGACATTGTTTCTAATCTATCCGGAGACGTCTTTGCATCTAGACTCAAGCAATTCCGGTTCAGAAGATGTGCGGTTGCGAATTGCACCACCATTACTTCACGATAGACCTATCGCGCAGGCACCCTTACAGATCGTATCTATTGCCCCTCGAGAATTAATGCATAAGTATATATATATATATAAATCAAATAGATCTTAACCAATTATTTATGCAAAACGCAAGAGAAAAAGATGTATTCACATCGGGGATCTTATTGCAAATGAATAAGAAAAGATAATAGACGAGGAACAGACGTGTGTAAATAAATTTACTGAAGACTTTTGTACCACATTTATGTTTTCTTACGAGGATTAACACCAAGATATAGATATACTAAACCTTGTGTCTACAATTATTATTTTAATTTTGATCAAAATTCATGACATGATTTTTATTCTCAAAAATGCCTTAAAATGAAAGCTTTAAGCTAAAGGGGTTTTTAACAGAAATTAAAATTCAATAAATCTTCCCTAATTTGTGCCTAATTATTACGGATCAAATCAATGCAAATCTGGTATATTTGACGTTTCAAATTAGAGGTTGTGTTCATATTATACCCTTAAAAATTCTTTAAAATATTCGAAAGAAACTTAAATTTGGGGAATATGTATTAGTTGATGTGTAATACTTATTAAAATTTCGCAAAAATGGGAAGTATCGAAATTTCCACGAAGAACTTTTTTTCTTTTTTTTTTTACAAATTAAAAAAAATTTATTCAGAAAAGAACCAAAAATGCCCCCTTGGCATGAAACTAAATTAAACTAAATACAGCCCATCCGTAGACCCATTATGACTAGAAGCGGTGTTCTAAAATCTATAATGATCAGTCAATTTGTTTACGAGTGAATCCTGTAAATACAAATATAAAAAAATATAAACATACCTTACTCTGTGTCTGTATATATATATATATATATATATATATATATATATATATATATATATATATATATATATATATATATATATATATATATATATATATATATATATATATATGAAGCAATCCAACAATATATATATTTTTCGCTCTTCTGGCTAGATGTGATGGGAGTCCGTCTTATTTTGCTCAATTCGGATTTAGCGGGTTTTCTAATTAAACAACGAATTTGGATTTGATTAGAGTTGCACATGTTGGGATCTCGGAACTTTGATTGGACTTTTTGTATTATTTTGATTGATTTATTTATCATTAACATTGAATATGGACACATTTCGCGACTGGATAACTTTGCCGGCCCCTTCAATTTCACATATTTGGACTGCTGTTTGTATCTTGGAGTAATGTCCTTCCTGATTATGCTTCTCAACTTGTATGACCTGGATGGACTGTATGGATTCAACAAAAGTATGTTTTTAGATTGATATGTTTGATGTTATGTATTTTTATATATTTGTGTATATAATTTTATATATTTTCAAAGCGTAATTTTATTGCCTGTAGTAGTATAACTGCGGTAATGGTCCTCTGAAGAGAAGAGTTATTTTTGAAAACTCATGAGCTAAGGACTTAAGGATGCTTTGCATGAACTTTGAATTCTAATAAAATTTGATTGACACCTTATTTTATTACTTCATTTTATATTATAATATATATATATATATATATATATATATATATATATATATATATATATGTATATATATATGTATATATATGTATATATATATATATGTATATATATATATATATATATATATATATATATTGTGTGTGTGTGTGTGAATTAAGGCAACATTTACTCATTTATGCAAACATAGTTAAAAATAGCAGAATTAGTCTGTTTAATTATACCTTTTTATTTTTCAGTTTTTCTGATGGTCTTTTATTGTATTCAATAAAAAAATACAATAAATGTTCCATGGGTTTCACAGGTTTCACGAGCGTTTTTCATTCTTTTGTCGAATCATTCTCAGGTGTCGAAAGCAAATCAACAACAAAGCTGCAGAAAGAAGAAAATTTTTAAAAGACGTAATGCGATTTTGTTCTGTGATGCAATCTAGCGTTGCTTAATTTAAACAATGCGGAAAACGTTCTATGCACGTTTCTCCACCGTCTTTTTGAAATTCTCTTCATTCTCCAGCTTTTCTGTTTATTTGCTTTTGACACATGAGGATGATTCGACGAAGAATCGAAAACGTTCGTAAAGCTGTAAAACCTATGGAACAGTTATTATTTTTTTTATTTTAATACAAAACTACTATCTGGAAAATTGAAAAAATAAAAAAAGTATAATTAAACAGACAGATTCTATTATTTTTAACAATGTTTGCATATATATATACATATATATATATATATATATATATATATATATATATATATATATATATATATATGTATATATATATATATATATATATATATATATATATATATATATATATATATATATATATATATATTGTTGAATATGACAGACAAATTATGTCTGGATATCTTGTGAGGATCCCTTCTATTAGCCAGATCAGGGTGTTGGTTTCGGTGGGAATTGGCCGATGAATCTGCCATAATTGTCGGTGTCTCAAATAATTTCGAGCCCATCCGGGTCAATCTTCAGGGAAATCAGGTAAAGACCATGGTTTTGATATTAATAGGTACTTTTGGCGGAAAGTGTATTGTTAGCTTGATAATGCATTTATTTATTTACCAGCGTCATAGCTCAGCAAGTTTTGACACCGCTTTACATTTCGAAAACTCTTTGTAGAAAAAAACAGAATATTAGAACATACAACCAATATATAAAAATTTGATATATCCGAAGCTTTATACATAAAAAACAAAATAAAAACAGCTATCAACAGAATTTACTTTAAAACTAACGATATAATTCTAAAATGTTTATAATTCTAACTTTAGTCTCGTATTAATAATATAATTTCCGCCAAAACTACCTATTAATATCAACAGTATGCTCTTTATCTGCTTCTCCTGAAGATGGACTAGGATGGGCTCGAAAGTATTTGGGACACCGATGATTATGGCAGTTTCATCGACCAATATTCAACCGAAACAAATACCATGATTTCGATAATGGAAATGATCATCACAAAGATATCCAGACGTAAGTTGCCTGTCATATTCAATGATATTTGTTCTAAAGAGAAAATTGTGCATATACATGCATATGGTGTATATATATATATATATATATATATATATATATATATATATATATACATATTATTATTATTTTATAATAATAAATATTTTAATATCCACAAAGACGCATCAGTGTGGCTGTATACAACTCTCTAGCCGGTCGCACGAATCGAACCTCAGTCAAAAGTTACCATAAATAAAGCTCTTATCAACACGACCCGCGTAACAGCTATATGAAAGAAGAGAGAATAAGCTTTCTTATCCTTCAACGAATGTAGTTAGCCCCCAACAGTGTTCGTTCTCCTAATGGAGAGAACTTTCGAAATATTGCCTAGTAAAAAGGGTGTTCTCCCTTAAAGGAAGCTTAAAGTAATTATTTTTATAAAAAATCTTTTAATATCCACGTACGTATATGTTTCGACTCAACCAATATTCATCAGTTTTGCTATATATAATGGTCCCGCCGATATATATATATATATATATATATATATATATATATATATATATATATATATATATATATATATATATATATATATATATATATATATATATATGCGATTTTATGAAGCCTTACCGGGGTTGTTCCAATAAAAACCAGCTCGATGATACTCGATTACAGAGTACAGAGCATTTATATGCGATTTTATGAAAGCTTACCAAAGCATTCCTTTCAGGACACCAATTATCACCATTAAAGATATTTTTACATAGAAATATTATTTATTCAAATTCAATTTGAATAGAAAATATTTGTAAGAAAAAATATCTTTAATGGTGATAATTGGTGTCCTGAAAGGAATGCTTTGGTAAGCCTTCATAAAATCGCATATAAATGCTCTGTACTCTGTAATCGAGTATCATCGAGCTTGGTTTTATTGGAACAACCCCGGTCTTCACTGAATGATCTATTTTATAAGTGAAAAATCTAAATACATATATATATATATATATAAAATAAAACTTAATTTAATTTATATTCCTTGCGAAACTGCTTTATTTGCTGCGGTCTATATTTGGCAGCCATTTTGTTTTGTATTATTCTCTACACAGTCGGAGAAGAAAAATATTCTTCTTCTGGTCTAATTATTTTTGACAAGGGGATGTCTTTTCCCGAAATATCAAATAGTGATTTTTAATCACCCGGCCATCACACGAACAGCTAAAACACTCTTGCTGTTATGTAAGAAAAAAAAAAAAAGGAAAAATAAATAGTAAGTATTATATCGTATTCGATTTATTGTTATTGTTTTTGTTCCTTTCCTTTCAACTTGCATCTTACCCGGAATTGCATTGCCCACAGCCTTTCAAAAACTTACTACTATATATATATATATATATATATATATATATATATATATATATATATATATATGGACTAAATAACTGTCTTTTAGTTTCGTGAAACAATAGATAGCCCTAGGAGTGTCTATACAAGCAGTTTATAGTCTAACAAGTATTGCGCATTCCGCAACCGTACATCTTCTAACCGTTTCTTTCTTTTACTCTAGTGACAACTAGAAATCCAGGACGACTTAAAATAATACCTTGCTAAGGAGGAAATGATTGAGTTTTCCTTCTCCTAGACTAGTTGCACAAGAGTCTAGTCAACCCTACCATTTAATTCGTAGTTTGATTTATATATAAAGAGAATAACATATTTTCCTTTCTTTAATTCGAAGGTGTCGGTGTGTATTGCTGAAAAAGAAAACGAGTGTATATATGTTGTCTGCTTCAGAGTATGTGTTTGTTTAAGCGATATAAAGTAATGTGCGTGTGCATATGTATGTGCATATAGATATGCGTATCTGTGCATGCGTTTATGTATTTTCGTTTCCTATTTGTTGAGTTACGAGTGGACAATAGATGGGAAGATTATTCCAATTTCCTTGATCCACGAATTATACACAACTTCCGTCATGTTTTATTCATGAGTAGTCCAGATACGACTTCCGGTAAACCCAACGAAAGCCTCTAATAAATCCAAACTTTACTTCCGGTATATATATATATATATATATATATATATATATATATATAACATGAATCTCAACTTCTCAAAATCGGAATAAGGCCGAATCAAGACAACAGACCTTGCACACAGAAAGGGCTCAATATCTGTGTTTTATACCAATGATAAATAAAACATTTTGAGTAAAATATTAAGTAAGAGATATTTAGAATGTATATACATATATATATATATATATATATATATATATATATATATATATACAATGAGAATATCTTATCCAAGACGGCAAGAGTAAATACTCGAAACAGAACAATTTTGCATAACTTTTGTATCATCTTTCGAAAATCAAAATAAAGATATAATTTTACTAATCTTTATGTATAGAACTCTTCAAATTTGGATCAGAATCCATTGCATGTAGTAGATTTTAGAAAATGTGGATCAAATTTAATGAAAATCTAAAATATTTGAATATTCAAATAGTAGTTAGTGTCCATATTATGCTCCCTAAAACCCTTTAAAATACTCCAAAGAAACTGAAACCTGAGAAATATTTATTAATTTACTAATTCTCTAAAAATATCAAAAAAATCGGTAGTATTTGAATTTTTAGGTAGGACTTAAATTCTCTATTTGTTTCCTTTTTAAAACTAAATATAACCACCATTGTTGACTCGTACGCCTCGTTGACGTATGCTAAAACTAATAATGATCGGTTAATCAGTGAATCTCCTACATGGAAATATAGAAAGATACATAACTCGATGTATATAAATATATATATATATATATATATATATATATTTATAGATCAAAGAGTTATCCACGGACGCGTTTTTTTCGTTACTGCGGCTCATCAGCGTCAGTGACTTTGACAGGATGCAAGCTATCGATCACTGGCACTGTAACTGAGTGCGTTAACTAGCACGCTACCAGGAACCTGTCTGAAATTACGTGATAATTTATCGCTTGTGTGTATATATATATATATATATATATATATATATATATATATATATATATATATATATATATATATATATATATATATATATATATTAGAACATCGTTTGGATGTTAGTTAAACGCTACGGGGCTGCATAAACAATCAACAAAATTGAAATCAGACAGAATAAAATTTGCCAGTAAAAATTAACTTTTTACAAGATCGTAGCTATCGGTGTGGTTGAAGTAAGACTCTTTTCGGTGTCCACATACAGCACCCGGTATACTCAAATGGTCACCCATCTGGTACAGGCCAGGCTGAACGTTGCTTTTTTTTAACATGGTTCACCCCAAATAAGGCAGGCCGCCACTGTAGACGAAAGGGGCTACTGAGAAAAAAGAAAAGGAGAGAAGGTTGGGGAGGTCACAGTGAATTAATGAGATTTAGTTGATTGTCGAGTTAGTCTAGTGAATTTACGTAGAGGGGGCACCATAGCAGCTAGTTCATCGGAGCACAATCCATTGAAGTATATGTAAAACAAGCACAAAGATGCAACATTGCGGCGATGGGACAGGGGCATGAGCTTGGTAGATAGTGAGGGACCTATTAAGTTAGCGACTTATTTTTGGACCTTATCTAAGAGGGAAAGACTAGTGGATGATGCCCAGCCTAGGTGTGGTAACAATACTTCATACATGGGCGAATGGTGGCTTTGTATAGATACAGGATAATATCAGGTGTGAGGAGTTTACTAGCACGGTACCGGGAGCCAACCTTCTTTGAGGCAGCCTTGCCAATGTATTCAATGTATTTGTTCCAATTCATGTTAACTGTGAAGGTTAGGCCGAGGAGTTTGAATGATGAACTCTCAGGCAGGGTGTTATTTGCCATGGCAATCGGTGGTTGGAGAGGATTCTTGTAGTTTTTTAAGGAAAGTAGCTTTGGCTTTTGTGGCATTAAAAGTTACCAACTATTTATGACCCCAATCCACTACAGCTTGGGGGTCATTTTCTAAAGATTCAGCCATTGCCTCTGATATGATCGCGTCTGTTTTACCAACATGGCGAGAGTAAAGCGTGGTGTCGTCAGCAAATAAACCAATCTCCGACTCTGTGTCATCAGGGAGATCGTTTATATAGATCAGGAACAACAAAGGTCCAAGGATAGATCCCTGGGGTACACCAGCATTTATGGCATGTTGCTTAGATGAACGGCCATCGAGGCCAACCTGGATTTTTCTTTTGTTTAGGAAGGATCTAATTATATTAAGTAGTTGCCCAGAAATACCGTATGAGCGTATTTTCAGGAGAAGCCCTTTATGCCAAACCTTGTCAAAGGCCTTGGATATATCAAGCGCTACTGCCCTAGCTTCACCTGCCTTGTCGAGTGTATGATACATGCGTTCAGAGATGACCATCAGGATGTCTGCAGTAGATCGCGCTTGTCTAAATCCATACTGGCGGTCAGATAGAAGTTTAGCATTAACTAAGTGCCGTACTATTGCTAGATTGATTAAGGATTCAAAGATTTTGGCAAAGGTCGGCAGTAGACTGATTGGGCGGTAGTTCTGATGGTCGGTTCTATTCCAAGAACTCTTGTAGACAGGTACTATAGAGGATATTTTCCAGCTATCGGGGAAGCAAGATTCAGCTAGGCATTCATTGAAGAGTTTGGAGAGGACCGGGGCCAGTTCAGCAGAACATTTCTTTATTACTATTACAGGTATAAAATCAGGCCCACAAGCTTTAGAGATGTCAAGGTTGTTTATGATGTCTCTGACCTGGGATGGAGTGATGACCAGGTTATCAAGTGTGGCTTCGGTCCGCAAAGTGAATTCAAGGAGAGGGGGCTATCTGAGTCTAAAGTAGAGTTAGAAGCGAAACGCTGGGTAAGTAGTTCAGCCTTATCTGTGGCCGTACAAACGACATCATTGTGGTTTGATAGTGGGGGAATCGTTGATTGACCATTATTGACTACACTATTGTAAATTTTTCAGAAATCGCGGTGATCTAACGAGAACCGGTGTGTCAACGTGATTATGCCTATATTTGATATAAATAAACGTATGTCTATGCCTGACTTGCCCACGAGGTTTCACTAATGAATGCCCAACATTCTTCGTTTCATCATCGTTCAATTATATGTTGCCACTGTGCACCTCTGCGTCGTAAACACGCAAGGATACAATGTGTACCTCTGCTATTCACTCTGACTCACTACTGGCACTAGCTTTGTTTTTGGCGTTGCTGGCACTTGTCGGTGCTGGAGATTGTTTTAATAGACCTTATCATTGAGATAACTCTGAAAACAACAAATGGAGTATTATATTTCTGAATTTTTGAGATGATGGTTATTATCACACACCAGAAGAAATCAACCCCTCCCCGTAACCCTTATATATATATATATATATAAGCATAATCTTTTAAATATTTAATTAAAAAACATTAATTTTATGAGAAAACTTCATTATAAACTGATTTGAACGTAATCTTTGCTGTTTTGTTTTTTTGAGATTTTCATGTTAAGTCCATATGTTTTGTCTATCCTAATTATAGAAACAAATATTTTATTCGGTCCCTAAATTTAGACATCAATGTTCTCGTTAACTTATTGATAATATATTCACTGGAAATTATCTCAATTGAAATTGATAAAAATTTCAGCAAAATCATAAAAGTTTTCAAAATGTTACTATCATGTAATAGTGATAATAAAATGATATTTTGAAACGCACGTATATGTGGATAAACATTGTTAAGTGTTGATTATAGTAGTTTTAGTATAATATTTAAAATTGCTATTACTTATCTTAATAATTTTGTAATCTTCTGAATAATATATATATATATAATTATTTCCACAGTTAGACAACGCCGCAGCCCACACACGTGAAAGCCACAGACCAGAAGTCCTAGACCCTACTTTTGCCCTCCTTTGGGCTGATTACAAAAAAATATCCGAACTCAAGAGTCGAAACCCGAGCTCAAAAGCGAGCGAAACTCGGGTGGGCTGCGGCGTTGTCTGATTGTAGAAATAATTATGCATCATCTCACATTAAAAATCTAATATATATATATATATATATATGTGTGTGTGTGTGTGTGTGTGTATGTATATATGTATATATGTATATATGTATGTATGTATGTATGTATGTATATGTATATATAGTTCGGCAGCAAGTTATTTCTGATGCAAGCGTCATTTCACCGGGAACTGTGCAAACATCTACACTGTGAACACACACATAAATAGTACAGTCATAAACTAGAGAAAGTATTGGAAAATGAAAAGCACTAAATGCTCTGGGAGATGCATGGAGAAAATACTTATAGAAGCAAGGAGACTGGACATGATAACTGTCAACAAAAAAGAAAAATCACTAAATCGTAGATTTTGTTGTTCCAGCAATTGACACGATAAAGATCAAGGAGGTAGAAAAACAAAACTAATACATGGAATTTGCAAGAAAATTGACAGGAATATGAAGAACGTCATCATAATTCCAATGATTATAGTAGCACTAGGAACTGTCCCTAAAAAATAAATTGAACAAAAAGAAAGAGGAGACACTGAAATCAAAGTGACGACAGACCATACAAGTCAGGATATTAGGATACACCGTATATCAAATTGCCCGTGAAAGGCTTTGTATTAGAAAATCTACAATTTATATAGGAAGAAAATTGCAATGAATTAAGACAGTTTTAATCACCCTTCCCCAACTATCCAAGCTACCAATGTGCCGTTACATCGACGTTGTTGTTACATAAACGTTATTGTAACTTATATCACATAGATATTACATAGACGTTGTTTTAAGTGACACCATATAACCGTTACACACAACTTTCTTTAACATGTATTTGTTTTAATTGATGTTATACAAATGTTACATAGACGTTGTTTTAAGTGACACCATATAACCGTTACAAACAACTTTCTTTAACATGTATTTGTTTTAATTGATGTTACACAAACGTTACATAGACGGTCACCTTCTATAGATATTACATGTTGTTACATACATGTTCTTGTTACATACATGTTTTTGTTACATACATATTCTTGTTACATACATGTTCTTGTTACATAGAATTTGTAATTCATATTCCGTAGACGTTAAATATAAATTGTCGTGACATAAAGGTAATTGTAAATGCTCTTAACTAGGTGTCACATGCAAGTTGTTGTAAGTGATGTTACATAGACTTTACATTGAAGTTGTCATTACATAGGTTTTGCAAACCAACCCACATATTAAGAAAAATCCTTGAATAGAGAAACCAACTAACATATCTATCGAACGCTAACCAACAACAGGTAAGATGAAATATAAATAGAATAAAAAAGATATAGAGAACATCTCGCGATCCTGATGGAACTGAAACTACCAGAAACACTCTAAACTGATACCTCTACCTCAAAACACACACACAAGTTGTGATACCAGCCTCAGTTGGGATCACACAAAATGGTCATGAATGCTCAAGAAAGATAGAATAACCGAAGAGGGAGAGCACAATCCAGACCTCGACTGGAAGGGTGTGGAAAGTACTGAAATATTCAGGGGGGGGGGGGTAATGCCACTCAAATTTCAGATTAACCTAATTGTCGTTTCAGCGAGAAAGCAATGGTAAAGGGCTGTTTCGATAAGGCAAAATGATTTCCAAACAAGCGAGTGGTGCTGAAAATCTCGGAAGACTTGTGGCCACTGATATTCCAGCAAACACCACTTGTCATTGCTATTGATAATTACCCGTGTGAAAACACCTTGTGAGTAAATAAAAATAATAATAATAATAATAAATAATAAATAATTAAATAATAAAAAATAATAATAATGAATAAATAATAATAATAATAATAATAATAATAATAATAATAATAAATAATAGTAATAAATAATAAATAATAATAATAATAATAATAAATAATAATAAATAATAAATAATAAATAATAAATAATAAATAATAATAATAAAAATAATAATAATAAATAATAGATCATAATAATAATAATAAATAATAATCATAATAATAAATAATAATTATAATAATAAATAATAAATAATAATAATGATAATAATAATGAATAAATAATAATAATAATGAATAAATAATAATAACAATAATAATAACAAATAATAATGATAAATAATAATAATAATGAATAAATAATAATAATAGTAATCATAATAATAATAATAAATAATAACAATAATAAATAATAATAATAAATAATAATAATAATAATGATGAATAAATAATAATAATAATAATAATAATAATAATAATAATAATAATAATAATAATAATAATAATAATAATAATAATAATAATAATAATAATAAGCGAGACTAAAACTGACAGCCGGAGGACAATACCTGTCTGAGATAAAAATACAGAGAGGCATTTTTCAAGGAGACTCTCTATCACCACTACTGTTTATAATAGCCATGATGCCACTCAACTACATACTCAGAAAGTGTGATGCCGGATACAGGTTTACGGATACAGAACAAAGAATAAACCACCTGATGTACATGGATGACCTTAAACTGTTTGCAAAAAACAAAAAAGAACTGGAAAAGCTGATAAACACAACCAGGATATTCAGCCAGGATATCCAAATGGAGTTTGGAATAGAAAAATGTGCACTGCTAGAGATCAAAAAAGGAAAACTGGAGACGACAGAAGGTATAGAACTCCCCAACCAAGAGGAGATGAGGGCGCTAGGAGAACATGATAGCTACAAATACCTGGGAGTTCTGGAAGCAGACACAATCAAATATACAGAAATGAAAGAGAAGATTGGAAAAGAATATCTACGAAGAACAAGGAAACTCTTAGAAACTAAACTATATAGCAGAAACCTAGTAAAAGGGATAAACACATGGGCTGTATCACTAATAAGATACTCTGGACCATTCATAGGCTGGACCAAAGAAGAACTCAGGCACCTTGACCAAAGAACAAGAAAACTAATGACTATGCACAATGCTTTGCACCCAAAAGACGACACCGACAGACTCTACGTGAAAAGAAATGAAGGAGGTAGAGGACTGGTAAGTATAGAAGACTGTGTGGAAGACACCAAAAAAGAGCTGGAGAAATATGTAACCCAGAACACGGAAAGACTGATCACCACAGCAAGAGACACCAGCCCAACAAACAACCCCGGAAGTACTGAACCCAGAAACAAAAAGACAAGAAAGGAAAAGTGGGAAGCAAAACAACTACATGGACGCTTCATAAGACTCACAAGCGATGAAGCCAATGAAAACAGCTGGGCATGGCTAAGAAAAGGACACCTGAACAGAGAAACGGAATCTCTGCTGACGGCCGCACAGAACAACGCAATTAGGACAAACTTTATTAAAGCAAAGATAGATAAAACCCAGGAAAACAGCAAATGCCGACTGTGTGGACAAAGAGACGAAACGATAAATCATATAATAAGTGAATGCAGCAAGCTAGCACAAAAGGAATACAAGAACAGACATGATAGCATGGGGAAAGAAGTACACCGGGAAATGTGCAAACAACTGAATTTCGAATATGCAAAAAAAACGGTACAAACACAAACCAGAAACTGTACTAGAAAACGAAAAACACAAACTCATATGGGATATGAACGTACAAACAGACAAACCCATAACAGCAAGGAGACCGGATATGATAATAATCAACAAGAAAGAAAAAACCTGCAAAATCGTAGACTTTGCCGTTCCAGCAGACCACAGAGTGAAGACCAAAGAGACGGAAAAAAGAAGCAAATATACTGAACTTGCCAGAGAATTGAAAGGAATATGGAACATGAAGAAAGTCAGTATAACACCAATAATCATAGGAGCACTAGGGACAGTCCCCAAAAACATGGAGAAAAGACTAGGAGAAATAGGAATCAAAGGGATAACTGAGACCATACAAAGGACAGTAATGATCAAAACAGCTACAATCCTGAGAAATGTCCTCGAATGCGGAAACCAACCCACATAAGCAACGAATGGAGAACAAACACATGGAAGCACAAAACAACAGAACCGGGGAAAATACAACCGCACGAGAGAGGCGCAAGCATAGGCTGACGCCACGAAAATTATGGACAGAGGGTCGAGAAGGGAAAGCGCAAACCAGACCTCCACTGGAAGAGCGCGGACAGCTCTGGGACCTTGGGGAGGCTTGTTGCCACTCGGGCCCCAGAGGGGACCAATGGCCCTTACCAGCGGGAAATCGGTGGTAGGTGGCTGTTGCGATACCGCAAGGTCATCAGCGGTGATGAACGAAAAGAGGTGGAGCATACTGGAAGTCTGAGGAGACTTGTTGTCACTCAGACTCCAGGGAATACCACAGGTTGTTGGCAGTGGGCGATCACTGACGATGACCAGTGTGATAACTCCTAGTGAGTAAATAATAATAATAATAATAATAATAATAATAATAATAATAATAATAATAATAATAATAATAATAATAATAATAATAATAATAATAATAATAATAATGAATAAATGATAATAATAAATAATAATAATAATAATAATAATAATAATAATAATAAAACATCCAAATAATTTTAGGTAAAAGTTCAGGATAGTTACCAGTCAATAACTCGTACCCCCCCCCCAAAAAAAAAACAATAACATAATTTATATCAAACTCATTAGAATGAAATTCTCTATCTAACCAGACAATCTATAACGTTCATAACATGTTTACTTTTACACTTTTTCTTCTATAAAATATGTCATCTCGACAATCAACTCTAATGGCTGCCACAACATGCCTAAATTTGTTGGCTGCTATTAAATGTTTATTGTCAAGCAGGCAGATCTTATAGAAAAAAAGATGTGAAATATAAAGTGTCATAAACATTATAATTTGTTTGGTTAGGTGAAGAATTTCATTTTAATTAGTTTGATATTAATTGTGTTGTTTTGGGAGCTTTACGAAATAGCAGATGTGAACTTTACTGCAATTTTACCTAATTTTAATGTTTAACACTCTATATTTTGTCTTTCGGCTCTGAATGAAAAAGACAATTGAGAGGCTTCTGCAATTTAATCGACAAATACGAATCGGCGATATATCTTGCAAAGCCGTATCAACAAAACTACCCTTAATACCAACTCTTCCTCGCTGTGGTAAGGGGGCGTGTCTGAGCAACCTGATTAGAGGGCTCTGGAAAAATTCAGGGTGAATTAACATCAGTATTCGTCGTTCTCTGGTCGTCTTTGTCTTTGCGTGTGACAAGCAAAGAAGTTTTAGATGCGGAACTGCAAATCTATGAAATGAGAATAACAACATTGCTTCTGCGCATGTACAACCGACATTCTTTTGTGTGCTCTTGCTCAAACCTTTTCCGAATTCGTATGCAATCGCTGGGTCTTGCTGCTCTGGGTGTCAGAGGTAAAAACTGCTAATCTTGCAAATATAAAGAATAGATATGGACAACGGGGAAGACTTCATGCAAGTTAGACAATCCTGAGGCTCGATCATCGTGGGCTCTGTGCAAAAGTTCGATACTCTCAACAACAACAACAACAACAACAACAACAATCAGCAACAAGATTGAAGTATTAACTGATGTGGAATTATTACCGCACCCACTCTATAGGCAAGACGTAGCTCCATCTGACTATCGTTGATATCGATCAATACAACTCGTACATGAAGGATCGCGGATTTGAGTTTTTCGATGAAGTGGATTTAGCCTGTCAAATATTTTGTGAATTGTCACTTTTGATTGTGTAATAATATTTAAGTACGGGTGTATAAAGATAAAGTCGGTATGGTAATTTTCCACGTAAAATTAAAAATTATATAGAGTGGATATTTTAAATAAAAATTGGAGTGAGAGTTACGTGTCTTGCAGTGACGTCACAGAGAGAAGAAGCTATTTTTCTCTTTCACTGAGTCAACAAAGAGAGCAGTTGGACTTTTGAGGGATGAGTGGGGGTCTTATACATGTATACTTTAAAGAAAGCAATTTAAAAACCAACAGATTATTCAGGTCGAATTGAATTGGGTATATATATTTTAATAACATACGAGAGATGTTGAAAACATCTCCAACGACAGAGAGGGTAGAGAGATGGAAACTTCATCTACCACATCACCATTACAGAAATACGACCAGCAGATTCTTCCGACGAAGTAAACGTACCGTGGTAATCCAAGAACACTTCAGCCATGCAACAATTTGTACTTGTACCACATCCGAAAGCGTGCATGTCATTGACACAATATTGTGGACAATGATCGTTCAAAGAATTGTGATTTTTGAATAAATTCTTGGATAATAAATAATTATTTAAACACGGGGCAATACCTTCCTCTTCAGTCTAATATTTGTTCATTCACTTAATTTAACCAATTTAACTAAATTCAAGTAATTAGATTAAAAATTGTCCAGCGGTTTACATAAAAGTAGGTCGAATCTGTTCTCGGCTAGGAAATAGAAAACGTATACTGTCGATTGTCTTTTTCGAAGAAAACAGATCCTACCTAAATTTATGTAAACGATAAGTTGTTTATATAAAAGTAGGTTGGATCTTTTTTCAACTGTGGAAAGAATAAAGTATACTGTCAGCTCTCTTTTTCGACTGCTTTCGTTTATTTGCGAAATAAAGTGATGTTCTTCCCCGATAAACAATAGGATTTGTACTTGAAATGCAACAAGTTGAAACGGGGCGACAGCGTTTAAAGAGAAAGAACAACAACCGTGTATATTAGTTGAACATGAAAAACTGAAGAAACAGAAACAAATGTTCATTTTGTAGGGATAAAGCTATCGATGACAAAAATCGAAAAAGAGACTGACTTTACTTTATATATTATATTTTATTTATTTTTTCTCCTCCGACTATTTCGCTAATTTTCTTTCTTTCTTTAGACGTTACTCCATGGCTGGTATTTTTTAAACCGCCACTACATCAGAGAGTTGTCAACCGATGGGCAAATCTATCGACGAATCGCGCATTCGAGAATGTAATTTTATTACGTGGAACAGAAACTTTATTACATAGATATGCGGCAATATCAAATGCAACGGATGTTTTTGAATGGCGCCAACGAGGATAACATAATGCGTCCTGTTGGCAGGCATGGGAGAGGTTTAGCAATCAGCTAGGTAGGAAGGTAAGTCTTTAAAAATATTCACTAGCCCTTAATAATCCACCCTACTATAATAAGTTGTCTACCTGTAAATTTATTTATATACCTATAAGTTTTCCGAACAGTCACTTCATGAAAGAAAGCTTTCCTTGTTGGGATTTATATCCCTAGAAGAATGTTCAATTCTCGCTCGAGAGAGAATAGGAATTGCACACAAAGATGCGCACTGAAAATTGAATTGGAGCGACAACTTTTAAAGAAAAGGAACAACAACCGTGTATACTAATTGAATAATTTTACTTAGGCAAGTAATAAAGAATGCTATACAAAAGAGTAAAAGGTGAATATACAGAATGGGAGCTTGCGAATACGTGCCTTCGCGGAATTATCTTAAGTGTTAAGAAATGGTTTGTTAACTGACGTCGACGGTAAGTGTGAATAGAAAACGGCGTAATAGCCCTACAAGTTTCAGTTCATATAGGCAGTGATTGGGTTAAACTTTTGCTAATACACGCGACCCTTAAGAAGACTAGGTAATACAATTACACTGACAAAGCAATGCATTCCTTATAAATGTCAGGTAAGTGGGGATAAATCCATAAACAGATACGTTGACATTCGTTAGGTAAATCAAAAGCGTATAACCGAATTATATCCAACAAACAGATGCAGCATTCAACATAATTTTTCTTATGTTGGTATTCTCTTTTATAACTATAATAAATACCACAATATTGAATATTAGCACAATACAATTTAATGAAAGTAGATATTTAGCTCTCAAGGGGGTTAGACACAAGTTCCGGCAAGGTTTTGAAAAGCCAGCACACTAGGAGGATTGCACTCTGGCCTACAAAGAATTTCAGAGTAGCCCCGTCGGCATTCACCGATACAGGAGCCTCAGATGATTAGCAATAAACTAACCCCTTCTTAAACAATGATGGTGAAGCCTGAACTGCACAGAACCATATCTCAGACCGACAGATGCAAAGTCATCACCTTCTTAAGAAAAATACAGACTCTGTCGGACTGATTGTCGCGGACGTATCCCCGAATGATATGGCAGTTACTCACAACTGTGAGAGTATTTAATTTTATTAAACTATGTTATTACAAAACGTAACAATACTGTTATAATTCTAGTATTGGTGAACTCAGGTAGGTGTATCGAAAAATATGTACAGATTTTAAATTAAACAGAATTTTAACTTTGTTGGAATTCTCTTTCATAACATAAATGAATCTCATAGTATATAATAGTAATAGCAGTATATCATGATACAATTCTAATTATAATTACGTAACCATATTCAGATGCGCGTCCGTAAAAATAACATTAAAAGCGGAATTTTCCACAGAAGCTCGAGTAAGAAAAGGTGGAAAATTTCATTAGAAGTTAAGAAATTACAATTACGGTTATGTGTCAGGATATTACGTAACGGATAAGTTGGGAAAATCTTTTTCTTTTTTCTGAAATGGAGAAAGAGAGGGGGAGAGGCTGAGAGTAAGAGAGTGGACGGGTTTGGGGCAGCTGACCCCTTCACTTATGTGAGATAAGTTGGGTGCAGTATGTATGTATACTGTATGCTCGAAAAGAAAAACCCCGAAAGCTTTGTTAAACCCCAAATGATCGTGTGCTGTCATTATTAATAACTGTTACAACCGCTGTTATTAAAACGAAGAAGAAAAAGACGACAACAACGAAAATGAAAAGGAGATAGAACGAACTACTGCTACATGTCATCAACACAACAGATCCCACGTGATGAGTCGCCGTCCGGATTATCTGCTAAGATCGAAGAATTGGTCCAGCGCCGTGTTAAAACTAGACGATGACCTGAAAGCATACATGCATGCCAATGTAAGAAAAATTGAATAATTATGTAATAACAGATGAACAGTTCGTTTTTGATACCCGATTTAATCAATTCAGCTTGGAACGGATATAAAGAATACCACCCGTGAAATCGTTCATAACATATACAATCCATTTCTGCGTGGGCACTTTAGCGATCGTCTAATCAGGGTGGTGATCCTGAATGAGCTTCACACTCACCTGACATTAACACCCCTCTCCGAATTTTTACCTGTGAAGTTATCTCAAACATAATGTCTGTCAAACCAACCTCCAAACTATTCCTGAACTGAAGTAGTGCTAAGAGGTAAATGTGTCAGACTTATTGACAATTTTGCAGGTCGTGTCCAAGTCACTATTGTCAGTAAACGGGTATAAAACAAAGACTGTTGGATAAGCATGGTTGAAACATGGTGGATAAGTCAGGCATAGACTAAATAAGTTGCAATTGTAAGTATAAGACACTAGAAAAACACCCTCGTTAGGTCACCTATTGAATCAGGATAAAAGTTGTTGCGGAGGGAGAAGCTTATATACAGTCGCACAGAAGAACTAGTTGAGGTGGGGGGGGGGTTCTCTTAAAAAATCCAAAACTTACCGTGAACAGAGCCACCGGCATTCCTCCGTGCCTCAGGCTACCGGCAATAAAGCACCTCCTCCAGAATGAGAAGGTAATGCCTGGGGGATGGCTTCTTAGGACTGAACCGAACCGTTGCTGATTTAGAAAAAAGGGTCAGACAACTTAGGAAGCAGAATTTAAAATCTGAATGTGCTAAGGATCCCCCGGCTGCTATGAAAATAAGACCCTACAAAGCCCTTTACTAACATGTAGCAAAGTGTGACACAAGGTCAGTTTTATGTGGGGTGTATAGCTCTCATCTAGACGAGTACAAAAGTAAAAATGAATAAATTCGCTAAAATTTTCCTGTAGGCCTGCCTCAGGCGACAGGCAATACACCAACACATTTCGTAAGGAGGGGGTAATACATCATTCCGACAAAGAATGGTCTCCCAAGAGACAAGACAGTCTCTAAGTTGAGAGAATGAGGTCAAGAATTCCCTCTGTTTGTATAAAAAGTAACTTTGCCAAGCCAGTTAATTTTTTTTAAATAAAAAAGACAAAATCCAAAATTACTCTCTCTCTCTCTGTGTGAGAGAGACAGGGTCAGGGAAAGGGACAGAAGGGAGAGTTATATACAGTGTCTGAAATAAGAACGTAGTAAAAGATATGTCACTTGATCAGTTAATTGCAAATTATGGCTAATTATACAAATTAAAATAGAAGGGTTTTTTTTTCAAACAGAACTCAATCCTGAATCTTCGGTATATTTTAACATGTATTTTATGGGATTAAAATATATAGAAAAGCCTTAAACAAGGAAACATTTATGAATATAAGAAGTGTTTGATAGATACCAAACTACAAAGATGACTCAATATTCCGAAAATAAATCCAGTAATGGTAAAGAAATCCAGGCAAAAAGTAAACAATGGTAAATAAACCCAGCAATGGTAAAGAAATCCAGGTAAAAAGTGAAAAATGGTAATAAATCCAGGTAAAAAGTTTTTAAAAACTTGTAATAACTCCAGGTAAATTCGGCATGTATATCCAAAACTGGACGTACTCCCTCACAACACGTAGATAATTAAAAGTTAATTTCTGTTATATTTTATAACAAACATGAATCGCACAAATATTGGCACGTTTATATACTTCCACCCGGAAATGTATAGGTAATAAACTTTGAAGGCAACGGGGTATCGACATTTTGTACGAATTTGCCGAGTGTACGAACACCTTTGTTATCCCAGAAAACGTATGGATTTGAAATTCCGTGGAAAACAAACAAATAATGCGCATGTTTAAATCGGTCAGCAAATACGCGATAAAGGATGAAGATTTTTAGTTGTATTATTCGCATTACTATTTTCATCTCGGTTAGTATATTCACAACCTTTCGGTCGATGTAAGCTTCGACCTTCTTAAAGTTTATTTTTTTCGAACCGGTACCTTCTGTCGAACAAAACAATTCTAGTATGAATTTGATAGCGATGTTATAATGTTGAAGAGCGTTGGTTAACAATAAGTTTTGAGTTACCCTTACCATAACCATACCCATAAGTTCTGAGTGACAGTTTTCATGAGGTTAAATGTTCAATTCTTAATACATAAGTAAGAATGAATTAAATTAACACTTCTCCCTACTTAGGGTTAACGGAATAAGAGGAAACTGCCCCCGAAATTCCGTACAGGTTTCCGATTTCTACATAGACATTCCAAAGTTCGACGAGAAGGTGCACCACCTAAAGTCGGAGGTCACATCGGCCGAAACGTTGTGAATATAACAATCAAATTGAGAATAGCAGTCTGAATACTTCAAATGAGCTCAGATATCAAACCCCATATAAAAAATTCCGAATCATCAAATTAATTGGACTAGATCACATATTTCCCTTAACTTTAATTCGATGTTGAATTACTCGCGGCCATGTTATTTTTTCAGAATTTGGAAATCATCACTGATGACAAATAAACGACATTTGAATTTAATTTTTAGTCCCTCTCTTTTGTTGTGTGTGTGTTTTTTTTAATATTTTTATATCATCCAATGCGTTGAATCAAAGCATAAAACAGGATTGTTCAGAAAAGGTGAATCAGTACACATTGCAGGGGTAAAGGTGTCCTGTGGCACAGCGTTGGGAACATGTACTCCATTTTAAGATAATTCGGATTATATTTTAGCTCGTGTTTCTTTTGTTTTGTTCTTGTTTATTTGTTTTCGTTATTGTATTTTGTATTTTTTTAATTGCGTCCAAGCAATTATGTATAGGGTTATGTCTGTCGATTTGTTCCGCTTAAGTTTGAAATGGCAGTTTCCCTGGTATGTTATGCTTAAATTTCAAAATCCTATGCGATTGTTCACGGTTCGCTTACATCTTGATATACGTCTGTGATATATCTCGTTGTGGTACAGATGTGCTGTGAACCTACATTGGTAACCTCTATTCCATTTTGTGATCATTCTAATTAAAATTTAAACTGTTTTGTTGTGTTTTTGTTGGTTTTCGTTTCTTTTTTGTTTTTCTTTTCTTTTTGGGTAGAAGAAAGACGTCACTTTAAGTATCCTGAACGAATATTTTTGTTTTGTTTTCGCGTTAAAGAAATCAATTTGTAGAGCTTTTCTTCTAGTAAATTTGTAACTGTTAGTGTTAGGGTGTTAGGGTTAGGGTTTAAAGGTTTGGGTTTTTTTTCGGGGTTTTTTCTTGGTCAAAAGTAAAACGTCATTTTAAGTATGCTGAAGAATTTTTTAAGAGAAAACTCTAAAATTCATCTTTTATTTTTTGCGTTTTAAAAAACACAAGTCGAGAGGCTTGTTTTTCTTTGGGTAAATTCCCACTGGGTTAGAGTGAGAGGTTGGGTTTTAAGGTTAAGGTGAGGATTGCGGTGTTCGGATTAGGGTTCAGTTTTGTGTTGTTTTCTTTTTCTTTTAGGTAAAAAGCAATGGTTAGGGTTAGGGTCTTTTTCTTTTGGGGTCAGAACAAAGACGTCACTTTGAGTATCCTGAAGAATTCTTAACAAAAAACAAAAAAACTCTAAGATAGATTTTTTGTTTCCACGTTTTGAAAATCAAAGTCAGAGAGCTTTTTCTCCTGGTAAATTCCCAGTGCAAATACTCCTTGGTCTGGTGGCGACACACCACGTTCAAAAGCTAACGATCGTATGCCAGATAACACAAGACTAAGGGACAATTCATGGAACTAAAATTTGATACGCTCCATGATAATAGCCTTACACCGTCACGATGAAAGTATAATTCAAATCCATATGTATTTATGTATATATCAATATCAATGGCTAAAAATGGAAGTATGGCTCTTTCCTCATTCATTCATTCATTCATTCATTCAGTCATAAACATATATATATATATGTATATATATATATATATATATATATATATATATATATATATATATATATATGGAAATCTAGATGTTTCTGAGTTCATGTTGTCATGATGAAAGTATAATTCAAATGCATTTATGTATATATAATGCATGTATTTATGTATATAACAATTGAACTATAAATGAGTGGAAGTGGATACGAGGAATATATCAATATTTGAGGGCGAAATTGTTCGATAGATAGATAGATAGATAGATAGATAAATCGCTAGATAGATAGATAGATAGATAGATAGATAGATAGATAGATAGAAATAGCAGAGGAGAAAGAGATAGACAAAAAGTAATAAATGTATGTTGATAGATACATACATATGAACAGCCGAAGAGTCACAGGTCGATAGCTATATAGTTAATTATGAACATAGATAGATAATATATATATATATATATATATATATATATATATATATATATATATATATAAATGGATAGAGACAGAGGTAAAGTGATAGAGAGAAAAATGGTAATATATATATACATATTTTCATAGATGAACAGATAGATTGCTAATGCATATATATATATATATATATATATATATATATATATATAACGAGAATATAGAAAATAAACAGATAAAAAAAGCTTAAATACAGATAAATAGGTAGGGAGAGATAAGAACACGCTTAGATGCAGAGAGAGGGAGAGAGACAGAGGGAGAGAGACAGAGATAGACAGACAGAGCAATACAATATGTATATATACAGAGAGAGAGAGAGAAAGAAAGAGAGAGAGATGTATAAACATACTTATATCGCTGGAACGGCATTGCATTTTCTAAATAGAATTGATTTCCTCGGTACCCGGTACTGCTAACTAATATAAACCAACATAATTTCTGTTAGTTTTGTGGATAGTTAAATAACGGACGGGTAGGGAGTCTGAGTGCTGTCCAAACGATAACATTTAAAATCTCAGGTTCAAAACCTGAAATGTCTAGTTACATTTAAAAAGTGTGATAGAACGAAATAATTGCCTGTGATTATATATATATATATATATATATATATATATATATATATATATATATATATATATACATATATATAGACATATATATATATATATGTATAAATATAAATATATATTTATATAACTATATATATATGTATATATATATGTATATATATGTATATATATAAATATGTATATATATATATATATATATATACATATATATATTACCTTTATTTTATACGTATATATATATATATTTATACAGACTTGGGTATACATATATATATATATATATATATATATATATATATATATATATATATATATATATATATATACATATATTTATAAATATATGTATAAAAGGATTAATATAGATCGTCTCTCAGCACACTTAGAATATATATATAACTGATTGCGAATCTATATATATATATATATATATATATATATATATATATATAACTGATTGAGAATATACATAAATATATATACAAAAATGTAGAGAGAGGAGAAGACGTCATATATAGATGTGTATTACTTTATCTAGAATTATACATATTGATATATATATACATATATATATATATATATATATATATATTAGATTTGAATAGATTGTCTTACAGCGCACTAAGAATATATATGCATATATACATATATATATATATATATATATATATATATATATATATATATATATATATATATATATATATAAGAAGATCTAGATGTTATCGAGTGCATATATTTAACAGTCCGCTTATACATATCTTTTCTGTGGGTCGATGCTATTTTTGCATGTGTCTGTTTTCGAACGTGAATTTATATGCGGCCATATTGCTGTGCTTATGTATTATTTATATCTGCAAATACAAATCCGTAAGCTGACCTTACGATCGGGTAGGCAAAGTAGAGGTGTATAAGGAATATATCAATATTTCATGCTCCAAAGAGACATGAATAGAGAGATACGTATCTATCTATCTATCTATCTATCTAGGTATCTATCTATCTATCTATCTATCTATCTATTCATCTTTCTATCTATCCCCTTCTCTATCTATATCTATCTATATATCCCCTTCTCTTTCTATATCTATCTCTCTCTCTCTCTCTATATATATATATATATATATATATATAAAGTGTATGTCAATAATGTATAATACAGTTTATCCTTACTGTGTGTATAAGTTCTCAATAATTAATATTGCCGTATATTTCTTTTGTAAAAGACCTTTGTATTTATACAAACATTCTTGGCTACGCATTTGCAAACATGTTTGAGTTCTAGTTGAAAACCATTTGAACTTCTTCAGGCCACTATTCAGTATTGACCCTAAAATGAAAATGAAAGGGCAATTCTTTCAATAAGTTACATGTGGTTTTGACCACGTGATTCACTGAGATTTTTTTAAATTCCAATGCCAAGCATCAGAAGAGAGAGGGGATGAAGAGAGCGATATATAGCGAAAAAACTAACATTCCTTCCTCTGGATGCCTCGCGTCAGGTGGAATGTAAATGAACATAGTTTCTTTGCAACGGCTTCTGGTCTGTGAAATACATTACCGCGAAACTGCTTCGCCGCAGATTAAAACATTGTTGTCTTCAAATCCAATGCAAACAAATTCTCATCATAAACATTGTCGTCTTCAAATCCAATGTCAACAAATTCTAATCATAAAACATTGTCGTCTTCAAATCCAATGTCAACAAATTCTCATCATCAAACATTGTCGTCTTCAAATCCAATGTCAACAAATTCTCATCATAAAACATTGTCGTCTTCAAATCCAATGTCAACAAATTCTCATCATATAACATTGTCGTCTTCAAATCCAATGTAAACAAATTCTCATCATAAAACATTGTTGTCTTCAAATCCAATGTCAACAAATTCTCATCATAAAACATTGTCGTCTACAAATCCAATGTCAACAAATTCTCATCATAAAACATTGTCGTCTACAAATCCAATGTCAACAAATTCTCATCATAAAACATTGTCGTCTTCAAATCCAATGTCAACAAATTCTCATCATAAAACATTGTCGTCTTCAAATCCAATGTCAACAAATTCTCATCATAAAACATTTTCGTCTTCAAATCCAATGTCAACAAATTCTAATCATAAAACATTGTCGTCTTCAAATCCAATGTCAACAAATTCTAATCATAAAACATTGTCGTCTTCAAATCCAATGTCAACAAATTCTCATCATAAAACATTGTCGTCTTCAAATCCAATGTCAACAAATTCTAATCATAAAACATTGTCGTCTTCAAATCCAATGTCAACAAATTCTCATCATAAAACATTGTCGTCTTCAAATCCAATGTCAACAAATTCTCATCATAAAACATTGTCGTCTTCAAATCCAATGTCAACAAATTCTCATCATAAAACATTGTCGTCTTCAAATCCAATGTCAACAAATTCTCATCATATAACATTGTCGTCTTCAAATCCAATGTCAACAAATTCTCATCATAAAACATTGTTGTCTTCAAATCCAATGTCAACAAATTCTCATCATAAAACATTGTCGTCTTCAAATCCAATGTCAACAAATTCTCATCATAAAACATTGTCGTCTACAAATCCAATGTCAACAAATTCTAATCATAAAACATTGTCGTCTTCAAATCCAATGTCAACAAATTCTCATCATAAAACATTGTCGTCTTCAAATCCAATGTCAACAAATTCTCATCATATAACATTGTCGTCTTCAAATCCAATGTCAACAAATTCTCATCATAAAACATTGTCGTCTACAAATCCAATGTCAACAAATTCTCATCATAAAACATTGTCGTCTTCAAATCCAATGTCAACAAATTCTCATCATAAAACATTGTTGTCTTGAAATCCAATGTCAACAAATTCTCATCATAAAACATTGTCGTCTTCAAATCCAATGTCAACAAATTCTCATCATAAAACATTGTCGTCTTCAAATCCAATGTCAACAAATTCTAATCATAAAACATTGTTGTCTTTAAATCCAATGTCAACAAATTCTCATCATAAAACATTGTTGTCTTTAAATCCAATGTCAACAAATTCTCATCATAAAACCTTGTCGTCTTCAAATCCAATGTCAACAAATTCTCATCATAAAACATCCCCATAAAAAATCAAACTTTTTCATTCCATTCATCGATTTCAATATTTTTATAATATACTTCAGCATTCTGTAAGTCCATCCTATAAACCTTTATTCTCAACTGTTTTTGTCCTTGATAAGTAGTAACTCATTAGTAAAAACAAGATAGACCAGAATGATGATAGTGGCGAAAACATAAGATATGACAGAATTTTGAGAATAATGTAAGATAGATAGATAGATAGATAGATAGATAGATAGATAGATAGATATGAACATAGTTCTATCAATAAATCTATCGATGTTATTTATAAAAGTTTACAGCGTAGTAAATTTTCTTTATAAAATAAGATGTGGCACAAGGCCTAAATTTGGTGGGGTCGGATAGGGGTCAACTGTCGTCCTCTTTGTCTATTCTCTAAACTAGTTTCAGTCACCAAAATATCACATTCACTCTATTGCTAAAACCTACTTAACATTATCCCCAATGGTTAGACGTCTTTTTATTCATAAAAACTATATGTACAAATTCATCGGTTGGGGTTGGGGGTGCTAAAAGCAGAGATTGGTGAAAAATAAAATGTTAAGTGCAAGGTCTACACTACTAGTCTTGCTACGGCTATGGTCGTGTCTCCCTGGGCCACGAATGCATCACATTGTACACTACAGGTGTTACATCTAGGGGTACTAACATACTTTCAAAACACATGCAACTTGCTGCAATTGAAGACGGCGTACTCGACTGTTTCGTTTTCAACAGCGCAGGCAAAAAGGGTTTAGGCTAGTTTTAACTTTGAAGAGTTTGTCCTTAAGGGGCAGCGCACCCGGGCCAATTGTCAAGTCAGAGAAAACTCTACTGAGAGCGGGTGTCTTCCCCCAATCATCCCAGCCGCTCTCTAAACGGATCCGAAGTAGTCCCCACCACTAGCTCCCGATATAGCGTCTTTCTGGACCGTGCAAGGTCACTCGACTTCGACAGTGATCTAAGTGCAGTTCGGCATTCGTTGAAGGACTGTGATTTCCCTCTTGGTTAACGTCAGCCTCCAACTAAGTGGTCCGGGATGAAGTTGGGAAAGACTTTCTTCAGTATCAGAGCCCCACGCCAAGCAGTCTACAGGAAGAGAAAGTAAAGTCAATCGGTAAAGGATGAGAGAGAAGACTATACAGTGCACGCCTCAACTCTACCTTTAAGAGAGAGCCTCTTTCGAAGGCAAATCCTGACTTATGCCTCGACCTTCGACTGTACTTCAAACCAGTTCTTTTCAAGCTGGAGGTCCGGTCCGAACCATACGCTAAGGATCCGAACCGGGTCATCGGACCAGTTGAAAAGTATAAGCAGCGCAGTCGCGCCGGTCCAGACACCTAACCTCAGGCCATTGGATTTGCTGATGTTGACTACGGCTCATGTGAAATCTTCATACTGTTTGAGTGTCCTAGTCATCACGATGATGTCTCGAAAACTTGACCCGCATACGGTGACATCATCAGCATACGCAGACCCGGGCTTGCATATCACCGGATAGAGCGATACCGCATAGTGCTGGTCTCGCCGCCCTATCCCTTAGTTGCACAGAAAGGGCTCCAGCACAAGGACATAAATTAGAGGCTACACCGGACAACCCTGACGTACCGACCGAGAAACGGCGAACGATCTCGACCATATTTCGTTTACCTGCACCACTGCCGTCTGCTGGCTACACAGAATAGAGATCCATTTTCGGAAGTCCGGATTAAAACCGGTGGTCTCTAGAACAGATTTCAGGAAATACGATTGTCCACCCGGTGTAAAGCTTTGGACTGGTCTAAATTTATCAGCGCGTCTTCGGTGTCGTCTTCTCATAGTCCTCAGATCGTTCAGATCAGATGCAAATTGTTCTGAATCTATTTATACTTCACAGAATAGTTCTAATCGGGTTCAATCTAGTCACCAATAACGACCTGCAAACGATTCGCAATAACTCTTGCCAAAGTCTTTAACTCTGTGTTTAGCAGAGTCATTGTCCTAAAATCGTCAAACCCCTCTATGCTAGTCCTTTTTCTTCGGTAATGTGATCACTCCCTTGGTGACTTGAGCAAAAATGAATCCCTGATAAAACTAATGGTTGGACACATCCTTCAGAAAAGGAACGAACATTTACGACAGTCTCAAGAACAATTCATAAGGCAAACTATCGAATCTGGGTGGCTTGTCAGAGTCGGCCTGCCTCAACGCAGCCAAGACCTCAAACTTTGTAACCCAACCATCACAATCAGCTACTCTCGCCTCCTCCAGGCGGAGCGAGTCAGCCATATAGCTGTCAAAATCCTGGACGCGGAGCCTGGGCAGTTGGATCAAACGCTTCCGGAACCCTCAGATTTCACGCGTCGATATGAGGCAGTGTCCTTCCAGGTGTTTCACTTCTCGAATGTAATGATCCGATCTGCGACGGACCACATAGATATAGACATATATTTGTTTAGTGTTATTTTTATTCTACGATTCTTTTTATTTAGTCAAATATTTCGGGCTACATATGTACATGTGTAACGAGATTATCCGATGGCAGTTAGATAATTTACTACTACTACTAGTAATAATAATAATAATAATAATAATAATAATAATAATAATAATAATAATAATAATAATAATAATAATAATAATAATAATAGCTATGACGAGGGTGGCTAAAGCTGGCTTTATTATGCAAGTGGGCTATTCAAATATAGTTTAGTGATTGAAATGGAAGTTCTCCGTCACTTTTAGAATTCAAGGTTGAGTCTCTTTTGACTGTTAGTGATTTATGAAACTCGGTAGTTAAGTTGTAAAAGCTAAATGCTAGTGTCAGCTAAATGTTGAGAAACAAGGAAGAGAGAAGAGTAGGTCAGATATCAAAAGTGAGGAGATGTACAAAATGATTTGTCATATATTTGAATATAGAAACGATGAGGAAAATAAAGTAAGGAGGTAGAAGGTGGGTCCGCGATTAAGTGAGGTATCAGCCAGGTAGTGTAAAACTGGAAATTGAAAGAAGAAAAAAATTTCAAAACAAGAACGGAACATGAATTGTAAAGCTCCTATCTGTAACTAACAGCGGTTTGTTGTTGACTTTAGCGATTTAAATTTTAAAGTTTCTCTTTGCTCCAGTTTTTTATTTATTGTTTTTGTCACCTGAAGATGATTCGACGAAGAATCAAAAGTACTCGTGATACTTATAGAGCATTTATTATTAGGAAAAAAATTTAATTAAAAGGTATAATTAAACAGAAGAATTATGTTGTATTTGACAATGTGTGAATAAATAAAAGAATGCCGCTTATATATATATATATATATATATATATATATATATATATATATATATATATATATATATATACAGGGTGTTTCAAAAGTCTTGGGAACATAACGATTTTTAATAACTCAAAAATTATTAGGAGTTGAAAAATGAAATTGGTACCGTTGGAAAGGTTAAAGTTTCAAGTGTTGTGGGGAATCTTCAAAGTTGCTCAATATGAGCACCATTCGTCACACGGCAGACATCTAGTCGATAGTCCATTTCCTGCCAAACGCGTTCCAGCATCTTGACGTCAATGGTTCCCACAACTGCCGTTACTCGAGCCTTTAGTTCGTCAATATCTCTTGGAAGGGGCGGCACATAGACTTGTTGCTTGACAAAGCCCCAAAGGAAAAAGTCACACGAGGTAAGATCTGGAGATCTAGGAGGCCAGGGCATGAGAACGTCACCACCTCGCCCAGATCTCCCAATCCATCTACCAGGCAGCCTTGTGTTAAGAAACTGCCTTACTCTAAGACTCCAGTGTGGTGGTGCACCATCTTGTTGAAAAATGAAGTCATCAGATTCTGCTTGTTCCAACTGAGCCATTAACCAGTCTTCCAGCATGTTGAGATAGGATTCACCAGTGATAGTTGCCTCTTCAAAGAAGAACGGTCCATAGACACCTTTCTTGGAAATTGCACAAAACACGTTCACTTTTGGTGAATCTCGCTCGTGCTCAAGAAGTTCATGAGGATTCTCAGTACCCCATATGCGAGTGTTATGCTTGTTAACTTTGCCATTCAGATGGAAGGTCGCCTCATCGCTAAAAACAAGCCGGTCATCAAAGCCGTTATCTTCCAACTTCTCTTGCATTGCAATGCAAAAGTCACGGCGAAGTGGCTTATCAGTGTCCTTCAACTTTTGGACCAACTTGAGCTTGTAAGGTACCATTTGCAGTCGTTTCCTTAAGACACGCCAGACAGTTGCTGGAGCAAGCTGAAGTTCCCTGCTGGCTCTTCTCACTGATTTACGGGGGCTCCGCTGAAAGGCTGTCCGAAATTGCTCAACTGCATCTTCTGAAGTTGAAGGGCGACCTGTTCGCTTACTTGGGCACAAACACCCATCTTTCACAAATGTAGCATGCCATCTGACAATGGATTTCCTTTCAGGGGCTTCTTTTTTAAATTTCCTGCGAAATGCACGCTGAACACATGTCCACGATTCAGTCTTTGCAAATTGGAGGACGCAAAATGCCTTGTCTTGTTTAGAGAACGCCATTACTGCACCTGGAAAGATAACACAGAAAATCATTAGTATGACCAAAAACTTTATTAAGCAAGCTTTAAAATGGCACCAGTTTCATTTTTCTACCTGGAATAGTTCATGAGATATACGCATTTGTAATGTTCCCAAGACTTTTGAAACACCCTGTATATATATATATATATATATATATATATATATATATATATATATATATATATATATATATATATATATATATATATATATATATATATATACTAGAAGAATATCCGTCTCAGGACGGGTGAAATGAATTCACTAAACAGCACAGTTTCGCACCACTTTTATGTTTACTTACAAAAATTAGCATTAAAATGCTATACGTAAGTTTTAATATTATTATGATAATATTAAAACTTACGTATAGAATTCTCAATTCAAGTTTGATCAAAACGATTACACGATTTTGATTCTAGAAAATGTGTCAAACTTAAAGTGTCTAAAGACATCCAGGGAATCTTGCTCCATTGGTGTCTCGACTATGTATCCAATTTAATGCAAACCTGATATATATTAATATTCAAATGGGGCTGGGGTCGTTCACATGTTATGCTTCATAAAAACCGTTTTAATTACTCGTTTTAATTACTCCAAAGAAACTTAAAATTATGAATAATTATTAATTGATGTCTAATTTCTATTGTTAGAATTTTATAAAAATCGGAATATATGAATGTTCATTAATGGCTTTCACTCCCTTTTTTACTCTTTTTGCATAAAACTAAATTAAATTAAATATAGCCCACATTACTGACATCTGTGTTTCAAGAATCATAATGATCCGGTAATTAGTTGAGAACTTAATCCTGTAAATACAAATATATAATCATATAAAGATATCTAACATTTTATATATATTATATTATGAAAATATATTTATGGCAATTATGCTACACAGGGGTGTCTATGTTTGATCCCCGCAGCTGTGTAGCTTACTTGCTATGAATATATTTTCATTCTAATACTACTAGTAGTAAACTCTACTTATGTATTGAGTACTATTGAAATAAATATAGAAAATATATTCACAATATATTACATCACCTTATATTATATGAAAAACGCTAAATATATATATATATATATATATATATGAGTGTGTGTGTGTTATATTACTGAAACCGTAGCATAATTTGAAGTACGTCTATTTTCTCATTGTGATCTTTCATGCCTGACTATTCGTTGGCGTCTGTTTTGAATTGTTCATCCGAAACAAGAAGCAGAAAAAGAGAAGACATAAGTCTTTTGAACGGTTTTGAGAAGTTGGTGGTGGGGTCGTAATAACGTTTCACACCATTGGACTTGGCGCCTAAAACATAAAAGGTATTGGCATGGGTGATGGGGGTTGAAAGAGTGTCTTTTTTACGATAAGTGGATATTATACAAAATGGAAGAGGAGGAGACAAAAAGAAGAAGAAGGAAGAGTGTGTGGGGAAAGAGAAGAAGATCACTACTACGAAGGGTAGGAAGGATGAAGCAGAAAAAGAATGAGAGACAAGTAGTAGTAGTAGTAGTAGTAGTAGTAGTAGTAGTAGTAGTAGTAGTATAAAAAAGAAGAAGAAGAAAAATAGGAAGATGAAGAAAATGAAGAAGAAGGGTATAAGACAATAATACGGCCGTTTTATTAGAGAAAAAAGGGAAGATGAATGAAGGGTAAGGGAAGACGAAGGAGTGGAATCAGAGGTTAAGAGAAGACAAAGAAGAAAATGAAGAAAGAAAAAAGGATTTGATAAAATAAGAAGAAGAAGAAAAAGAAGAAGAAGAAGAAGAAGAAGAAAGATGAGAAAATAGAGAACAAGTAAAAAAAAATGTGAAATAATTATAAAGTAAAAAAAAGTGTAAAAAAAAAGAAAGGAAAAGGTGACGATTTTATCAAAACGAAAACAAAGAAGAGAATGAAGATTAAGAAGTGAGAGTTGCTTTAATTGAGGTTCGATGTTTTTCGGTTTTCTAGTGGAAAAAGATCGGACACAATGGCTAATTGGCACATCATCAAAACAGGGCTTCGATCTCATTTGCATAATGATATACCGCTTTTGCGTCGGAATCACAAAGAAGACTTAAAAGTTCGGAAAAACAAGGAAAAGAGAAAAGAGATTTGTGGGAGCGTATGAAAAGAGCGCAAAAAATCCGGCGTGAAATATCCAAAATGGCGACTACATGTGGAAATAGAAATTTTAGATTTCAGATGTGTCTTCTTTTTCATCGGTTGGTCTGTCACGCTTTAGTCTAGTCTCTAATCATTCATGTCTTAGTAAACAGTAAAAAGAAAGTCGAATATTGTGATAAATACCAGCTCAGGTTTTAATATAAAATAAAATATGAAATAGTTTGTATCAGACAATTAGATGTCTGAAAAACAAACGCCCCCACAATTTTCAATAAAAGGAGGTTGAAATATTTTTTTTAATTATCGGAAGCTGATCAGATCCTTTATAAATAAAGTAGGCAATTGAAAAAGTAAGTATTGCCAGTGTAAGCACACACAACCAGTTACTCTGGCAACCAACTCTGTCCTGTTGAACTGTTGCCCACTCACACAAGCAAGACACCTTACTGTTAGCCAGAGTGAAAGAAACATTGACACCTTAACAATTGCAGAAATTCGTAAGGATCGACTAGATATCCCACGCTATAGAGTTCGTCTGCCTCTCAGCCCGGAAGAGCAGCAGTAGCATCATGTTGTTTGCCATATTTTCGCATAAGGGTTGACAGCTATCATATAACAACAACTGTTAATATTTGAGTTTTAATCATTTGTGGGGTATTTTTCCTAGCAGTATACATTAGTATTACACAAATTGAGCTCCGTGGGGTGGGGAGAAGCAGATCCCCTCAATAAAAAAGCACTTCTGCTTATTTCACAGACAAAAATACCTCAGAGAATTCTCAAGCTTTGCATTACTATCACATAACGTCTTGCTGGCTACCTCACTTTCTTGACACGTTTGCTAACTAACCTTACTCTAACCCACGGTCGTCGAAGTTAACATTCTCTAATCACCGAATCTACTCATCCTGTTCAATCGTGTTACAATACTATCATATAAACTTTAAATGACAAAGTGTGTTTTACTTTTCAAATCTTGACTTCGGTTACAGGTGATGCGAATGTGCGGTAATGTTGTCTTCCAAGACCATCAGCAAGTAGCAAAGGGTTTGGGAGAGAAATTATACGATGCTTAGATTGGAGTGAAACAAATGATTGTGTGTTGTACTTTTCCTTGGAATTTATTAGAAGAACCTTGTCAATTTTCTGTGAATTCATCAGTCCAAAATCGACTGTTATCTCTTTTATTCTCCTATGAATAGATGGAATGTTGGAATTTCATGTGGGTGTGCTTATATTTCTAAAACTTGATCGAAAAATGGATTCAAGATTCAGCGCAAGAAACTGGCCTAAAACGAAGTAATACATGTTAGACCTTGAAAGTAGCGCAGACCCGTATGGATATATATATATATATATATATATATATATATATATATATATATATATATATATATATATATATATATATGATGAAATTTATGGAAATAATATTCCAACGTAATGGAAAATGAAATAGGAAAAAACAAAATGATTTATATACTCATCAACGTTTCGTCTCTAGTTCAATACTTTCTCAAGATGATTGATTTGGAGAAATAACATACAAGTAGAATATTTGTAAATGTGTGGTGCATTTGTGGCGTTAAAAAGATTTTTTCCTTTTTCTAAATAAAACATAGTCGTTAGAACTTTTTAAAAAATTTGCTGCGATTATAACGTGATAGATTAATATATAAATAATGTTATTTTTTATTTTTTTATTTTCGATATATATACATATATATATATATATATATATATATATATATATATATATATATATATATATATATGTGTGTGTGTGTGTGTGTGTGTGTGTGTGTGTGTGTGGTTGCCTGTGTGTTATAGAAATCGCTAAGTTATCTGTTAGAACATTCAAATAAGTGTCAATGAGTGTCGTAATTTTAAAGAATGTGAAGACATCATTGAATTCTTCCTTCGGTGTTATCTGAGGGTCACGGTAAGGCCCATAGAATAAGTGAAATATATTAAAAACTGAAGTAACAAAATTAATTTTCTTAAAATAGATGTTCATTTTTTTAATTAAATAAAGAATATCTCAGTGAAGAATGTATTTTAAAAAGTTTTATACATTTAAATAATTATTTTTATTGGTATTTTAAGATTAGAAATAATTGATCTGTTTCGATTCGCTAAAGCCGTTTTCCATTTTGCAGCTGTCTGTAATTAGTAGTTTTTGTATTACTCGACCTCATATTGCAAATGATATTTTCAACTTTTCAACATGGATACATGTGAAATTACTTCAATCCAGAAATTATGAATACCGCTAACTTACTAGACAAGTAGCCCAACAGATTTGCAACACTTTTATGATCTCCATGTGGAGATTAAAAGCAATATCTAACAATCCTAAACCTTATGTGTAGAATCCTTATTCTCATTTTAATCAAAAGTATTTACATTATTCTGATTCTAGAAAATGTATAAAAGTTTAATATAAGTTTAAGGGTCTTAATAAGAAAGTGAAACTCAGGGAATTTTGTTTAATTAGTTTCTAATGAATATAGATCCAATTTAATGCAAATCTGAAAAAAATGACTTTTCAATTGAGCCACTTAAGGCCCTTAAAATTTTACACACATCGGAGTTATCTGAATTTTCACGAAAAGCTTCCACCCATTTTTGCCCACCCATGCATGAAATTTAATTGAACTAAATATAGCCAATATTACTCACCCTGACGACTAGCTATTATGTGTCAACATTCATAATGATCGGTTACTGTGTTTAGAAGTGAATCCTGTACATACAAATATGTAAACATATACAAATGCCTAAATTTATGAACATGCCTACTTTAAATGTTAAAACTTACAAACAAATAATCTGTCAATGTTACTCACCGTGTTTACGAGATATATACTTTCAAATCCATAATGATCTGTTCATTAGTGTATCCTATACAATATATATATATATATGTGTGTGTGTGTGTGTGTGTATTTTTTTCATTATTTATATTTAGAATGTGTTCTATTCAATATATAAATTTTATAATATAAAGTAATTATAATAGTTGAATAATGTAAGGCCAGAGCTATGCTATATTCAATTTTTTTTTATGTAATGTTAAACCATTTCAATGTTATAAAGGACAAATCACGTCATTTTATGAAACTTATTTTTTATTCATCATGGAATTGGTTCGGCAAACACCAATTCATTTGTAAAATGCTTCTGTGCATTTATTTCTTGATGTTGATATCTTCAGTGCTAATGAGACGAAACGAAGCAAAAACGCAAAAACATGAAAAACTAGGCGATCAAAGCCTAAGATTACAATCATTACTCATTATCAACATTATATATATATATATATATATATATATATATATATATATATATATATATATATTCACTTAATGTTTCATTTTACTTCAGTCGGAGTTCTCAGGAATCAAGGTGCCCCTTCCTGGGGCTAACACTTGATCTCTATATGAGATACATAGATACCCGAATATTCTATTAAAATTCTCCTTTATTTCTCAAACATTCAGTTTGTAAAAAAGTTAAGAATCATAAATTTCTTCTCTCCCCAACTGACCAGTTAAGTATGTCATAGTATATCTTTCTTGTGGTCTGTTGGTCTTACCGGATTCCAGGACAAGAATTCATCTAGTCTGGTGGAGTATCCAGCTACGTGGTGGTACTTGAGGTAACATCACTAGGAGAAGATGCACTATTCTTCGTATGAGCAAGTGTATAGCTGTGCTGAGGGGATCTTATTTGTGCTGCGGATACTATGTAATTTTGAATATTAGGTCAGGGTTTACTTGTAGGGTAAGTATCCTCATGTCAGGTATTCCTGACAAATATATATGTGTGTTTGTGTGTGTGTGTTTTATATGGAACTATGTTCTCGTTATATTAATGTGGTAATATATATATATATATATATATATATATATATATATATATCCTATCTTTTTATCTATTTGTATTTCTAATCATTCATCATCCGCTACAATTATTAATTTAAATATTCCTGCATTAAAATATATATTCCCACTGACCGTCTTTTGTTGTTTCACCAAGTTATTTCCTTTTTTCTCAGGGTTTTTTGTCATCTTCTTCCTTATTTTTTTTTCTTTGTTATATTATATTGTATAACCCTGAATTTTATATAGATATATCGTTTATAGATAACCATTTAAGTCGGTCGCACGATTCGAACCGCAGAACGAGAGTTGTGTGTAACTCCAAATCCGACGCATGAATAGTCATACGAAAATCCAGCGAAATAAACATATGTCAGTAAGCGGACATTTTTATAAGCAGCAGTCAGAAAGTGTTCGACACAAACTACCTAGATATCCTTGCAATAAATGAAACGAACCTTCAATCCTCAACCTCTTCTCATCACTTTGAAATGACTGACTACTCCTACTCTACCGTAAAGACTTTGACAAACATATGCACAGGTTAGAGGTTTATGTTTGGAACACCCTCCCCATAACTAGAGAACATGGATTAGAATCAGATGACCAAGACTACACGTGCTTTAGATTGACTTTACATCACAGCATTAGTTATTATATTTCTTATACCGTTTACCTTCGACCCAGGACTGTACCTTGCTAAACTCTGTCTCTGAAAGCATAGATAGAGCACTCTCACTCGACTCGAATGCCCAGATACATGTATTTGGGGGTTTTACTCCACACCACCGTAACTAGTGAGGATTCTCCAGCTTTACTGACGCAGCCGGTAACTATAAGTATAATTTCTCTTTAGCTCACTCTCTCTTTCTCTCTCTACCAGACTGTCGATTTCCCGACCCGCATCCCTGATTGAGTAAACCAGCAAGCCTCACTTCTAGACCTGTTCTTGACCTCACTGCCCGAGGCTTGTGTGAGGAAAACCCATAGCCTGCTCGAGAATGCTGATCACATTTTGTTAATGATTTATATCACCCTAAAAAGTCGTCTAAAAGCTAATGAGTCGTTGCTCAAAACAACGAGATACTACGAGCAGGCTGATTTTGAGTCAATCAGAGATCACATCAGCGACGCCCCATGGAGGGAAACCTTCTAACTCCCTGCTGATCAGTGTGCAAATTACGTAACCGAATGAGGCAAAGCGGGCATTGAAGCCATGCGAAAATTCTTCAGCAACCCCCCTCTCCTCAATGGTTCACCTCGAAATGTGCAGCTGCCATTGCTGAGAGGCAGCAAGCATCTCGTAAATTCGGCCGCCATAAGTCAGCTACAAATAGACAGAAGTTTATAGAGTCAATAAATAATTGTAAGGCAATGTTAGGTAGAAGCAAAGAGAAATTATACAGAGATAACCAAAAAAGTGCATTTAGTCACAGAAACTAGGTACTCGCGATTTCTGGAAAATCTACAATAGTGTGGTGAACAATGGACAATCAACGATTCCCCCGCTATCAAACCACAATGATGTCGTTTGCACGGTAACTGATAAGGCTGAACTACTTGACCAGCGTTTCTCCTTAAACCCACTTTAAACTCAGTAAATCACCCCTCCCTAAATTCCCTATTGCGGACCGAAGCCACACTTGTAAACCTGGGCATCACCCCATCCTAGGTCAGGGACATCATAAAAAAACCTTGACACCTTCAAAGCTTGTGGGTCTGATCTTATACCTGTAATAGTAATAAGGAAATGCTCTGCGGAACTGTCCCCTGTCCTCTCCAAACTCTACAACAAATGCCTAAATGAATCTTGCTTCCCCGATAGCTGGAAAACTGCCTCTGTGGTAGCAGTTTTCAAGAATTATTGTGGTAGAACAGATCCTCAGAACTACCGCCCAATCGGTCTACTCCCAATCTTTGCTAAAAATTTTGAATCCGGAATCAATGTAGAGATAGTTCGGCACATAGTTAATGCTAAACTTCTTTCTGACCACCAGTATGGATTTAGACAAGCACGATCTACTGCGGATATCCTAACGGTCATCTCTAAACGCATATATCATACACTCGACAAGGCAGGTGAAGCTAGGGCAGTAGCGCTTGATATATCCAAGGCCTTTGACAAGATATAGCATAAAGGGATTCTCCAAAAATTACGCTCATGTGGTATTACAGGGCAAATATTTAATATAATTAGATCCTTCCTAACCAAAAGAAAGATCCAGGTTGACCTCGATGGCCGTTCATCTAAGCAACATGACATAAATGCTGGTGTACCCCAGGGATCTATCCTTGGAACTTTATTGTTTATAATTTTCATAAACGACCTCCCTGATGACATTGAGTCTGAGATAGGGATATTTGCTGACGACACCACGCTTTACTCTCGTCATGTGGGCAAAAAGGACGCGATCATATCCGAGACAATGGCTGAATCCTTAGAAAAATGACCTCTAGGCTGCAGAGGATTCGGGTCATAAATGGTTGATAACTTTTAATGCCGCACAGCCAAAGCTACTTTCCTTCAATAACTACAAGAAACCTCTTCAACCACCGATTGTCATGGCAAATAACACTCTACCTGAGAGTTCATCATTCAAACTCATCGGCCTAACTTTCACAGATAACATGAATTGAAACAAATACATTGAAGACATTGCCAAGGCTGCAGAAAACAAGGTGGGCTCCCTCTACCGTGCTCGTAAACTTTTCACACCTGACATTATCCTATATTTCTTCAAAGCCACCATCCGCCCATGCATGGAGTAATGTTGCAACATCTGGGCTGGTGCATCACCCACTAGTCTCTCCCTCTTAGACAAGGTTCACTTAATAGGTCCCTCACTATCCACCAAGCTCTAGCCCCTGTCCCATCGCCGCAATGTTGCATCCTTGTGCCTGTTTTACATACTTCAATGAAGTGTGCTCCGATGAACTAGCTGCTCTGGTACCCCCTTGAGGTAAATACACTAGATCAACTCGACAATCAGCAAAATCCCATCCATTCACTGTGGAGGTCCCCAGATACCGGAGAGCCTTCTACTCCAATAGCTTCTTCCTTCGTGCTGCCGGCCTCTGGTACTCTCACCCTGCTCCCTGTTTCCCCGACTGTAACGACATACAGAGGTGTAAGACTAATGTAAACAGACATCTCGCTACACAGCTCCCAACTTAGGATGACACCCAAAACCTACACCCTAATTCTCAGTAGCCCCTTTACGTCTACAGTGGCGGCCTGCCTTGTTTGGGGTGAAATATGTTAAAACAAAAGATAAAAATAAAACATAAATAAAACTAGGATATGGCCATACGTGTCACTTCGATCACTGAAGAGATCGGTCATATAATTCGTATTATCGAGTTCTCGTTTTATCTTTTGTACATACCAACGAATGTTAAATATTAGTGCGTACCCCTAGCTAGAATAAATATTAGTTCAAAATATTTTTTGCGGTGGATCCAGCCTTATACTAAAACAGACTACACCCTAGACACAAGAGGTCATTATGGGGTGACGGGGTTGATCTGCCAGGAAATAAACTGGGTTCGTGAGAATCAGAAGAGATAATAATTCCACGGAAATGACATCAGAGCGGCAATTGTTTGAGCGGTGGTTGCAATTTCGACAGTTTAGATTCGAGCATAGATATGATAAGACGTGTTTTAAGACACTCTGACAAAAAATGAGTTTATAAAATAGGGATCTAATCTATCTGCCCTCCTTTGACGTTGCAATTCACTAGACGATCGTTTCGACTGATTGAATAAATCATTTACCTTTCTTGAATTAATTTTTGAACTCATTTGACATGAATGAGATGATTTTGTTTGTAGCAGCAAAATTGCATCCAGTCTGAAAGTATAGCAGCGCATGCGCACATCGACCGGCGAGACGATAAGGTATGATTTGAATCATTTCGATTGGAGGAACAATTGGTTGAAGTAAATTTCATGAGTAAATGATATGTACGAGTCAACACGTAGATGACCTTTAAATAAATAAGGTGATATCAGTTTATTTTCCTAATTAATGTTTCGGAAAACCTGTATTAAATAGTATCATATAGGACTATTTATATGTGCTGGTATTCAACAAGTAGTTCAGGACGAGAGAGATAGAGAAACAGAAGAGGGGGGGGGATGAAAACAAAGCCTACTTTTTATACGCTACATTCATCTCTATTTTCAGAGAACATCTGGTATCGATCAAAACTTGTTTTTTCTATGATAAACAGGTGGTGTTGTTTAAGATGATGTATTACTGTTTATTCAGGTAAATATTAATCATATCAAAGGTCTAAAATTGCTAAATCGAGATGTGATGACAGCACAAGCTATAGCTATCTTAGCTACTTGGAAGTGGACAGCAGCAAGTGAATAGAAATGAAGGTGATTGTTTTAAGACAATACTTGGGAAGAATTAGGAAACTCATGGAACTAAAATGGTATAGCATCATCCTAAGTAAAGGCGTAGCTATTTGAGCAGTATCTCCAGTAAGATACTCATGAGACGTCATAAACTTAACCAAAACAGGCTCAGGTAGTGGATGAAAGGACTAAGAACTAGAAAAATCATCATCATGGATAAGGCACTCGGCGTGAAAGATGATACTGACTGACTCCATGTAAAAAAGAAGGCAGAAGATGACTGGAAAGTATGGAGATTGCGTGAACGATAAACTAGAAAAAATACCTGACAAAATACAGAGACGTGTTATCGCAGCCGACGGGAGTTCAATGGGAACGGTGCAAAAGTCTGCATTTTGTACATACAGGTAAATGTTACAGACACAAACAAACGCTTGTACTGAAAAAAATCATCATTACTGGTACAGCTTTAAAACGAGACAAAACCGACTTTTTGTTCGTCATCTCCCTGCCGTTTACGTAAACGGCCGAAACATGTCGAAGCACTTAGCCAATCAGAACATTCGAAAAGAAGACGACAAATTCACCTGTAAATTGAGTAACTTTTAACATTCTTGGCAGACATAAATATGCTAAATGAACCGGACAAAAAGCAAACCGTGTTTTTATCCTAACCTTTAACTAACCCTACACTAACCCTACACAAATTTATACTAACCCTACACTAACTCTACACTAACCCTACACTAACCCTACACTAACCCTAAACCTAATCTTGTCGCGTTTTATGCCTTTCAAAAGCTGTACCAGCACGAAAACATTAAAACGCAAAAAATCTTTAAGAATCATTGCTGCATTGAGTATGTAAAAATAAACACAAGTTTATAAGTTTTTTTTGCTCACAGAGTGATATGTTTTTTTAATGAGTTAATAGATCGGATTAAGAACAGCAATAGCGTGGATCAGGTTGAGATGAGGTTGGATGAATTCAGAGAAAATGGTAGGAGTGAGAAATTGAGGGCGCACTTTTGGGAGTTGTCAAATGAAATATTTAACATAATTTGATTTAGATATCGCTACTATAGTAAGTGTTTAATTTTGTAAACAGTTGAATTGAGAAGATAGTTAAAGGGGAGATGCACAAGGAGGCATAACAAACAAATAATAATAATAATTTTTCGAAAGAAAATGTAGCTTTCCATTAAAATATGTTAAAATATCATTGATTTTCTTCATCATGACATTTTTATAAAAATATACGGTGAGTATTTTTCTTTCATTATTTTTTTCATATTGAAAATCAGCCTCGTTTTTATTTTGACGCCAATTCGTTTTTATTTGGCTTTCTCGAACTGTCTACCAATTCGACGTCGGCAAAAGTCGGTTTTGTCTGATTTAAAAGCTGTATCAGTACGAAAAATATCATGAAATCTTCTGAGAGATGCATGTACAAACGGACAAACTCATCCAAGCAATGAGACCGGGAATGATAATAATCAACGAGAAAGACCCTGCTAAATCGTAAATGTTGCACTTCACACAGATCACAGCGTTGAGATCAAAGGCGCAGAAAAACAAAGCAAATAGATGGAATTTGCGAGAGAGAGATGAAAGATTTAGGACCATACAGAAAATTACTGTAATATATATAATCGTAAGAGCGCTAGGTACAATTCTGGAAACATGGAACAAGGACAGTAGAATTGGAGTCAAAGGTAGTATCAATGCCAATGAAAACAGCTGAATCATTAAAGAAAATCCTCAAGTGCGGAAACCAACTCACATAATCAGGTAACACTGATAAACCACACGTAAGTTAAATAGAAATAGAACACAAGATATATCGAAAGAACATTACACGAATCAAAGAGAACTGAAACTATCAGAAATCACATTATGTGACATCCCCCCCAAAAATGTGGTGGCCCCATCCTCGGTTCAATCCACACACATAGTCGTGAATGGTCACAAAATGAAGAAAGAGACCATCGTTCATCCTCCAGTGCATGGGCGCCGAGAGTACTGGAATCTTGTGGGGGAATATTGGCACTCAAATTCAAGAGAATTCCAACGGTCGTTATCAGCAAAAGATTACGGTAAACGGTTGTTACAATAGCGCAAAATGATGTGCAACGGTTGTTAAAAGAGGCGAAGAGTACTAGAAGTATGCAAGAATGCCACTGTTAGCAATCACTGAAAATGATTCTTGTAAAAAACTCCTGGTAAGTAAATCATAATTATAATAATAAACATTTACATAATCTGTACCTCTATCAAAAAATTAGTGGCACCAGCATCGGTTTGTATCACACCAAATGATGGTGAATAGCCAAGAAGGATGGGAAGAACGATGAGTGAGATGGTGTACGGTAAAGATTACTCACTACTGTACAAAAACAAGCATGCATATACACTATTCCGTGTAGCGATTCTAACAATATCTACAATAGTGAAACCCAACGCTTCCTCAACAAAAGAATTTACGAATACAAAAGATAAATATGTGACACCAGAAACGCTTTGTGTTCGCACATGCTAAATTTTTCCAAAAATCTAATGTCCATCAAGCTTCAATAATTAAATTAGTATACCATACCAACCAGAAATGTCTCATAGAATCGAGTTTTATCTCACAATCCAAAAATCATACGAAATAGCGCCCAGATTTCTTTCAGATTTGACTTCCCATTACGAAAACTATCTTTTTGAAGGTTTTGATTTCCGATTATAGTTTAACTAACCTAAATCTTCTTGATATTTTACTGTATAAGCATCGTCATTACACCTCTTCCTGTCCCCTCGCCGTTATCTTCCTTACTTGTACCACTTTCATATTTTCACATCCCAAATCTCTCTCTTAACATGATACCACACTTCTTTTACCTAACTCTCTGCCTACTAAACTGTACTCTCAATGCCAAAAATTGCTAGCAAATTGCTACATGTTTTCAACGAAGAATTTTATGTTGAAAAACCCACCGCCTCCGTACTACCCACACCCTTGTTTTACTCTTAAACTTTCTTCTATCCTGCTAACACATATTTGTGCTTCTTACTCTGACCACGGCATCTAATGTATAAACATTGACTCTTATATGTCATCATGTGTATTCTTGATAAAGCCCTGGCTTATGGCGGTATATTGAATTCAATCATAAACCTGTGTTAATTTATTGTTGTTCATATTAGTTTATCATTTTGCTTCTCCCTATTTCCATGTGTGCTGCCAATGTGGGTTTTTTTCTTTCTTTTTAACTGTTTTTCTGACTCTGTATTACATTGGGCACTCTCACTCAAGATTTCCTACAGAAATGTCTCTATGCTTCACAGATCAAAAACACACTATATATATATATATATATATATATATATATATATATATATATATATATATATATATATATATATATATATATATACCCGAGTTGGATTCTTAACAGATATATCCTTGTTTCGGAATATTTGAGGTGAGGATTTATAATTTGCACTACTTGGATTATTCGGACTATTGTTCTCATCTTGGAGCTGTGGCGTAACGGATATAAGTGCTAAGTAATAATCAGATCTAAATGACAGTCTTCTGGGGGATGAAAGTTCAATCTCCGGTCCGAGCTATACTACGAATAGAATTACGAATTACTTAAGATTTCTACACGGTCATGGTTACGAGAGTCAGCTACCCCCGTGGATTAAATAAAAGATTCCGTTCGAAATTTCGTACAGATACCCAAGATCGACATAAACATTATCGAGTTCGGGAAGATGCACCTAAAGAAGGTCGGAGGTTACATCGGCCGACACATTGTGAGAATAACATCAAAGATAAGAATATTAGTCCGAATAATATAAATGATACAGGTGTATTCTTGTTAGAAAACTCAATGTGGTTACAGACAAATATTAGCAAATGTGAATGAATACAAATTATTTATACCAAAGTTACCCTCTAGGGTTTTTAATATAGTTGTATGTAAAACAACTATGATCTCGAAAAAGGATAGCATTGGCGGGAAAATATATATCAGAATTGTTCGCCGGTAGCTGGAAAAAACGTTTTTATGATCACAAAAATTCTTCTCCGAATCCAAAATTTAAAAAAATCAAACGATATTATAAAATATTTTTGATCAGTGAAGTAAAAATAATCTTACCCCTTTTGTTTACGTAAATTGATTACATTGCACTGTAACCAGACTGATCTTATAATATGATCATCCAACTCGGATCTACCATGCTCTCTCGCTTGCTTTAGTCTTGAGTCGCCAACTTAATAGATCATTCACTATCCACCAAGCTCCAGCCCCTAACCTATCATTGCATCCTTGCGCTTGTTTTACATATATTTCAATGGATTGTGCTCCGATGAACTAGCTGCTCTGATTCCCCCTCGACGTAAATACACTAGACCAACTCGACAATCAGCTAAATCACATCCATTCACTGTGGAGGTTCTCAGATGCCGGAGAGCCTTCTACTCCAATAGCTTCTTTCCTCATGCTGTCAGCCTTTGGAACTCTCTCCCTTCTCCCTGTTTCCCCGACTGTACCGACATGCAGAGGTGTAAGACTCATGTAAGCAGACATCTCGCTCCATAGCTCACAACTTAGGATGACACCCAAATCTACACCCAGTAGCCCCTTACGTCTACAGTGACGGCCTGCGTTGTTTGGGGTGAAATATGTTAAATAAATGTTTTAATTATATTTTCTTTTTTGTTTCATTGTACTTCAGTTGAAGTTCTCAGAAATCAAGGGGCCTCTACCTGGGGCTAACACTTGATCCCTATATGAGATACATAGGTATTCGAATATTCTATTAAATTTCTCTTTTATCTCTCAAACGTTGAGTTAGTAAAGAAGTTAAGAACATTAATTTTAATTTTCCTCTCCCCAATTGACCAGTTGATTATGTTATAGTATGTCTTTCTTTTGGTCTCTTGGTTTTACCGGATTCCAGGACCAGAATTCATCTGGTCTGATGGAGTATCCAGCTAAGTGTTGTGACTTGAAGTAACATTACTTAGAGAAGGTGCCCTGTTCCTCGTATGAGCTAATGCCAATAGGGATCTTATTTGGGCTTTGAATACTATGTGTGCGTGTGTGTCATTTAAAATAGGGAGCGGCATAATGTATGTAACGGAATTAATTCTCTCTCAAGCACTTAAGTAATGCATCATCATAAAGGGTTTCCTAAAATATTATTATCGCAAAAAATACAAAACTAATGATGTACCATAATCATTTATACGCGATAAAACCATCGCGTATTTCAGACACGCATTTCGTAGCTTAGTGGCAAAGCACCCGACAACAGTCCTTGTGTTTCAAATCTTGCTATAGTCAGCCACATTAATAATCAACAGAAATTGCGAAACACATGTATGTGGATCACTATTTTATATATACAATATATATATATATATATATATATATAGTAGAGAATGGTAGTTTGCTTGAAGCATTGCTGGGTATAGTAGTAGTAAGTTTTTGAAAGGGACTAAATATTAAATAGTGATTTTTAATCACCCGGACATCACACGAACAGCTAAAAACACTCTTGCTGTTATGTAAGATTTTAGGAAAAAAAGAAAAATAAATAGTAACTCATATTTCGTATTCGATTTATTGTTATTGTCTTTGTTCCTTACAACTTGCATCTTACCCGGAATTGGCATTGCCCACAGCCTATCAAACACTTACTAATATATATATATATATATATATATATATATATATATATATATATATATATATATATATATATATATATATATATATAATAAAATGTAGTAACACGAAATTACATAATCATCGATGCAATAAATTATTTCAACCTTGTGGTATTTTCAAGCATCCAATTTAGATGATTACATTATATATATATATATATATATATATATATATATATATATATATATATATATATATATATTGTTTATATTTAGACAGCATTCCTTCATTTAAGCAAACCTTGTTAAACACAACAGAATTATCAGCTTGATTTTACCGTTTTTTTTTCTTCAATTGTTGTTATAATCTGTTTTGTATCGAAATTGTTTTATTTTATTTTATTACAATCAAGCACCCTACAATAAATAACATTACGTATAAAACGATTAACCACATTTGAAAATGCTTGACATAAATACAATCTGACGCTGACTTTTGCGTCTCTGAATTTTACTTATAAACGCTTTCCTGGAACTGCGCCGTGTTGTTTTTTTGACGTCTAACGAACTCACGTGTGGCGTTCTCGTCTATTCCCTTCTTTTTGTTCTAGCTTTTTGTTCATTTGTTTGTTGTTACCTTAAGATGATTCGACGAAGAATCGAAAGTGTTAGTGATACTTATGGAACATTCATTAACTTTTTGAATTTGACATTAAAAAAATATTAGCAAAATAAAAAGGTATACTCAAAAAGAAGAATGTTGTTATGTTTAACAATGTCGGCTTATATATATATATATATATATATATATATATATATATATATATATATATATATCATCATCATGGCATGGACTCTCCCGTCGATTTCGACGTATGAGGTCTTGACAACTCGAAATTTGTTTAGTCTACGATGGATGTAGCATGCTTACATTTACTCAATCGTAAATGGCATTTGAGTCCTGCGAGAGATTTGCAAACCAACCCACAATGGATGCAAGAAGGAAGATCTTGAGAAAATATATATATATATTGGTACAGAAAAATTAGTACAACATTCGTACCGTCGGTTTCAAGCACAGAAGGACTTAGCCATCCGGCTCTCTTCAGCTTCTGTTGTCAAGCTTAAGAGAGTCGGATGGCTAAGTCTTTCTGTGCTTGAAACCGACGGTACGAATGTTGTACTAATTTTTCTGTACCAAAATAAATAAATATTACGCTCTTAATTTTTAATTTTAATTCTTAATTAATCGAGCACTCTGCTGGGATTTTTCCTGCTATACTACAAATAATTATATATATATATATATATATATATATATATATATATATATAATGAAATAATACAAAATCTAGGTTAATTATGTTTTATGTACAATAGAGAATACGTTTTGTTCACTTAATTAATTGATTCTAATCGATAAATCGTATCGCGTTACAAGTGTTTTTTTATTGTTTGAAATCAATACGGAATTTTTCACTTGGGTGTTGCTTCTCGACTACTTTAACGTTTAATTGCGTTGTTGTTATTGTTTTTTTTGGGGGGGGGCTGTTATAGTAGTGTTTAAATACTTATATCCATTCATGCTCCAAACAATAAGCGATACAAATGTGTTATTATTTGTATATTGATATAGAGAAATATATATATACTTCCATCCCGTCACGAAAAAGTTAGCGAATAAAAAACATACCGGACGAAAACATTTCAAGTTTTAAGAATAAGCGAGAAAGCAAATAGCAAGTCACAACACCCGTCGTCTGAAATGAATTGGGAAAGAAATCTCTTACTCAATAAAAAGTTTTTTATCTTTAGGTCATTAAAAATGATAATAATTTATATACAAAAAAAAAATTGACTTACGTAATACTATGTATTTAGATGCGTATTGTTGCTAAAACTTCAACTCCCTTATTCATCCCTTTTTGATTCACTCAAAATTTGAAAACTGTGACATGTCTGGTTAGACATTCTAAAAACATGTAAGCTACTTAACTTCTTTATTATCATTATAAATGATATAGAAGTAAATAAACTTATCAATTTTCTATTTAATTTACATACGTGTTTACGGTGTGTACGAACACACTAAGCAAATTAGATGGCAAATTAAAGCAATCAAGAAAGAATGTTTATAATAGTGTTTCAATTTGAATCTACCCTCTATTTTACTCCGGACAGAACACACTAAGCAAATTAGATGGCAAATTAAAGCAATTAAGAAAGAATGTTTATAATAGTGTTTCAATTTGAATCTACCCTCTATTTTACTCCGGACAGAACACACTAAGCAAATTAGATGGCAAATTAAAGCAATTAAGAAAGAATGTTTATAATAGTGTTTCAATTTGAATCTACCCTCTATTTTACTCCGGACAGAACACACTAAGCAAATTAGATGGCAAATTAAAGAAATTAAGAAAGAATGCTTATAATAGTGTTTAAATTTGAATCTACCCTCTATTTTACTCCGGACGAAGCTTTTTGAATGAAGCTAAGCGAAATATCAGTCTTCTACGTAGTTTGTTGGCGTGATTTCGTTTTTTATATTGGGTTTGTTTATTCATTTTTCCCATTTTATTTTATCTACACACACACACACACACACATATATATATATATATATATATATATATATATATATATATATATATTCACACGTTCCTATTTGAATAAGTATATACACCACCCTATCTGAATATTCTAGAAGCATGCATTAAATTTCTGTGCTATGTTTCATTTTTCTTGTCGCTTTCTTTACTTGTAGCCAGTCTTCCATTATTTTTTCCCGCCCACCCGTTATTTAGACACTCCCACCAACGCAGCGGCTCTTTTTAACCACCCACGCTCATTCAATTTATAATTTGAACTCAGTGTACCCTTTCTAACAAGGAAAATCTCTTCCCCAATTTTCAACAACATTACACACTTTCCGTTTCAGTCTCAGATCGGCCAGATCTATCTATCTATCTATCTATCTATCTATCTATCTATCTATCTATCTATCTATCTATCTATCTCTCTCTCTCTCTCTATATATATATATATATATATATATATATATATATATATATATATATATATATATATATATATATGTCTGTTTATCTATCTATCCATTAATTTATCTATCTCTGTCTATCTATGTGTCTCAGTATACATTTATTAATCTATGTATTTAGCGCATTTTTTATAAATCTATCTATACAGTCCGTTCATATCTATTTATCTGTATGTATGTATGTATATATATATATATATATATATATATATATATATATATATATATATATGTGTGTGTGTGTGTGTGTGTGTGTGTGTTTGATGGGTGTGTGTTTAAGGGTGTGTGTGTAGGTGGGGGTGTCTAGCGCAATTTGTTTATATTATCTAGTTCGTTCATACCTATCTATGTACAACACAATCACGTTGATGCACCGATCCTCATTAGATCACCGAGGTTAAGTGGCGTTAAGCCTGGTAAATACCAGATGGCTGACCATCTAGAACTACCAGGCGTTGTATGTGAGAAGATGTCGACACCAACCTGCAAAACTTAACGTCGTCATTTCCTCTGACCGAGATATATGTGCTACTAAGGACGGCTTGTGAACTTAATATTCCCTAGAAAATTCCTCTGTTGGCTCAACCCGCCTACGATGAATGCTACTTCGTTTTTTTTAACTATCTATCTATCTATCCTCCTATATTTCTATCTATTTATCTATTACTCTATTTATCGATATGTATTATCTCTGGATCTAGCGCAACATGTGTCCATCTATATCAGTTAGTTCATATCTATCTATCTATCTATTAGCATCTATTTGTATCTATACATGTATTTAATGTAGTATTTTATGTCAGAGTTGCATCATTTTTATATGTTTAATTTATGTATATTTTCCAGTCTCATATATTTCTATATAATTAGAGTAATTCATCTATATTTATATAGGCCTGTTCAGACACACACACACACACACACACACACACATATATATATATATATATATATATATATATATATATATATATATATATATATATATATATATGAACATTCTGTAATAATCGTGGTCTTTCCCTATAAGACAAGGGGAAATACATAAAGACGATACAAGACAAGGCTCTATCTGCACAAGCGTCGATGTAGCAATCCCACAGAGTGACAACAATCTAATAAAGTCTGGTAATATCATGAGATACTGCTGGGGTGCCCTGGGCCAGCTGTAATGATTCTGCGACTCTGAAACCATGTCTTAATCCAGAGTCGTTATCTGATGAAGGCTTTGGTAGAAGCAATGCTGCTGTACAACTATTGCATAAACATTATATATATATATATATATATATATATATATATATATATGGCAAGTAAGCTACAAAGAAACATTCACGTTTCATTTGTTTTCATCCTCGAAGGAAATCAGCATGCTAAATATATTTAGTTTGATGACTTCCTTCGGGAATAAGACACGAACGTCTTTGTGCAGCTTACTGGTCTAAATATTACTACTACTACTATAATTAACCTCTACTCACATATTGAGCACTGTTGGAGTGAATACTGAATATAAACTGGCGGGACACCTTAAAAGTTCCATGGTGCTTTCTAGATCAATCTGTACACTTTACTGTTAAAATTAAGATTCTTTTCGAAATAATAAATGGCAGTCACTATTAAGAAGAAATGCCCCTTTCTTCCATTGTAGACTTGTATGTTTCTTGTTCATTTATTTATTTAAAATTGTAGCGATTTTTTAAAAAATTAAGCAATAAATATTCTCTGCCTTTTAACCGTAAAAATAATTGTCTGACAAATATTCTTCTAATCAATAAAACGAATGTCACTTTTTAAAATGTATTTATCTAAAAGTTTATCGTTTTAATCGACGGAAAGACATATTCTGATTTTGGAACAATTCATATTTAAATTGGTAAACATCAGATTAATCACACATCACCATATTTGCTGATCGGACGATTCGATTTTTTTTCATGTGTGTGAAAGGTGATAACGTAGGAACGAATATGAAATGCCTTAGCATATTATTATATAGATATCACAAATTGTCACTTATTTCTAGAACCACGTATTAAATCCCTTCGAGATTTCTTTGATTTTTTCTTGGCCCCTGCTTTTTTCTTTCATCCAGTCTCCCATTATTTCTCTCAGCCGACTCGTTTCTACCTTGCCGCCCATTTAAATTTTCCCTTCTTTAAATCTTGAACTTCTTTGCACCCATTCTCACCTGGAAAATCTTTCATCATTTTCCACACCATTTGGAAATCTTCCCACCCGTAAGGTACCCCGTTCCATATCTTTCACTTTCTTCTCTAACCGATGTTATATGGAAATATATCCGGTGCTTAATGTACCCGTTTCTATCGTTAAATAATGTGTATCCACCCTTTTACACGGGAATTCGCTCCTCCCCGTGTATCGATTGATGTGTCAGGTCGGGTTTTGTTTTTGCATTTGGGTTTGACCTTTTATGGGTGTGGATTTCAAGGTCGAAAAAATGGAAGGAGCTTAATAAAAGATGATAAAAAATAATAATCTGTCAAATAATATGCGTGTACCTTCGATCGTACGTACGTTATCACCTTTCACGCCGATGGAAATCAGTAAACATGAAATGCAAAATAAGGAATAGGTGATGGTATGATGTCACTAATTGCAAATTTCCATTTGCAAATTTCTAATTGACAAAATTGAGTGAAACAAAGAGCGAAATAAGATTCTACTTCTTCCGAAATAAATTGTTCCAAAATCGAATATACGGTCATAAATAAAATTATATATATACTTCAATTGCGAATACTGTTTTATTTCGTGAAGAAATGCTTAGAATTTATGTTTAAATGTTATTTTTCAACCTTGCAACAGTAGGACCGGCTTGATTAATCAACATGTTGCGATACTCTTTTAAATTTAAAGTTGTGAACACAGCCCCTTATTTCCCATAAACACATACACATACAAACCATTGCAAAGGTAAATAAACGATTGTAATCTTTTTGTTAATAATTTATATACAATAATGAATTACTTTGTCACCTCAAGTAACCACAGTGGAACGTCCTCGGGGTCTCGCGCTAGTTCATATAAATATCTGCAAATATGAAAACTTGCTTTATTCAGGTTTAGAATTAGTTTAAGCGATTTCATTTTAGAATCAGAAGAGATCGCACCAAGGTTGCCAGCATTCCAAGTGACAGAAGTTAAACCCGGTAGACCAAGTCGATAGTCAGTTCCAATGTACATTGTAAACCCCAAATAATGAACAGAAGAGTTAGCGAAAAGAATGAACGAAGAAAAATAAAGAAATGAATAATTAAATTCAAACAACCAAACAAATGAAGTATAAAAATATAGAAGGGCTTTGTTGGCTTTTCATTTGACGACACTTTAATTAGAAAATATTATAAGAGTTGATCTTGCAATCGTTTATTACATGAATAAATGACAGAAAGAAAAAATAAACGAAAAAAGTTTGAGGTGAAAACAAAGCGAGAAGGAAAAAGAATGCTTTTAAACGTAAGTTTTACGGCAAATCAGCTCTTCTTAGTTTATTTAATAGCGAAGGACCAGTTCCAATGGGGACAAACATTTTCAAACTTACTTCAAACCTCACCTTTCACAAACTTCAAGGTAAACCTATGTCAATTTTCTATCTATCTATCTATCTATCTATCTATCTATCTATATACTATTAAAACTTGTTAAAATTATTTTTATGTCTCTCCGAATACCGTCACAAAGTGATGACATAATCACAAAGTGATTATGTCATAAACGAATACAGCTGAAAGAGACCAAGAAGACCCTTTATTATTTCACAGCAGGATGACGTCACAAACGGATTATGTTTTCCATAAAAAATACACCTAAAATCCCTTATGACGTCATAAATGATTAAGTAACAGAAAAGATGACGTTTATCTATATATAGAGAGAACATAGTGATATATGTATATATATATATATATATATATATATATATATATATATATAAACAAATTGCAGTTAAACCCTCCATAAAAATTACATATGAAACAGAAATAAATAACTTGATACCTTTTTAGACACATTCATAATAAAAACCAACAACAAACTATTGTTCAAAGTGCACTGCAAAACCAATCACAAAAATGACTATATACATTTCTATTCACACCATAACAACAACATAAAAACAGGTATGATAATTGGCTTTTTCCTACGTGCTTTCAGAATTGTTAGTCCTCAATATATATATGAGGAAATCAAATACACCACAAATTCTTTAAAAACAATGCAATACCCCACACATTTCATATTAAATGCAATGAAAAAAGCTCTACAAATATTCTCGAAAAACAATAAACAAAAATCTCAAACACTGAACATGTCTCTCATATATAGACATCTCCTTTTACCTACTGATTCCAATAACACAATAATTTGCGACACGCTTAATAAACTAGGAATCCCGACAACACAAACCACATCACAAACTATAAAACCAACATTAAATACAGAAAACCCAATTCCGAAAAAATATCCACATTTAACGCTGGTATATACACTGTCCCATGTAATAATTGTCATCAAATATACGTAGGGGAGACTCAACGAGAACTTAAAAAGAGACATGAAAATAGCAACTTCATTGACGCGCTTTTCTCCCACGAAGTACAACACGATCATTCTTTTAATTTTGAACAGGCGAAAATTATTAAATTCATTTCAAATAAATCTCGACGGAGATTCCATGAAACAGCACGCATTATAAACTCTAATGCGTCAAACAACGTAACAGTTTCTATGAATTTAATCAGAAAACTCATTTTATCCGAAAAAAAAAATTAAATTCAGATCCAGGCTAGCTACTTTTTTACTACACTCTCTACACGCGTCGCGCATAATGTCTATATATAAATTAAATAAATTCAATAAATTATTCTCATATGTGTATGTTTGTATTTCAATGTAAACATATGTAATAATTTTAAAAACAACACAGGTAAAGAAGTATGGAGATGGAGCAACATTTTTTCTTATAATTACAGACTAAATCCGTGAGATTCACAAGAATTCACAAATAGATAACAATATGTGATCAATTTTTAAAAGTCTCTGAATGTGATCGATTTTTAAGAGTCGCTATCCTTTTCTCTGTCTCTTTAATGACGTCATTTTTTTATTGTTTTAAAATTCCATGGGATCGCATGCATAAAGTACATTGAACGCGACTTTCGCTTCCTTCTATAAGTTTTAAACCAATTGTATTTTCATATTTAAAAGTTCTCAGATTTATAATAAAATTAAATAATTTATATGAAAATTTCGGATTTATTTAGATTTTATAAAAATTGGGTTTTATAATTAGAAAAATATACAATATATTTTTTAGAACTAACGGAATGCATCTTATGTACGTTAATCAGTCAATGATTATTTTGAAGCAATAATTTCGTGAATAGTTAATAAGTAAGTTTGATGCTGAGACCAGATACTACACTTTGATCTTAGCCAAAAAGCAAAGAAACTATAAAAAATGATGTTTTTATGACGAGTCATTTCTAAATGCAATAAATAAAAAAAACCTGATTTAATCTATAATTATATTCTCTTTTACGCGGGATGAGTAGTGTAGTATCGGTTTTGTTGCCATAACATAAAACTGTCTTCCCAGGAATGACCTCCTCCTTTTTAAGGGGTGGGGATAATCCACCCAGGTATTACATCTTCGTGTGATGGGTTAGGGTTAATGTAGTATCTGTTGTGTTGTCATGAGACAATCTTCCAATTTAAGTGTTGTAGGATGATTGGAGTGATGTAGGATCGAACTCACTCGTGGTAATTTCAAAAGTTTCAATCTAAATTAAAAAAATCTAAAAGAAACGATCCGACAATGTCTTCAAATAATCACTCTTTATTCCACCGCCGAAGAAGCCCAGGGAATTTCACCTTTAGACATACGTAAGAAAAAAGAAAAATATATTCTCTAATTTAAATATTGACAAGTTTTCTTTCTTGTCCTGCGACAAGATGTCTGTAGAGAATTTTAAAACTTTTTCTTTCTTATTTTATTTTCTCCGAGAACGATTCTAAGTCGGCTTTATTTTCGGAACTTTTTACGGCTGTCGGAAGCCGGGAATGAAATGTATTCATGGTCTAAGGACGGTGGCGACGACGGTGCTGCTGTTGGCGGTGTAATGGCAGTTTCGTACAACTCGCTTCTGGAATAACTATAATATAGATGTGTGGTCTCCATCGATTTTTCATGCTAATACGGGTACAGGGCTGGGAGCAAGAACACACAAAGGTCCTCATTTATTAAAAGTTCACGTCTCGGTGCATGCTAGTATATATATATATATATATATATATATATATATATATATATGTGTGTGTGTGTGTGTGTGTGTGTGTGTGTGCGTGAAAAAAAACGGAAAAAGGTTAAATTGCAGGAGAAAACAGTAACAAGAGATTTGACAGGTTTCGTTCGTATTAACGAACTCTTCAGAAAAAGTGAAAACCGGTCAAAACTCTTGTTTTTGTTTTTCTCCTGCATTTTAAGCTGTTTTCCGTTTGTCTTTTTTCACACATTATATATATATATATATATATATATATATATATATATATATATATATATATATATATATATATATATATATATATATATCTGTGTGTGTGCGTGTGCGTGTCTGTGTTGTCATCCAGAAATATTTGTTAGAATTAAATCATTAGATATTACTTCTTATTCGCCACGCTTTAAAAGACCAATGTATACATATATATATATATATATATATATATATATATATATATATATATAATTTATTTGAAAACTATATCCTGCAGAATCGTACTGTGGTTTTATCCAGATGGGCCGACTTTTTACACTTTTAAAAAGCCTAAACCTAGTGAAATTGTCAGCGTACTGAATGAAAACACGGCGAGAAATGATGTTATATCGATAAACAATCGGTGCATTCCTGAAAATTCACTCTGGAAAAAATATTAGTTGGGAATTAATCGAGTGTTATTTTATTTATTATTGATCGTGTTTTGTTTTAAGAATGTTTTTATTTTTTCTACTAAATGTGTTATTTAATTATTCATTTGTAGTTTTGTATTTGTAATTAAAGTGTTTTATTTGAAGGGGCGTAGGAGAATTTTCGGTATCTTCGTTTGAATTCGTCGTTTAAACGTTGTAATATTGAAGTCACCTTTTGAAGATGATATTTGGTTTAAATTTATGTATCGGATTTATTATTTATCTTATTTATAGTTTCGTGTTTTAACGGTTTTATTTACTTATTTATTGGTAGTTTCGTATTTTAAATGTCGTCTCCAAAAAAATGAAGACAAAGGGTGATAGTGTCTTAATTTATCGTTTAAAATCCAGTGCATTGTTGATGTGTCACTTTTGAAGTAAGTACGGGTTAGGGTTTAGTATAATATATGGGTCTTAAATATATTTAAGTTATATTAAAATAGCTTTAATTATTTATGATTGTCGTTGTCTTTTTTCTGCTTCAAAGGTATGTTTATATTTAGGGATAACTGAGTGGCATAATTTATTGATAAGGCTCTGTGTGGGATTCGTTAAATTCTTGTTTTTATGTATTAATTATTTTTTGTTTGTTTATTATTTATAGTTTAGTGTTTTCCCAAATTTATTTTTATAAGCTACTGTTATAATATTATATATATATATATATATATATATATATATATATATATATATATATATATATATATATATATATATATATATATATATATATATATATATATATTTATGATGGGTGTATTTGAGTAGGTTAATTGTTATGAAATGGCTGGACGTTGGCGGAGGATATATTTTGTCAGTTAACGGGTTCGCCTAAGGGATATTTAATGTTTTAACTATCATTATCATGTGCATTCGTGTTGGGTTTATGCATTTAGTTAATTATGTTGGCTTTATCTAATAAGATTTATTACTCTATTACAGGGTATGTGTGAGGCGAGGGTTAGGTCTTAAACATCTATAATTTCTTTTAATTCTGTGAGGTTTGATAGCTATACTTCTAGGTGTTTAATAAGGGGGAATCATGTATTTACCATGTTAGAAATGTTAGGAAGAGATGAGGTATCTACTGAGTAATGTTTTATTAGTGATATATGGGGTTAGGCTGTATTGGGATTGGTAGGGATGATGTAATTGGGTGTGTAATATATCCGGGAGTGCTATGTTGTATATAAAAATTAAGTATAATTTTGGAAAGGTCTTGAGGAGGGTGGCTATTTTATGTTTTTTTAAAATTTTATTGCTTTTTTATATATTTATTTGTTTGTTTTTATGTAATGGTATGGGGGGTCATTGGCTTTAAGTGCTGATTCGTGAGTTAAGTATTATCATTGTCAGTCCATTGGGCTAGCAGAAATGTTTATTTCGGGGACATTTTTTTAAGACTTTCAATCCTTTCATAATATTCACCATCATTCAACTGTCCATCTATCTATCTCATTAACCCTTATGCTCGGGTGTTTTTTTTATAATTAGTGACTCATAAATAATAAAAACGAAAAATTGAGTTACTTGTGAAATAAGTCGATGCGGTTGACGAGCAGCTTGAGGAGCTGGTGGCGAATGCTGGCCCCCATATTGAATTGTAAGTCAAATTCCATGCTATACACTTTCTTATCATATTCATTTTTGTAAGAATGATATTTCAGTAATAAATGACGAACACTTAATTATAATGTATAAAACTTTACAATTTTCTGTATTAAATTTCCAAGTATCTTCCAAATGTCACCATCGAGAAAAAACCCAAAGGACAGATCGGCCGAAAACTACTCAAAAAATAAAATAGCAACAGCAGTACAGAAAAATAAAATAGCAACGGCAGTACAAAAAATAAAATAGCAACGGCAGTACAAAAAATAAAATAGCAACGGCAGTACAAAAAATAAAATAGCAACGGCAGTACAAAAAATAAAATAGCAACGGCAGTACAAAAAATAAAATAGCAACGGCAGTACAAAAAATAAAATAGCAACAGCAGTACAGAAAAATAAAATAGCAACGGCAGTACAAAAAATAAAATAGCAACGGCAGTACAAAAAATAAAATAGCAACAGCAGTACAGAAAAATAAAATAGCAACGGCAGTACAAAAAATAAAATAGCAACGGCAGTACAAAAAATAAAATAGCAACAGCAGTACAGAAAAATAAAATAGCAACGGCAGTACAAAAAATAAAATAGCAACGGCAGTACAAAAAATAAAATAGCAACGGCAGTACAAAAAATAAAATAGCAACAGCAGTACAGAAAAATAAAATAGCAACGGCAGTACAAAAAATAAAATAGCAACAGCAGTACAGAAAAATAAAATAGCAACGGCAGTACAAAAAATAAAATAGCAACGGCAGTACAAAAAATAAAATAGCAACAGCAGTACAGAAAAATAAAATAGCAACGGCAGTACAAAAAATAAAATAGCAACGGCAGTACAAAAAATAAAATAGCAACAGCAGTACAGAAAAATAAAATAGCAACGGCAGTACAAAAAATAAAATAGCAACGGCAGTACAAAAAATAAAATAGCAACAGCAGTACAGAAAAATAAAATAGCAACGGCAGTACAAAAAATAAAATAGCAACGGCAGTACAAAAAATAAAATAGCAACAGCAGTACAGAAAAATAAAATAGCAACGGCAGTACAAAAAATAAAATAGCAACGGCAGTACTACAAATAAAATAGCAACAGCAGTACAGAAAAATAAAATAGCAACGGCAGTACAAAAAATAAAATAGCAACGGCAGTACAAAAAATAAAATAGCAACAGCAGTACAGAAAAATAAAATAGCAACGGCAGTACAAAAAATAAAATAGCAACAGCAGTACAAAAAATAAAATAGCAACGGCAGTACAAAAAATAAAATAGCAACAGCAGTACAGAAAAATAAAATAGCAACGGCAGTACAAAAAATAAAATAGCAACGGCAGTACAAAAAATAAAATAGCAACAGCAGTACAGAAAAATAAAATAGCAACGGCAGTACAAAAAATAAAATAGCAACGGCAGTACAAAAAATAAAATAGCAACGGCAGTACAAAAAATAAAATAGCAACAGCAGTACAGAAAAATAAAATAGCAACGGCAGTACAAAAAATAAAATAGCAACAGCAGTACAGAAAAATAAAATAGCAACGGCAGTACAATAGCCCGAAGAGAAACAATAGTAGTGAGACAAAAGTTATATAAACTCTATAGAATGTTTCCTTGGCAGTTTCTGTTATCGCTTAATAATAGAACTGAAAAGTTCTCCGAATGGAATCCAAGAGGAATGTCCTTCCTTATTTCTAAGACCCAATAATCCCACGTAATCTTTGATTAACACCTGCTAATGCCATTTCCACACTCGACCTACAGGGAGCTTATGAATATGCACGTGGAAAAAGAATCACTTCGTTTGGCAATGGAGATTAAACGCCACGAACTTTAAACCAATCGCGTTGTAGAAGCATTTATTTAAAATATTCAGCACTGAACAACTTACGAGTTATATCTCAATTCCGTTATATATATATATATATATATATATATATAGTATGAAAATATATTTATGGCAAGTAAGCTACACTAAAACGTTCATGTTTCATTCCCGAAAGAAATCATCAGGTACAATGATGATTTCCTGATAGTTTCCTTTGGGAATGAAATGTAAACAGCAGTTCTGTGTGGCTTACTTGCCATAAATATATTTTACTACTACTAATTTCTACTCCCGTATGGATCACTATTGAAGTAAATACTGAATATATACATACGCAATCTGTTATTACCTTATAATATTATGTATGTATCAAGACGTCCATAATACAGGCCTGGCAAACACGCGGCTGAAGTTCACGACTGGGGTGGATCAAAAATTACTACTAAATAATAATTACAGAGAAAGGTTTTCGTAAGAAATTTCTTAGTAATGTCCAGTAATTAGCAACTATACATATTATTAGGAAGCAGCTTACAATAATTGATTTATTTCCATCAAATAAAATGTAAAATGTAGAAAAAAATCTGAATTCACAAAATAATCACTTCATGAATAAGACACATTTTTGATATTTCAAAAATCATGAGTTAATTTGTTTATATTGACTACTTGATTACAGAAAATATAATGACATATTACAATGAGAAAGCAAATTCAACATTTTACAAAATCAAATACTTTATGTACAAAATAATGTTTGGAGAAAGAATTTTAGTAATTTTTACAAAAGTTGTTGTTTATTACATATACAATTTGTTTTTACAGAATATGAAAAAATTTCTTATTTCTTCATGATACGATTGTACATAGTATACACAGTCTTAATAATAAAATCAACTTACATTAACAAGTACATAAAATCAATAAAATATATGTAAAAAGGGTGGAAATGTAAAGATATGATAACTGCTTGGAAAATGATGTATTACAGCAAAAAACGAGATTTTACTTTTTTAGGCGATTACGTGTGAACACCCTGAAAAACTTAGCAGAAAGAATTAAAAAAACCAACAATTGGTCAAGAATTCAGAATGAGGGATCAGTTTCATATATAAATTTAACGTAAAATGATCCCCCATTTCCTGGCCATTCTAGCGTTTTAAGGGAATTAACCAATTTCTTTTAATTTTTTTTTGTTATGAGAGATACATCTTATGCATATATTTTAGGGGTGGGGAGCGAGTAGTTCTTCTACTATTTTTTGGCGATTGTGTGTGGTTTTACGACCATGCCACTTGGAATTAGGGTTATCGATAAAAATGTTAGTTAACTGCACTAAAAAATAGACTAGCCGGAAAATAGAGGATTATTTTACGTTAATTTTATATACGAAACCAATCCCAACTCTAAATTGTTAAATAATTGTTTGTTTGTTTTTTCTTCTTTCCACCAGATTTGTCAGGGTGTTTACACGTAATCGCCTAAACAAAGTAGAATCTCTTTTTTCAGATTTAAGTAACAGAACAGAGCACGAATATCTCTCATTATTAAATGGTCAAACAAGAGTTATTGTCGCTTAAAAACGTAACTAAAAAACGTAACTAAAAAACGTAACTAAAAAACGTAACTAAAAAACGTAACTAAAAAGAGCTTGTTAAAATATAATTAATTTTTTGTTAATCTCAGGACTAAAGTACCATTTAAGACCAAAATCAATTTTATCCAACATTTGGGCGAATACAGAGCGAAATAGGCAATAAAATTCAACGGTCTCTCTAGTACAATTGAAGCTTAAAAAGTATTTAAACTTGTTAATTTATTTTACTGAAGTGATTGATTCCCTCTCTTCAGATAAAATATTTATCATAAATAAAATCTTCTATCAGTTTCTGATATGCATCATTTCAATATGAAAAGAGAGCATGGGTTTATATTATCCAATGCATCATTTCAATATGAAAAGAGAGCATGGGTTTATATTATCCAATGTATTTTTCAAAAATGATTGTTATTTTGATTCACCTAAAGCAATTCAAGAAACAGCACTTTAAGTTTTGAAATTATCTTAAAATATTATTTATAAAATAAAAATGTTTATACAATTCTAATGACAACATAATCAGTATTGATGATGCATAATTTTCCAAGCAGTTATCAGATATGTTTTATATTTCCCCCTTTTTTACATATATTTTATTGCTTTTATGTTATTGTTAATGCAAGTTGATTTTATTATTAAGACTATGACGAATTAAGCATTTTCTTCATCTTCTGTAAAAAAAATGTATATGTACAAACATAATAAATTTTGTAAAAATTATCAAAATTGTTTCTCCGAACATTATTTTGTTCATAAATTATTTGATTTTGTAAAATGTTGAATTTGTTTCTGATTGTATTATGTCATTATATTTTCTGTAATCAATTAGTCAATATAAACAAATTTGCGAATACTAATTTATTAGAAGTTCAAAAGCAATTGATTATATAAATTGGGAAATCCGCATAGTGTTTATAGTGGTTTTTTAATAGTATAAAGTGAAGCTGGCGGACTTAATAAATAGTCATAGTACTCTGATGGAGTTTCGGCTTCAGACAGACAGACAGACAGATACATAAACTCAATTATTAATAGATTATTATTATTATTATTATTATTATTAATAATATTAATATTATTATTATTATTAGTAGTATTATATTATTTTATTATTATTATTATGATTATTATTATTATGATTATTATTACTTGCAAATATATACTCCCTCCGGTCGCATATTTTTGCTAGGCTGCCGCGTCAGAAATGAACGCCCACGCGTAAACCGATAGATCCCCAGTCATATTTCTTGGGTGGTTAGACATTGATTTTCTTTATTTATGACCAAGAATATTTTTAGTTGAAAATAAAGAAAAAGAAATTTGACCCTTCCCCGATTTTTGTTTCACCCTCCCTCATAAATAGAAATATTTTTAGTTTAAAAAGAAAGAAAATAAAATTTTGGGATCCCCCCCTCAAATTTTTTATTTACATAGAAATATTTTTAATTAAGAAAAAAAAAATTTTGACCGCCCCCCGAATTTTTTTATCCTCTCCCATACATATAAATATTTTTTATTAGAAAGAAAAAGAAAAGAAAAACCTAACCCTAACTCTAAACCTTAATTCTAACCCGTACTTTGACCTTGACCCTAACCCTAACGACGGGGTCAAAGTTAGCGCGGGTCCTAAAGTGAAAAAGCACCAAAAAATCAAATACAGTGAACACGATTAGTTATGTAAATGCTCTCGGAAAGAAAATTTACCTAAATTAAATTCATTAGAATGTGTGTGTTTGTGTGTGTGAATGTATTTGTTTAATGACCTTTTTTTAATTAAACAATTTGATTCTAAAATCAGTTGTATAGGTTTCCAGTAGAATGTGTTAGTTTTTTGTTGACAGAAAAGAAGAAAAATCACATCTTTTATTTTAATAAATAAAACATGGAATAATAAAAAACAGTTTGTAAATAAAAGCTTAACAGCGTATAAGGTGAAATTAAAATCATAAATTGAGTTGTGGTCGTGAAAAATGATAATATTGGATATGAAATTATTAAAATATCAAATACAGTAAACACGAATAGTTTTTTAATTCTCGAAAAGAAAAGGTTTACCTAAACTAAATTCGTTATAATGTGTGTGTGTGCGTGTTTTTAAATAGTAATTTTTAAATCAATTATTATTTTAATTAAACAATTTGATTCAGTGAATGTGTTTTAAAACATAATGGATAATAAGATTAAGAAAATAAACAAACTCAGCACGTTTTAATAAAAAAATAAATTAGAGTAAAAGTAGCACGGTAAATGCCAACGTTTTGTTTACATTTTAAATAACGCGCCGTCTTGCGTCCATACTAAATAATCGGAGGGAAAGAACCAATTGAATGAATTAACGCTGGTTGTTTAATCAGTATCGTCATAGATATATTAACTACGTAACTTATTTAATATATGTATATATATATATATATATATATATATATATATATATATATATATATATATATATATATATATATATATATATATATAAATAATAAAAGAAATAATTATAATTCATAAGTAAGATTATTAGCGAGCAAAATAGCGTAAATACATGTGGAAATCTGAAGAAAACAATCATGAGTGTATATTTGCGAATACTTATTTATTAGAAGTTTAAAAGCAATTAATTATGTAAATTAAGAAATGCGCATAGTGTTTACGGCGATTTTCGTAGTAGTATAAGGAAGCTGGTTGACTAATTAAATACTAATATTACTTGTTTTGCGCGGAGTCCACGTAAGAATTTACGAAATATTAAATAATAATAGTTTTATTTGTTAAAAAAGGGAAAAGAAAAGTGTACCGAAATTAAAAGTAACAGTAAAGAAATACAGCGAATACGATTCTAAAAACAGTTATTTACTTGCCCAGTAAAAGGTGTCCCCACTAAAGTATCGTCTGCTCGCATTTATTTACACCCAGTCGTTTTGTGCCTAATCCACGTAAGTAATATTTTATGTCTTTCAGAGCGGAAAGAAAGTGTACGTAAATTAAAATCAACAATTTAAAGAATTTTAAAAACAGAATACTGACCCTAACAGTAATGGCGAGGTCAAAGTTAGCGCGGGTCCTAAAGTGGAAAATTAAATTCGTTATAATGTGTGTGTGTGTGTGTGTATGTGTGTGCGCGTGTTTTAATAGTAATTTTTTAATCAATTATTATTTTAATTAAACAATTTGATTCAGTGAATTTGTGTTTTAAAACATACTGGTTTATAACATAAAGAAAATAAACTAACTTAGTACGGTTTAAAATATAATAAGCACGGTGAATGCCAGCGTTAACGCTGGCTGTTTAATCTGTTGCGCCATATTTAATTACCGGAGGGAGGAAGGAAACGACTTATTAAACAGCCAGAGTTGTTAACTACGTAACGCATTACGTGTATGTAAATGAAATAAATCGATTAATAATGGAGTGTATGTATATGTCTGTCTAAATTATAATTTATAAGTAAGATTATTAGCGTGCAAAATAGCGTAAATACCTGTTAAAATCTGAAGAAAGAAACCATGCGTGTATATTTGCGAATAGTTATTTATTAGAAGTTGATAAGCAATTGATTATGTAAATTGCAAAACGCACATAGTGTTACCGGCGGTTTTTCTAGCAGAATATAAGGAAGCTGGCGGACTTAGTAAACCACATTGCTACTCTGATGGAGTTTCGACTTCAGACAGACAGACAGACAGATACATGAACTCCATTATTAATAGATATTATTATTATATTTTTATTATATTATTATTATTATTATCATTATTATTATTATTATATTATATTATTATATTATTATTATTATTATTATATTTTTATTATATTATTATATTATATTATTATCATTATTATTATTATTAATGTGACTTTTTATTTTTTTATTATTTTTTTTACTATTCTTATTATCTAATAACTATTCATTTTTTGCTAGCATTCTATATCAATTCATTTCTAATTATTACTATTATTATATAATTTCTTTAATCATTATTTTTTAAATATTTTTTTTTCTTTTATAATTTTTTTATAATAATATTTTTATAATCATGTTTCTTATTATTTAGATTAAATAACTGCATATATATTCTTCTTTTTCTGTTTATTTTTATATATAATTGTAGTATATCTACCTTAATGTTTCTTTATCCTTGGGATTCTCCGCTATATCCCTAATTCTATGAATTTGAAATTTGAAAAACTCCTTATTCGCCTCCTGTATTCTATATACGTGAATCAAGTTCGGCCACCCATCAAAGTCGTTTCTAGCTTAATATACCTAAATATGATGTGTGCTCCTCTTAAGAATAGAATTATATTCTCGAGTTATACCGTTACTTTTACGTATAGCCAGACCTACTCTCCTATAGACTTTTTGTTTTCGAATTATTTCTTATCATCTTAAATATAATCTGATTTGAACAGTGTTGTTATTACAAAACAAAAATAGTTTCTGGTTCGCTCCTAATAATGTTTAATGCTACTAATGTTTACATCTCTATTTTTTATGTTTTCAATAATGTATTTTTCACTCATGTATTTCTTATCTTATGTAATTTTCCCCTCCGATTCATCCTATAATCAATGCTCTGAATGTTTTGAATGTTTTAATTAATTAATCAATTTGTTGTCCTTTTTCTGCGTCGATAATCCTTTCACTCGTGTTGAATTTCGGTACTGAAATCTGATGGGTTTTTTTAATGTCTTCTATAGGTAATGTTATAAAAGGCGCTAATGAAGACGCATTTTGGTTTCATCATCATGAATAATGAACGATAAAATATTTCCAAAAGGTCTTGGAAACGATCGTACGCTGAAGAGTAATTGGTTTTGAATTCTTGGAACGATGTACAAATTATTTTTTTCACACCTAACATTATAATAGCTCTGTTTGATACAACAATCATCCATTGAGCTGATATAAATATCTGCGATATTTAGGGTCACCTAAAATGCCTATATTTTAAATGTACCTATATTTATATAGCTATATTATTATATTGTGCTGTATACTATAGTTAATAGTTTATCTGACTCCAATTTCATATATATATATATATATATATATATATATATATATATATATATATATATATATATACAGGGTGGGCCAAAATAAGGGTCCTATCTTTAAATTTGAATAACTTGAATTTGAATAACTTCCACAAAATAAAAGTTAAACTCACCAAACTTTATGTGTGTGTAGACTGACCCTTCCGAGATTTTTTGAAATAAACAAAACAAATTTTAGCCGAAAAACACTTCTTAAAACTTACAAAAACTAAAGTATTGTTTTTTACACTGTTTTGAGTTTTTTAAGCAAAAATAATGTTTTCTAAATGAGGGTACGTACCTTAGGGCTAATACGGCTCATGCTTGCTTCGGAAGGGGTCCTTTACTTATTTTAAAAAAAATTTTTTTTTTAAATCAATAAATAAAAAAGTTATGAATTTTTAAAAATAGGACCCTTATTTTTGCCCACCCTATATGTATATCTATATATAAATTTCGTATAGGGGTTCGAATCGTTTTACTGATGATTGCGGGTTTGGCATTAAACACATATGTATAGTGGTCCATTTCAAAATAATATTTATTTATAAAGAATGATGATACACAAGCAGGAGTGAAACAATATTTTCTTAAATATCAATCAATCATGAACTTCAGTGTGACGGCTGTGCCTGTTTGTTACAAGCAAGTTCCTGAATTCGAGGAGCAATATTAGACAGGCACACTCGTAGGTCATGCTCGACATTCAGTCGTGATCGATGTTTAGTTTTCTATAGTCAACAATTTTAAACATTTTTGCAATTTTTAGCCCTTGTTACATCTAGCATGTATTTATTGAATATATCATATCTTCGAACACATTTCAGTGCTCCGTTACATATAGGTTTCAGTGCTCGGTAACACCCTCTGAAGAGTGCTTGTTTGAGTCATTAACGTTTCTTTGGTCATTTTATTTTTTATTGTTAATATAATATATTTACTTTTTTTTCTTTTTCAAGTATTACTTATCTATTGATATATGTGTTTTTCTAAATCAATTATGAAAGCAACTCTTACTATTTAAAATATATCTTTCATCAGCCATCTAAGTACCCCTGGACATCATGGTTGAGAACCCCTGATCTAGATAATCAAGTTCGTATAAAACTAAACACATGAACACAGAAATAAATTTGAAAGCGATATATATTTCTTCCACTAACAGTAACAGGGTTGTTAATATAGCGGGAAGGGCGTCGGACTGTTATGATTGGTAGTTCGAATGTCGGGGTTCGTGTGCCCGCTGTGTTTAGTTACACTGATGAGTTTTGAAAAAAAAACGAAATGATGACTGTTGATGGCTAGATTGAATATATAATTATAGAGGTGGTGATATTTGAAAGAGTAGATTTGCTGAAACATTGGAAATTCAGCTGAAATTAAACTGGTTATAATACTGATTTATTATAACCTTACAGATATACAGGGTAGACCAAAATGATCTGACACATAAATAAAATAACAAATAATTAAAAAATCTATTTTCTGAATGTACATATAATGCCATTTTATTTGAGTAAATTTTACAAATTAAATCAGCTAAATGCTTACAATCATATACTGTTAGAGACGTTCATGAAAGTTATCGATAACTCTAAGCATCGTTTATTGTGGAATAGTTCTTACTTCTACACAAATTGCACATTTTAAATCATCAATAGATCGAGAGCGATGACTGAAAACTTTCGTGGAAGGAATCACACGGGTTCAAATCATGAGATCTTGAGGGCCAACCAAGATCACCGTGCAAAGAAATCTAATGATCAGGGAACTTCCAGACGTTCATTTAGTATTTTAAGAAACTTGTTCCCTCATCATTTGATTTCTTGGTTGACCCGCAAGAACTCCTGATTCTAATTTTTTAAACTTACTGAAATAAAATAGCATCATGTGTACATTCAGAAAATAGTATTTCATTTTATTATTTCTTATTATGTGCGTTTATCAATCTTCTAAATGTGTTAGGTTATTTTGGTATGGTAGTTTGGTTTGGTAGTTTTGTTTTACGGCATATCAACCCTGTTTGGGTTATTTAATGCCGAATCTGGTCTTGTTTTCTTCTCTTTTTTGTTTCTTTCCCCTTTTAATATCTGTTTCTATTTAACCCATAGTTGGGACCCTAACAGGTACTACCACTCCGGGTCAGGGTGGACCTGGAAGCAATGGTAATTAAGAGGAGGCTCCACATTCCCCAAAGTCCGTAAGCCGGATCTCACCATCGAATGTAGTTTAAGGTCATATCCAGGACCGGGAGTAGGGTAGGAAAAATAAAAATAAAAAAGGGGAGGGAGAAAGGGAGAGGGGCTGTTGTTTTTGTTTTTGGTTTAGTAGAACATAATTAAGTTTTACAAACAAAAAAAAAACAAAAAAACAAAAAACGTCAATGTAGGTGAATTTCGTCTCAGGGAGCCACAGGGCAGCCTGATCTGGTATCACCAGGGTTATTTTGGTCTACCTTGTATGTGTATCAAGTTAGTGATAAGTGTTTTATTTCAGAGAAATAAGTGTATTTCTCTTGTGTTGACGGAAATGGTTACCTTGCTGAAAGTATAATTTTGTCTATGGAAATATGCACGCCATGAATGTTCTTATCTGCGTTGATTGTTTTGTAGACATTAATTAGATTTGCCTTTTCTGTTATTTTTATGTACGCTGTGTTGATAATATATGGTTAGTTTGAACGTTCATAGACGAGATAGATTGAATGTTTCAACTAAACGTTTATATGTCCAGCTCACACGAAACGAGAATATTATCGGTATTAAAACAATGCATGAGAATGTTGCCATCAGAAACTTGTGTTTATTGTGTATCTATAATTTAAAACACTGAATATGACACCATAATTGGTGTCAGCCGGTTGCTAGTAATATTAGTTTTGTTTAAAATTGCTTTGAAGTGTCACATCTCGGACACGTCACGAAATACAAAGGTTACACACTTAGTAGTTCTGGATAACTTGGGTTGAGTTATCAGAATCAACCAATATTCAAATGTCGTTGTTATTTGGATTATTCGGACTACTGTTCGCATTTTAGATGTTATTCTCACAACGTTTCCGCCGATGTAACCTTCGGATCTTCTTGAGGTTCAGTTTGTCGAACTCGGGAATCGTTCTGTCGAACTCCAGAATATGTACTGAATTTTGAACGGAACCCTTTATCTAATACACGGGGATAGCTTGCCCTTGTTCCGTCAGTTATGATCGAGTAGAAGTCTTCAGTAAGTTGTAATTCTTTTTTAATATTGATCGACTTATTAGTAAACAAAGGAATAGAAAGAAGTATTGGCAGTGAACGTTATGATTGAGAGAAAGATGGAATGTTAACCACAATCACCAAATTCTGACATCAAACAGCGTAGAAAACGAACGAAACAATAAAAAGGGAGATAATTCACGAGATTTGGGTCTCCATTCTAAGGTGTGAGGGGTGGTAAAGACGCGAAACGGACGGGAAATCGTCGATGGATGAAGAAACGAGGTAGGTAAGGGGTGGTTTGTGTATTACATGTTTGGGGATGGGTGATTAGAGAGTACGAATGGAGAAAGGAGGAGGGTTGGCTGGAATCGGAGGGCCAATTAGTCGTAAATCGGTTGCAAACGAAGGCGAATTAGATCTTGTTAATCCTGTCCGTGGCGGTGTGGCCTGGCAGCGGCGACGTGCGGCCAAAATGGCAGGAGCTGAAAAGAAGAAGAAAAAGAAGAAGAACAAGAAGAAGACAAAAAAACGAGTTGAAAAAAAAAGAAAAAGAAGGCAAAGAAGTAAACGAAAAAGAAGGAAATCAAGATGCAAAAGAAAACAAAACAAAGGACCAATAAAAAGAAGAATAAAATGAAGGTCAAAATAAAAAGAAACGACAAGAAGGTAAAGTAAAAAAAAAACGAAAAACGCCAAAAAGAAAAAGAAGAAAAGATGAAAGATAATAAGAAAACGAAAAAATTCATGAAGAAAAGATCCAAGACGAAAAAGAAGAAGGAAAAAAGAAGAGGAAAAGAAAAAAGGCCAAAAAGGTGAAGAAGAAGAGAAAGCCCAAGAAAAGAAAAAAAGAAGGTAAAAAAGAAAATAAATAAACAGGCCAGAAGAGAAAGAAACAGAAAAAGCCAAAAATATTATATATATATATATATATATATATATATATATATATATATATATATATATCCCGAAACAGTTTTTCATGGTAAACAACTGATGATCCCTTAAAATAGTGTTAGAAACTAACTAATATAATAACTGTAAAAAATAAATTGACTTACATGAGTGATTTTCCACTGGAAGACTTGAGACTATAAGTTTGTTTTTTTTAGTTTTTTTTAATTTATTTTTTAGTTTTTTTTTTATATAGTTTTAATGGTTGAGAAACTTCCGAGACTATATATATATATATATATATATATATATATATATATATATATATATAGTATGTATGTATATATATATATATATATATATATATATATATATATATATATATATACATATACATATATATATATATATGCATCTAGCACACGTTTTTGAAGGCATTTTTCCTCTTTCTTTAAGTTTAAATTTTAAAGATGCTTAAAGAAAATGAACTTTCCCAAATGTATATATATATATATATATATATGTGTGTGTGTGTGTGTGTGTGTGTGTATGTGTGTGTGTGTGTGTGTATTATTTGTAGTCAAACTGTCATTAGATATTATTATATAATTACAGGGCTTATATGGATAAACACTAGAATGTAGATTCCAGCGAGTATATCTTTATTTATCAGAGAAAAGATTCATTTCTTTACGGATGCTTTATCACCCATTTAGACAAATAAGGTAAACAAACATGTCCCGAATTTTCCCAAAAGATGATTCATCAGAAGAAAAAAACCAGAACTGCATCTAAAAATGCATTGAAGAAAACACTTCCATTTGTACATTATTTGCAAAACAAATTGCTTGTTTACAGGCAGATGTACCGCCATTTTTAATCCAAGCAAAGCCAAATAAAAAATTTAAATACCCCTTTTTTTTCTATACACGCCCCCCAACCCAAAAAAAACCCTAAAAATAAGTGTCACTTTTTTTTGGTTTGCAGTTAATGTATCACCAATAGATTATAGATTGAAGACTGTAATGTTAATTTGCGGGAATCAATATTTGTTCTAGATCGAAGTTCGAAGTATTTATTTTAAAAATATATAATCTTTAATTCTTTAATTTAATATTATTTTACATTAAAAAGGAAATTAAATACAACAAAGTAAATTTTTATAGGATGATAAAAAGAAAGACCTACGGGAAAGTTACTCTTGGTAAAGTAATGTTATTTAAAGTTTTAAGCTTCTCATTCAAAAATAATCAATTAGGAGTGGTCTAAATATCTACATGTACTGGTTCATCGCAATATTTTTCATTGTATTATCAGCGAGCGTTCGCTTTCTTTTAGCTGACAGTAATGGTTCGTTAATGAAATATTTGAATTTTCAAATAGGAAGATGTGTCCATATTATGCCTCTTAAAATCCCTTTAAAATATTATGAAAAAACGGTAATTTGGAAAATAGTTATTAATTGATGTCTAATACCTAATAAGAAGCATCTTTTTTCACGAAAAACTTCAATACTTTATTTGTCCCCTTTGCATAAATATAGCCCGCATTACCCACCCTCACGCTCAGACGCTGTGTTCAAAAATCTATAATGATCAGTTAATAAGTTTGGGAGTGAAAGCTATACTTAGAACTATATACACATACCTAACTTGGGCCAATTTCAAGTTCTTATATCTGCTGGACTATGAATGGTAGTAAGATTTAACTAGTACCATTTTAAAGCTGAATTCATTTTTTCATATATTTTCAGGCCCAGTTATGGCGTTCACTCAACCAAAAAAGACGTTTTGCGTCCTGGAATTTTCAAAAACTGAATCATGAACAGGTGTTCAACGGGCATTTCGCACAAAATTCCGAAAAGGGCCATGTCCAAAACAGTTGTCCAAAACAGTTGTCTACGGACCATTCTTCTTTGAAAGAGCAAGAGTCAATGGTGACACTACCTCGACATGCTGGAAAACTGGTTAATGGATAAGTTGAGTGGGGAAGAGTCTGACGACTTTATTTTCCAACAGCATGTGGCGCCACTGCACTGGAGCCTCAGGGTTGAACAGTATCTGAACACAACACTGTCAGACAGATGGATTGAACGGTCTGGGCGAGATGATCGCGTTCTCATGCCATGACCTCCCAGGTCTCCGGATCTCACACCCTGCGATTTCTTTTTGTGCATATCCTGTCTACGTTAATAATATTTCGTTCTTTTGTTGCTCTTTCAAAAACCCAAGGAATCACTTTCACATTTTATATGTTGTAACCGTCTGAGATTGTTATTTCCCTGCGCTGATGAGAGCCGTGAGTTCGAAACGACGTCGTACGTAGATAAAATATTAAAATATAATTTAACATTATTAGAAGCTCCTTCCAAGTAAAATTGAAAGTATAAAACTGTCAGAAAGGTTCAAAATAAACATTCACTTGAAAGCCTTAGTGCAATGCTCCGACTCTGTTGTTGAGTTCTATCGAATGTTTAGATATTTAATCTCGCCGCTTTCAGTGTAAATATCACTTATCTCCGTTATCACGTGATAATCTCTCGTGGCCTCATGCGACTAAGTAAACGCTTACAGATTCAAGATGTATCTGTGAACCTGGTTCGTGGCCTGTGATCGTCTGAGATTGTTATTTCCCTGCGCTGATGAGAGCTGTAATCTCGCAACGACGTCGTACGTAGGTAAAAGATAAAAATATAATTTAATATTATATATATATATATATATATATATATATATATATATATATATATATATATGCTAGTCTGGTTGAATACCACGGAATTTTCGCGTTTTTTTTTTATTTTCTCGAAAGAAACAACCCATTATTAACAAAATAGCTTTTCATATCCGTACTAATATATTAAACGTATTCCATAATTAAAAATAATAAATAAATAAAATAAAAATAAATTAAATTAAATTAAAATTGAATAAATAAATAAAATAATATAACTAACCAAAGTTGCACAAATCCACACATAAACAAAAGACTCAATTACACCTCCTTTCTTTTTCTTTTTTTCTCTCCCTCTTCTGTCAAACCCTTCGAGAAAATTATAAAAATAACAAGTCTTAAAAAAACTACTTCTAATGACAATCGTGACAATCGAAAGCGCCAGACATGGCTAAGATAAAAACTCTTGGCGCCATTTTATACCAACTACCATCGGATAACCGAAACTTGTTTGCCGCATCAAGAACATTACTAAGAAAATTAAAACACGCGAAAATTCCGTGGTATTCAGCAAACTTGCATAAATAATGACTTGCTGCCTAAACACACACACACACACACACACTCGCCGAAACCTCCAGGGGAGTTTGAATTACCTACTAGACACTATCCTCGAGTGTCTTCGGTCTCCCTGTACAAGGGTTTGTCAGGACAACCTGACATGAGGATACTTACCCCTACAAGTAAACCCGGACCAAATATTCAAATTACATAGTATCCGCAGCACAAATAAGATCCTCTCGTACGAGGAATAGTGCATCATCTCCTAGTGATGTTACCTCAAGTAACACCACGTGCTGGATACTCCACCAGACTAGATGCATTCTTGTCCTGGAATCCGGTAAAACCAACAGACCACAAAAAAGATATACTATGACATATTGACTGGTCAGTTGGGGAGAGAAAAAATTATTCTTAACTTTTTTACTAACTCAATGCTTGAGAAATAAAGGAGAATTTTAATAGAATACTCGGGTATCTATGTATCTCATATAGAGATCAAGTGTTAGCCCCAGGAAGGGGCTTCTTGATTTCTGAGAACTTCGACTGAAGTAAAATTAAACATTAAGCGAGAAACATATATATATATATATATATATATATATATATATATATATATATATTTGTATATATATATACATATTGTGTGTGTGTCTATTTAAGCAGCATTTCCTCATTTATGCAAACATTATTAAAAATAACAGAATTGGTATGTTTAATAATACTTTTTTTTTAAATATTTCTGATTTCTTTTTTTGTTAAAAATGAATACATGCGGAAACCAATTAAAAAAATAAAAAATACTCGAAGCTATCTACATAAAAACACAACAACCTAAAATTAACAACATCACATGGGAAACCAGTGGTAACATTTTAAAATGATCTATGTAATGAGTTCGTGTTCTGTGATGACATCCAGCGTTGCTGAATTTAAATCGTCAACGACTTCCTGGAACAATGCAGAAAAACGTTCTATGGGCGTTTCTCCGCCGTCTTTTTTAAATTCTCTTTATTCTTCAGCTTTTTTGTTCATTTGCTTTTGACACCCGAGAATGATTCGACGAAGAATCGAAAACGTTCGTGAAACCTGTGAACCCTATGGAACATTTATTATTCTTTTTATTTTAATACAAAAAATACCATTAGGAAAATTGAAAAAATACAAAAAAGTATAATTAAACAAATTCTGTTATTTTTAACAATGTTTGCACACACACACACACACACACACACACACACACACACACACACATATATATATATATATATATATATATATATATATATATATATATATATATATATATATATTAGAGTATAAGTCGTTTATTAAAAAGCATTGGTGGGCCAGAATTATTAAAATTGAAAATAGAAGCCTTCAATGCAAGATTAATTTATGATTATTTTTTTCATTTTTTATTTAATCTTATATTGATTAATTCGAAAAATATAATGTATAACATAAGTATATATATATATATATATATATATATATATATATATATATATATATATATATATATTATTATTATTATTTTCTAATTTATTTTTTATTTTAATTTTATTAATTTCGGAATAAAATTCATTTATCAGAGTTGATTAATATTGTGTCATTTTTCAAAAACAAACAAACTTTTACACACACACACACACACACACACACACACACACACATATATATATATATATATATATATATATATATATATATATATATAATGTCCTTGTAATGGGTGTTATCCTGGCAGTTATGAATTCAAATGCTGGTGTTCGAACGAAGACGCATAGGCATGCTGGTATTTTAGAAAGATAGATCGTTCATTTTACAGTATTGGTGGATCAGAATTATTCAAAAAACATTTTTTTTAATGGCACAATACTGATCAACTCTGATGATGAAATTTTATTCCGAAATTAATAAGATTAAAGTAAATAATGAGTTATAAAATAATGTATATCCAGATATATATATATATATATATATATATATATATATATATACTTATTTTATAAATAATATTTTTCAAATTGACCCATATACACAATAACAATACTGTAATCATCTGTACGGCTCGAACCCCAATACGAAAGTCATATTTGTCTCAGTAGTAGGAGCATGCACCGATGTGTCCACCACGCATTGCCGCAGAAATGGGAGAGTAAATTAACGTCTATATGACAAATGTAGCGGCCATATCAGCAAACCGTCATATTATATATATATATATATATATATATATATATATATATATATATATATATATATATATATATAAGTGGGGAGTGGGTGTATGTATACTGAACGTATTTGTGACCCGTTGAATCACAACCACTACCACCACCACTAAATATTCTATTTTGATTTCATTCGAAAAATGTGACATATCTGTTAAGACATTCTCCTTGCATAACTCAGTAGAATAAGTCTCTTTATATACATATTTTTGTTGTTGTTATTATTATTCTGAAGTATTATATTTTATATTTCGATATAAAAGTAAAGAGACTTCATTTGTCATCAAATACGCATAGTGTGTATGGCGTGTGCAGACACACGCATACAAATTTGATGTTGAAAATGAGAAAAAAGAATCAGTCCTTCTTTAAATGTTCGCAGAAACATTGAAAAATGGAGAGTGGTTGGATCAGAGAAGCGAGAAAAATTCATAGATAGCTGAAAGGGAGATGGTGAATTGATCAGTATATCATGAAGTTCGCTAATTAAAACAATTACAATATCATTTTTTTTTCAGGGGTAACTTAATCGGAGAATAAAAATATATTTTAGCATTTAATTTGTGTTATTAAAGTATAGGAAAAACTTAGTGAAACAAGTGTTGATTAACTCACATTTAGTATAATAACAGGTGTAGGTGGATGTGTGTATGTAGCAAGTCGACAAAAAATCATTTAGACCACGTTGAAGAGGATCTGAAGTCTATGATACTTCAAAATCACAGAGTACAGAACGGAGTTTAATATTAGTTTTTTCTCGTGATGTTTTATTAATTTGTATTTATATATTTTCATCTTATTCTTTTTTGAAATTCTGATGAAAAGAAATCAGCTTTTCTTTGTTTTTGCTCTTATTTCAAGAGAGGACAGTGTCCTAAGTGTAATTCTTACTCACAGACAATCGATCCTGGTAATGACTTATTTTCGGGTGAAAGGTTCTCAACACTAGGCACGCCTACTCCTCCGCCCCTGTCAGATCCACCCAAACACATTTCTTCTTCTTCTCTTTCTTCTTCTTCTTCTCTTTCTTATTCTTCTTCTCTTTCTTCTTTTTCTTTCTCTTCCTCCTCCTCTTCTTCTCTTTCTTCTTCTTCTTCTTCTTCTTCTTCTTCTTCATCTTCTTCTCTATTGTTCAAATAAACGATGATGATTTTGGCGGAAAGATGCGACGGGTGAAGAAAAAAAAGTGTTTTAATGACAGACGAGGGCAAAAGATAAAAGTTGAACGGGTGATTATGGCAATCGACTCGCCGGCTGAAGCACACGAACCGAGACAAACGAAGTCCTCAACATGAAGGGGAGCGCGGGGGGGGGGGGGGCATTGTGTACGGGGAGAAAAAGGCGAACGTTGAACAGAAGCCAATTCGTTATACTTGCTGGTAGAGGCCAAGTCAATAGGCAAACATATGTATCGGTTATGATATAAAACTTAGTTACTCAACGTCGGATTCCCTAAGGCTTTTAACCTATATTTTTTCACGCAAAGTGCATGATAAAATAAATCTTGGTTTTGGGATTGAGTTATGTTTGCAAAAAACTTCCATTTTAAATGTTCGAAATAGCCGTAAATTGCAATTTATTTACCAAGTTACCAATCTCTGACAAATTTGTGTCTATTAATCTCTCCCTTTGCCTCTATATTGTTTGACCCCGGCTCTTATTTTATACTGTTACTATCACCCTTTCATTCGTATCTCTCCTTCTCTTTCTTTCTTTCTTTCTTTCTTTTTTCTTCCTCCCTCGCACTCTCTCTCCCTCCTTCTCTCTCCCCCTTTTTCTCTCTCTGTTTATTAACAAATAAAAGGAATAAAACTTAGTATAAAACAGAAGATTAGAATAGTCTATTATAAACTATGGAATATCACCACAGATATTAATACTATTTAAACCATAGCTAAAGAGAAAAAAGTGATGGTTTTAGCGGGAACCGTATGATTGGTTGCAGTATTACTAAAGTATTTTTATTTATATTATAGAAATTGAATTTGTTGATGGATGGCTTTTTAATTTTGATGTGCACAACTGCCATTATATGTAGCCTTAGTTTGTTTATTTCGCGTTTTAATGTAATTCTGTTGTATAAAAATATTTTTAGAAGTTGAGAGAGGGGCCAAGAATACATATAACAACTAAAAAGTTAATTTCGATAATTGTGGAAACATCTTCAAATGCTTTTAACACTTATACTCTATTAATACTACAACTAATAACATTGTTCTCGCTAAAAGCTTCACTAAATGTTTCTTTTAAAATAGTAGTAATATCTAATGTAGTTATGTATTTAGTGCGACACGAAATATTCGAAAAGATAAACTATACGGTATACATAATTTATGTTGCATTACAGCCCTTAAAATAAACACTGCCTTGAAATGGCTGTAAACAACTTTAATACTTTTGTGTATACACTTTATTTATAACATGATTTTTAAAAATTCGAATCGTCAAATATATATCTATATACTACTAAAAGTCTATGGGTCTTGTATGTTTGCAATCAGCTTTCAGCTTTCCGGTTTTCAACATCCGGTTGCGCATGCGTAAATAGCATCGTCTTCTAATCTGTTAATCTAATTCCGTTAATCTCTTATGATTAACGAACGCATGAAATTTTTCATTTTGGAAATTTTTATATCGCTTTTAATATAAACAATTTCATTTAATTTCATCAAATAGTTTTTTTGTTTTCTTCACGGTAGGACTTCGTAAGGTCTGCCGCAGTTTCAAAAAAACTCCTCCCTTTTAAAAAACAAAAACAAACAAACAAAAAAACAACACACTCATTATTAGCGGGCGGTCAACGAAACCACCTCCCACTTTTCCTCACATAGATTTCACCACTCCTACTCCCTCTGTTTTCGTTACGTACGCGAGAAAGCCTGTTGTACATGTACTCCCTTCCTTTCTCAAATCGCCATTTGCACTGATTCTTTTTATTAAAGATGTTTAATATACCTCCATCATTTTTCTTTTTTTATTTTCGTTTTTTTTAATGCGTGCTCGTATATATAGATCAATCCCCATGGCTGGCAATACTGGAGTTGAGCAGCGAGATGCTTGTAGTTACGTGTGTGTGTGAGAGAGAGAAAGAGGGAGCGATGTAAAACTGGATAGAGTTATCCCCCTTAACTAATGCAGACCTTCTTACTAGAGGGCGTGATTAAAAAAAATTTCTTTTTCTTCTTCCAATGTTTTTTCAAGTCGTCTGCTTACATTTCCAAACGGAAAGCTGAATCGGTAAATGCACACATTTCTATTACATTAAATAGTGTTTCCTTTTGTTGTTTTTTAAACAGCAAATACTTGAATCATATGTTTTACACATATTACATCCATTTTTTAACACATTTAATATTTTAAATTTTTCAGAAGTTGTTACACAAAGCTGTAACAAATTATTTTACATTCTTTGTAGAACTTTACTAATATGGCACACAACCAAATAAAAAGTAACAAAACCAAAATCAACGACGAAACCAATGTGGATCAGCAACAAGCTGGTCCCTCTGGCATGCCACAACTTACTGAAACTGAGCAACAAAGACGAACTCGACTGATTCGTTCTAGAGAAACGTATAGACTTCAAAGAGCTTCTGAAACAAGTGAACAAAGAGAAATTCGCTGGCAAAAACAAAGGGAAAAAGATTATAGATATCGAAATTTAGAAACGCCGCAGCGAAGAGATTACCGACTGAGCATGCAAAGAAAGCGAACACAAGAGACAAGAAACAATGAAACAACAGAGAGGAGAGAAGAGAGACTGAACAGGCAGAGAATTAGAGCTGAACAAAGACGAGCTAGCGAGACAGCACAACAAAGAGAAGAGAGACTGAGTAGCCAAAGAATAAGAGATGAACGAAACCGAGGTGACGAGAATGTTGTGGAAATAAACAACATACTTGCTTTGCGAAATAGTCAATATAATTTACAGCGCAGAGCAAACTTACAGGGAAATGTTGGAAATTTGAATAAGCTATGTTCTCATTGTAAAGCAAAACTTTTTGTTGGAGAAACTGCACATTTTTGTTGCATGAATGGCAAGGTTAGATTGCCAAAGTTGCACAAGTTGCCACATGAACTCTATTATTTGTATGCTGATCAAGGTGAAGAAGCTCGCCACTTCAGAAGGCACCTGAGACAATATAATAGCCTGTTTCAAATGACATCTTTTGGTTGCAAAGAAATCAAGCCACAACACGGATGGAATCCATCTATAGTTATTCAAGGGCAGATTCATCACTATATTGGATCATTATTACCTGAGCCAGACAATCAAGCTCAGTTTATTCAGATATACTTTCTTGACAAAGAATATAGTATTGATGTTCGGATGAATATGTACCAGAACATTGAGATACGTCGGAATATCATAGAAAATATTGAGTATATTCTAAGACGTGCTAATATCTATGTGACTGCATTTCAACAAACTAAGGACATGATATACAACATACCTAATGCAGTTATTGTTATAGATCCTACGAGGAAACCGATTAATGAGCATGAAAGGCGATACAATAATCAGATTTTTAATGAAGTAGGAATTATTATTCAAAATAACAATGAACAGCAAACAACATCACGCCACATAATATTGAGAGAAAAAGGTGGACAGCTTCAGACAATATCGGAATATCATCGATCATATGATCCACTACAGTATGTACTGTTTTTCCCTGATGGTGAGGATGGCTGGCATCCCGAGATGACAATGACAAATAACCGAAAATTAACTGCTATGCGTTATTATGCCTACCGCATTATGATCCGTGATGATGAATTTAGCCAAATATTAAGAGGTGGGAGATTGTTTCAGCAGTATGTTGTGGATATGGCAGGAAAAATTGAAGTAGATCGTTTGAACTACATTAGATTGAATCAAGCCTCTCTTAGATCTACAACATACAGAGGTTTTGTCGATGCGTTACATGATAATGATGATCTTAGTAACATAGGCAGAAAAGTTATTTTGTCATCAACATTTGTTGGTGGTCCACGATATATGATGGAGAGATGTCAAGATGCTATGATGTATGTTAGAAAATATGGGACTGCAACTTACTTCATCACAATGACATGCAATCCAAATTGGCCTGAGATTAAGAATAATCTCATTGAGAACCAATTTCCTCACGATCGACCGGACATAATTGCAAGAATTTTTGATTTAAAAAGAAAACTTTTCATTAAATATTTAACAGGAACACAAGGTCTGTTGGGTAATTGTATTGCCTACGTTATAAGTGTTGAATACCAGAAAAGAGGTTTACCACACCTACATTGCCTGCTATGGATGGAAGAAGAATCTAAACCCAGACCCCAGAATTATGATGATTTTGTTCAAGCTGAAATACCAAATAAAGTCGAAGATCCAGAAGGACATGAATTGGTATTGACGCATATGATACATGGACCAAACTGCAACAGTACATCTCTGTGCTGGAAAAATGGGAGCTGTTCAAAGAGGTACCCAAAACCATATAGTGATGAAACAAGATGTGGATATGATTCCTACCCTATTTATAGGCGAAGGTCACCAGAAATGAGAGGTCATCAAGGCTATAAAGAAGGTAGAAATGAACCTATAACTTCCAAATGGGTTGTACCTTACAACATGACTCTCTTGAAGTTATTTAATTGTCACTTAAATGTAGAAATATGCACTTCTGTAAAATCCATTAAATATGTAATTAAATATACATTAAAGGGAAGCGATCAGGCAGTTTTCAGTGTAAGCAAAGACGAAATTAAGCAATACTTGACAGGAAGATATATTGGACCATCAGAAGCAGTTTCGATGATACTGGGATTTCCAATTCATGTTAGAGAACCTGCAGTTATTCGTCTTCAGATACATCTCCCTGATCAACATATGATCTATATTCAAAGGACAAGCAACAGAGACCTTAATAGAAATGCTTCCTGCACAACTCTAACAGAGTTTTTCAATATTTGCCAGAATGATGAATTTGCCAGAACACTCTATTACTCGGATGTCCCAAAATACTATGTGTGGCAAAATAAGAAATGGCAAAGAAGAAAAATGGGTAGAAGAATAGTTGATCACCCAGGAGTTTTTGAAGCGAATATTCTTGGTCGTATGTACACAGTCTCACCAAATAGTGGTGAATTGTACTTTTTGCGGCTACTACTTCACCATGTAAAAGGACCTAATTCTTTTGAATCTCTGCGAACTGTAGCAGGTCATATATGTCCATTATTTAAAACTGCTTGCAAAGAAAGAGGATTACTGCTTCATGACAACCACTGGATACAAACAATGGAGGATGCAGATAAAACGAGAATGCCAAGAGCGATAAGGGATCTGTTCATTGTGATACTTTTAAACACAGAATGTTCAAATCCTCTTGAGTTGTGGGAAAGATTTTCCAACTCTATGGCAATGGATTACTACAATGCAATGCAAATCCAAGTCAACAATCAGAACATGGTCAATAAAAATGCCATCAACAACACGTTGAGGTACATAAATGATAAACTTTGTGCTGCTGACAAATCACTGCAAGATTTTGGATTGCCTTTGCCTCAGAATTTACCTAATGTGATTCACATAAATAGAGCCATAATGGATGAGCAAAGTTACAATATAGCAGAGCAAATAACATATGTAAAGACACATCAACATTTATTAAATGACGAACAATCGATCATCTACAACTTTATATGCAGTTGCTTAAACACAGGCTCTTCTTCATTGATTTTCATCGATGCTCCAGGAGGCACAGGAAAGACATTCTTAATAAAACTTCTTCTTTCAAAAGTAAGGAGCTTAGGACAAATTGCACTGGCTGTAGCATCATCAGGTATTGCTGCAACATTGATGCCTGGTGGTCGCACTGCTCATTCCAGATTCAAGCTTCCTCTCAATGTAAGAGAAAATGATGTTTGTAATTTTGATAAACAATCAGAAACAGCCAACTTGATAAGGGCAGCAAAAATTATTATTTGGGACGAATGTCCAATGATAAGAAGGGAGAGTTTAGAGACGTTCGACAGGACTCTCAAGGATATATGTGGAAACAATGAAACATTCGGAGGGATATTGACGGTGTGCAGTGGTGACTTCAGGCAACTACTACCAGTCATAAAGAGAGGAAATGATGCTGACATTTACAATGCTTGCATCAAAGAGTCGTTTTTGTGGCGTAAATTTAAGAAATTTTATTTAAAACAAAACATGAGAGTTCAAGATGATGATGATGAATACTCTAAATTTATTATAAAGATTGGTGAAGACAAACTTGAAAAAAATGAAAATGGTGAGATTGAACTGCCTGAAGATTTGATAATCCGTGCAGATAATGTTGACCAATGCATTGAATACATTTATCCTTCGTTTGACAATCTAGAAATGTTTGCGGAAAATTGCATATTAGTACCATTTAATGATACAGTTAGAGCAATAAATCATAATTGTATTGAAAAATTTCCTGGACAAGTCAAAGAATATTTGTCATTTAATTCTGTTCTTGAAGGAACAGAAGCTACACATTACCCAACAGAATTTCTTGATTCGATAGAGTTATCAGGATTACCTCCACATAAACTTGAACTCAAGAAAGGAGCTCCAATCATATGTATGAGGAATATTGATCCACCACGCTTATGTAATGGTACAAGACTAATAATAGAGGAGCTGTATAATAATTTGATTGTTGCTAAAATTATTGCATCACAGTTTGAAGGAGAAATCGTTTTAATTCCAAGATTGAAAATGGTTTTATCTGACGGTGACAATATTCCATTTGCCAGAGTCCAGTTTCCTATACAATTAGCATTTGCTATGACTATTCATAAGTCTCAAGGACAGACCTTACATAAAGTTTTAGTTTATCTAGACAAACCTGTCTTTCAACATGGTCAACTATATGTTGCACTCAGTAGAGTTAAGCGAAAGGAAAACATAAAAGTTTTTTTAAAACACTCAAATTGTACAAAAAATGTTGTAAATAGAAAAGTATTGTCTTAGTTTTAGTGACCTTATTATTAGCATATAAATACAATATTTATTTGCTGTACAATAAGTGCTTAAGCACCCGTACTTTTCAGCGATACATATTCAATAAAATAAATGGATTAATATAAATAATCTGGATATAAGAGTGTTAGAACCTGATAAGAAGTCTCAATTAAGCGAAAGGATAACAAAAGTTTTCTTTAAAAAACTTTAATTGTACAAAAAATGTAAATAGAAAAGAATTGTCTTAATTTTATTGACCTTATTATTAACATACAAATTAAATATTTTACACAATGGGTACTGAATGTTTGCTTAAATTAAATGAAAAAAGTTACATTTTATTTTCATTTTCTATTTAAAAAGCCATTATTAACATGTGGAGAGTGTTTTTTTATTATTCTGTACTTTCAACTAACAATTTCATTTAAAAGATGATATATCAAAATTTGAATTTAACTATAATAAGTATTATGGTACCTGTTCAGTGCATATTTACCTATAAGTATGGCCAACCACTTATAATTCAGTAACTCTGATTTAAAAAAAAAACAATTATAATAAACAGAACGACTCATAGAAATCTATCTATATTCTTTTTTCATTTTAATATACTTTCATAGAAATGCTTCTGTTATGTAAAAAAAAACTATTTTCTTTATGCCACAAGTGTCACTCTCATACATGAATTCCATAGCTAATATAACAAACTGACCCAACGGGTCACGGGTGGTCTAGTATATATATATATATAAACATTCAGAAAGCCGGTGAAAATACACACACATATATATATAAATATTTATTATATAAACATTTAGCATGGCCCTTCTAAATATTTATATAATAAATATTTATAAAGCTCTACTTAGTATTGAGCTCTTTTGAAAAATATTGATTTTAAATTTATTTTATTAATATATCTGATCGTGTATAATCTCTCTCTCTCTCTCTTTATATATATATATATATATATATATATATATATATATATATATATATATATATATATATATGGGAAATGAAAAAGGAAAAAACAATAGATAGTTTTTTATATATTCATCAACGTTCTGTCTTCATTGTAAGACTTCCTCAGATAATAATTTTTCCATTACATCGGATTACTCTCATCCTTCCTTTCTCATATATATATATATATATATATAAATGTAGCTATTAACTCTTTGTATATTTCTAATTATTGTTGATATCTATATCATCGTTTTTTGCCGACTTTTGTATTTTTTCAACGGTTTCTATATCACCCGAGTAATTCTACAAATCTTGCGCCTCTGTCTTGAGAAATGACACTTGTCGCTGGCAGAGATATTTTTTTTTCTTCTTCTCTGAATGGTCAACACACGACAACAAGAAACCCCCACTCTCCCGCCAAAAATTGTAGCGCAACAGAAGCGTGTTAAACTGAAATGTAACCCTCTCCATGTTTCTTGACTTCTGTTTTGAGGGTGGGGTGGCGTCAATTGTCTTCGTATTTTGCGTTATTTTTTGGGTTCCGTGAGGTCGATTGAACATCTCCTAAAGGGAGTGTCGAAGACATTCCAAGTTCCGTCGTTACTTTTTGATATTTCATTTTGATTTTTTCTCTCTTGCTTTTGTGATGGAAGTTTGATTTGTTTATGTGTTAAGAAGGGTAGCGTGAAAAAATGCGGGACACAAAAAAGCCGGAAAATATGAGAACAAAGAAATGGTTCTGTTGTAATCATTTTGTGAACACGAGCGGCGAAATGTTCTTTTTCCAGATGAAAGAATAAGTCCGAGAATTAAAAAAGTACAAAGGGAAAAATTGACCAAGAAAAAGAGGGAAATGATAGACAGAGCCAAAGAAAGAAAGAAAGAAGAAAAAAGAAGAAAAAACAGATTAAACATAAAAAAGAAAGAAAGAATGAAAGACAATAGGAGCGAAAAACAGAATGGAGGAATTAAAGTAAGGAATAGACGAAACAAAGAAGAGTAAAGAAAATAAAGAAAAAAGAAAAAAAGAAAAATGAAAGAGATAATGAAAGCAAAAAATAGAAAATGACAGAACAAAGGCGAAAGAGCGACAAAACGAATGAAGAGAGGAATTAAATGGACGAGAAAAAAGTAGGAAAAGAGTAAATAAAGTAAATAAAAAGAAAAGAAAGTAAAGAGAAAATAAAGACATAAAAACGGGAGAAACTAGAAAAAAGAAAGAAAGAAAGAAAGAAAAGGGAAAGAGCGACAAAAGGAATGAATGAATGAATTAAAGTAAAGAATGGATGAGAAGAAAGAAGCGAAGGAGTAGAGATGAAAGAAAAAGAAGTAAAAAGAATGAACGATTCAAAATGAAGGAACTATAAAAATAACAGGAAAGAAAGAGAAAAAGAAACAAAGAAAAAATGCGAAATGAAAGACAGACAAAAGGAATGAATTAAGGAGTTACAGTAAGGAATGGATGAGAAAAAAGAATAACAAAGATAAAGAAAAGAAAGGAAGAATGAAAATAAAGAAGAACAAACGGAACCAGAACAAATGAAAAAAGGGAAACAAAGATGGAAAATAAATAAAGAAACACAAAAGAAAGATAAAGAATAAAGGTAATAAGAAGGGAGAAATACAAATGAAAGACTGGGGAAAAGATGATAAAGTGAAAGGAAAGAAAAGGCGAAATAGGAAGAAAAAAAGAAAGACACAAAGAGAAAGAGAAACATTTTAAAAAGGAACGAAAATATGCAGAAATTAGAAAAGAGAAAGAAAATGATCAAAAGAATGAAATTAGAAAAGAAATAGTGAAACAAAGAAAAAATGAAAGAACGACGAAAAGAAAGAATGGAGATAAAAATGCGAAGGAATGACGAACGAACATAAAATAAAGAAAAAATAAGAAGTAAAAACAGAAAGAGTTAAGTAAAAACGAAACACAAAAAAGAAAAAGGAAATAAAGCGAAAAAGTTAAAAGACAGTAAATAAAAGAAAAAAAATTAAATGAAAAATCACAGAACGAAATTGAGAAAGAATGATGAAACGAAAGAAATTGTAAAGATTGCAAAACAAGATGAATGAGAAAGAAAACCATCACAAAAATTGTATGTACAAAGTTTTGAGCTATGTGAGAAAGAAAGGGAAAGGAACGTATAACAAAATAAAAATACGAAATAGAGAAAAAACGACAAACAAAAGAAATACAGACGAACTACAGAATAGAGAAAAGAAATGAGAAAAAAAAAGAAAAAAAACGAATAACGAAGAAAATCTATTAAAAAACTGTTTATGCAAAGATCGTAAAAAAACACAATCTTTCTTTTTGAAAAGTTCTCAAAGACTTGAGGGAAACTTTGTCAGTAGCCAAAGACTTCGTTTCGACAGACACTTTTCTTTAAATCTTTACATGTGTATTTCTAATTCTTCTAGGAGTAAAAGTTTGAACATACGTTATACTTTATATATATATATATATATATATATATATATATATATATATATATATATTCAGACAAACATTATTGTACAGCACAGAATTCTATTGTCGGATGTAGACTCCATATGTGTTTTTTTGTACTCTCGATTATTCATCCAGGTGGGGTATTGGCCTAGTTTGTTCATGTCTGCTGAGTTCGAACGGTGCGGCAATTTATGTTTTTTTAGTATGTATGGGTGATGAGATGTCGCATGTGGGAGGTAATCACCTGCAAAGCGCCTAACTAATTAAAATTTACTATATTTTAAAAGGTTAAAGGTAATATATATATATATATATATATATATATATATATATATATGTGTGTGTGTGGGGGGGGGGGTGTTAATCCAGGTAAAGTAAACATCCACAGGATAAAAATCCCAAGACTTTGAACTGGGCTTATAGAGAATGCTCAATATTATATATATATATATATATATATATATATATATATATATATATAGGATCAAATAAACTAAAGTGAAAACTTTTAGTAGATGGAACCTATTGTGAAAAGGATTAGCTCAATATACGAGATAGAGCAATAGTAGAGATAGAAGAAAGAATTTTTCAAATATTTGAACTTTGGTTTTTTCGAAAGCCAACTTATCCATCTGTATTTTCTCCTCTGATGATAAGATTTCGATCTTTGAAAAGCCATGGCTTAAGGAAAGAATAATAAACACTAGTTTATTACTGAATACACCTTGCATTGAACAATTGAAATTTGAAATAAATCTGGACAATCGTCGCATATTTATCACTCTTCTTTCTTCTATCTCTCTCTCTCTCTCTCTATATATATATATATATATATATATATATATATATATATATATATATATATATATATATATATATATATATGAGGCAATCCAACAACAGATATAAGCGTCAACTAATATCTTATAATTAGTGAAACATCCGGATATAAACTGAAGCTCAATATACTGGATAGAGCATTAATATTATAATATAAAATGAAGTAATATAATAAGGTGTCAATCAAATTTTATTAGAATTCCCTTTTCATATTGTTCGTTCTTTTTTTTTTACAATATCTGAAGAATTATAACTCCCGGCATGCTCTGGCTTCTTCGTTCTTATTTTCACTTCCGCCTATTACATCTTGGCGGAGAGCGTCACACCAACACAAGACGTCTTACTTATAAACAAAAGTAAAGTTTCTTTATTTTATTAAAAAAAAAAGTTAAATATATCTCTGATGATGGAGGTTGTATCCTTCGAAATTAATTGGAAAAAAAGAAAAAAAGAAATAAATATTTCACGCATTGTTAAAAGGGCTTCTAACTTCATTTTTATTACATTTTCATTCAATGCTTAAAAAGAAAAGAACGAACAATATCTAAAGAATTATATATATATATATATATATATATATATATATATATATATATATATATATATATCTTCTTTTTCTTATGCGTTAATCCCGAGCTACGGCGGGGTTCGCAATGATGGACTTTTAGCGACAGCCATGTGCCCTCAATCGGTGCAATGCCGTAGCGCTTTCGGATATCCTCGTTGTAATTCCGGAGATCCAGTGGAACATTTTGCTTTCCATAATGGTGAATATACAATAATAAATATTCCATTATTATACACATACGTATACGTTTCATTTTTGCAGAATTTTCAGTACAGTCGAACGATTCGAAACCCGGAACACGAGTCACGTTTACCTAAATTCCGAGCGCTCTAACCAATGAGGCCAATACAAACGGTACATGACGAGTAGAAGATTAAACTCTTTTTTATGTCACATCAGGCGGAGAAACATAGTCAGCCGTCCTTACAATGTTCAACAAATTACGTAGACAGGAACTTGCATATATATATATATATATATATATATAGCTGAACATCCCCGTGTTAATATTAGATGCTTACGTTAAGGTCTCCTGCTTTTGTTTCACTGTTAGATACTAAATCCCCTTTTTATTTTATTTACTTACTATTATATATTATTTATTTATGAATTTTCCAACAAATGTTAAGTCTACACTATTTTGGATTTAGTTAGTTTCTCTGGGAATTTAAACTGCATTTTCCTTTTTTTTTGTCTTTTTGTTTAAAATAACTCAAAGCTTCTTTAGACTATATATTGGGTATTTAGATCTGTATGGCTAGGTTTCCTTCCTCTTATCTATTTGCCTTTCTGGTACCAAAGGTACTAAAGCTTTTTTTTTCTTTTTTTTTTTATTTCTTTATTTTTTTTTTAATGCAACCCTGATTCCTATATAATTTTATTTCTAGCTACCATATCGTCGAATGGTTCGTAGGTGTAGTGTTTAGATAGTATTTTATTATTATTATTATTATTATTATTATTAGTAGTAGTAGTAGTAGTAGTAGTAGTAGTATTACTATTGTTATAAAGAATTTTATTTAATATGCAAATTGCCATATCACACGGTAGTCTTAAGGGTAGTATATTATTATTATTATTATTATTATTTTATTATTTATTTATGTATATATAAGTAACATTTTAAGCTGAATTATTTCGACACATGATTATTGGGGAAATGGTAGTTTTATCTGTACCATTGAAGAGCCATGCATATAACTGTCCTGTTTTTAAGTCTCCGAAACAGTTACATGGTAAACAGCTGAAGATCCCCGTGTTAATATTAGATGCTTACGTTAAGGTCTCCTGCTTTTGTTTCACTGTTAGATACTTAATTCCCCTTTTTATTTTATTTACTTACTATTATATATTATTTATTTATGAATTTTCCAACAAATGTTAAGTCTACACTATTTTGGATTTAGTTAGTTTCTCTGGGAATTTAAACTGCATTTTCCTTTTTTTTTTGTCTTTTTGTTTAAAATAACTCAAAGCTTCTTTAGACTATATATATATATATATATATATATATATATATATATATATATATATATATATATATATTACTATTTCATGTATCCACATAAAATTTGATAAGGAGATATATTTTTTTATCTATCAATTTTCAGTATTTACTTCAACAGTGCTTGGTAAGTAAGTAGAGATAATTAGTAAGCTATGAAAATATATTTATAGCAATTAATCTACACAGAGGCTCCCGCGTTTCATCCCCGGGGTGAATCTTCATTTTAGCCTGAAGATTCCCCCGGAGATGAAACGGGGGAGCCTCTGTGTAGCTTAATTGCCATAAATATATTTTCATAGCTTACTCTATATATATATATATATATATATATATATATATATATATATATATATAATTTAAAATCTAGAAATGCAGCTTGGAATTTTCGCTGGTTTCTTTTGAAAAACATAAGTAAAGATTCAAGAAGATGTCCTTTTACGGTAGATTTTTTTAAATAATGCGGGTTGCGGATTTTCATTTATTTATTTTTTTGTTGGAGAAAATTCACTGTTGAAGCTTTTTGAAACATACCTTGAGTTTAACAATATCAGTATTATATATAGATAGCATAATGGTGTGTTTTTCTGTAGATAATAAATTACTCGAGAGCTCAATTACGTATGTAAGCGCATCATTGTTTACTAATAGATACTACTGTACATGAAGTCGAAACATTTTTCAGCGGATGAAGAACGGATATACTTGATATTGTTTAGTTAAACTGGCCGGAAAAACTGAATGTATGGATGTATAGTGATATTTGATAATAATAATCATAATAATAATAATAATAATAATTACACACACACATGTGTATATATATATACTCTGGCCGTCGCCCCATCTCCCTCCTCCCACCCCGGCCGAGATTGAGATCGTCACAGCACTGACACGTGAAAAACCTCCCACGTAATAATTTGAAACACGACTTGTTGGGGTCCTCCCGCCTCCCCTCTCATGTCCCATGTCGCCGTTATAGACAAAGCCCCAACTCTATCCCCCTCCCCCTCCAATGTATTTTCAATTTTCAATCTCCCGTTAGAGTGAAGTTGAAATTTTATGCCATTTGAATTCCTTTCGCCGGCCCGATGAGTTGGTCGCTATTCGCACCAATGAAACAAAACTTGTTTTGTCGCAACTAATGGAATAAAATCAAAAAAAAAAAAATATATATATATATATATATAGGAGAGAAATAGGAGAGAACTTAAATATCTACTAGACACTATCCTCGAGTATCTAAGGTTTCTCTGTACAAGGGTTTGTCAGGAGAACCTGGCATGAGGATACTTATCCTACAGGTAAACCTTGCCTAAATATTCAAAATAACATAGTATTCGTAGCCCAAATAAGTTCCCGTCTGAATAGCTACCCACACTTGCTTGTACGAGGAACAGTGCAACTTCTCCAATTGATGCTGCTATAGTAACAGCACGAAGCTGGATACTCCACCAGATTAGATGAATTCTTGTCTTGGAATCCGGTAAAACCTATGCTTTTATTGTGGTCTCATAAGACCACAGGTAAGGCATACTATAACATAGTTAACTGGTCAATTAGTGAAAGGAAAATTAGTGTTCCTAACTTCTTTACTAAGTGAACGTTTGAGAGGCAATGGAGAACTTTAATGGGTTATTCAAATAGCTATGAATCTCATATAGAGAGCAAGTGTTAGCCCCAACTGAAGCAAAATGAAACAAAAAAATAGAACTATATATATATATTCAACTATTGGGCGCGCGGTTTAAGACGTTGGATGCAAATTGAAAAATACTTGTTATCCAGGGTTTCGAATCGTACGACCGGTAGTGAATAGTCATATCTCTATGCTGATGAGTCCTGATTGAAAAGGGACTAAACGTATACGTACATAGATTATAAACAACAACAAATATTTTATATTTGTCGCTCCTCGTAAAATAAGTAGAGCCCTCTTAATGGTAGTACAAACACAGCATGACGTCACTTGCTTTATAATGCATCATTCCTTCTTTAATAGTAGTAGAATGCCTGGATATCGTGCCGCTTTAAATGTGTTAAAATTATCATTGTTTATCGGCTATTCAACTATTGGGCGCGCGGTTTAAGACGTTGGATGCAAGTTGAAAAATACTTGTTATCCAGGGTTTCGAATCGTACGACCGGTAGTGAATAGTCATATCTCTATGCTGATGAGTCCTGATTGAATAGGGACGAAACGTATACGTACATAGATTATAAACAACAACAAATATTTTTTTTATATATATATATATATATATATAGTCTTGGAAGTTTTTGAAAATAAACACTTTCAGTCCAAATCCTTAGGTAGAAAATTACTTTTCTTGTAAGTCAATTTACTTTTTCAGTCACTATATTAGTTTGCTTCTAAGAAGTTACGCTAGTCATAACATTATTTAAAAGATCATCAGTAGTTAACCATGAAAAACTGTTTCGGGAATTTAAAGACAAAACAATATTTTATCTCATGGCTTCCCATACGTAATGTGAAGGCAGGATATGAATTTGGGAAAAGACTCTACAGTAAACCACTTATTATTCATGGATGACCTTTAAGTTTTTGGAAAGAATGAAAACCAACTTGATACTCTAATGAATACGGTTAGATTATTTAGTGACGACATACGAATGGAATTTGGCAAAAGATGCAAATTTGTCCACTCAGATGGCCTTGAACTCTCAACAGGAAATTTGATAAAAACTGTTGACAGTGAGTAGGGCTACAAATACTTGATGGCAGATAAGATTAAAAACAAGGAAATGAAAAACCAGGTCACAGCTGAGTACAACAGAAGAGTAAAGGTTATTCTTAAATCGAACCTCCACAGTCGAAATAAATATATGTTATCCATGCCAGAGCAGTAGATATCATTCGGTATACTACTAATGTTTACAATTTATGGAGATTTTGCAAAGAAAAGAGATGCAGATCGATTGTATCTACTTGGAAAGGAAGGTGGTCGAGGTTTATTTTTTGTTGAAGATGTGAATACAGAAGAGGGTTGTTTGTGAAATTAATGAGATTCTTTGCACGTAAAGTGAGAATAGAGGAAATACTAAGAATTGGGGTGAAAAAGATTCGAAGGTTGCAAGAGATAGAGTTAAAAGTATTTGGAAAGAAACTACACAGTGTATTCTTTAAAAATATTAAATTTAGAGATAATGACAGCTGGAATTGGTTTGTCAAAAGATCTACTGAGAGCACCTAAATGGCAGCTCAAGAACAAGCCACCCGCACTAGGTCCATCAAAAATTACATTTACAAAACTGCAGAATCACCGATATGCCGATTGTGTAATGAAAAGGAAGAAACCTTAGCGCGTATTGTATCTGAATGCCCAATGCTAGCACCACATCAATATAAAAATGGAGACACGACAAAATCGCTCAGGTACTACACTGGAATATATGCAAACTTTATTAATTGGACCACAATGAGAAATGGTATGAGCATAAGCCAGAAGTTGTACAGGAGAACGACAATGTCAAACTTTTTTGTGGCATGCTCATAAAAACTGATAAGGTTCTTGAACATTCCAAACCTAACTTAATCTTTCTAAAGAAGAACAAACTTGATTAATCATTGATATAGCCTGCCTCTTCGATACCAGAGTGCAGCGAAAGAAAAGACGAAAAAATAAATAAACATCAAGATCTAAAATAGGAATTAGTTAGACTATGGAAATGTAAAGAAGTCAATGTGATTATCGTTGTAATTGGGACGCTTGGAACAATAACAAAAAGCTACGATAGATGGCTTAAACAGATTCACGAGACAATTTCTTTTCCAATTCTGCAAAAGGTTTGCCTGTTAGGTTCGGCGAAAGTGTTAAGGTACAGCTTGAATGGCTAAAGTCAAGGGATTTGACTTGATGCTCCTTAAGAAAAATCCAACTAAAAACATCCAAAATTTTAGAGTAATATGAAGTAATAATAATAATAATAATAATAATAATAATAATAATAATAATAATAATAATAATAATAATAATAATAATAATAATAATAATAATAATAATAATTCGATAAGATCAATCATTAATCTCAGGATAAACTAAACAGGTGAAAAAAATATGCGATCTACAATGACCACATCTATCAGATATACTATCAGGTAACAAACTATACAAACTAAAATTAAATCAAATCAATCAATAGGATAATATTGCATAAAATGTACATACAAATAGATACAGAAATACAAGCACCAGCCGATTACAGTACAACCAAAATCAATAGAGTATATAGCATGTAGAAAAGAAGAGAATATGACTGGGGCAGCGTCTATAAGTAGGGTATAAATTTATATCAGTAGATTGAAGATTATTGCCATTAATAATAATAGTAATTACGGGTGATATATTTAAATTACTAAGAGGTCTCCGAATTTCTTTAAGAAGTTTGCCCCTGTCACTAAATCTAATAATCTTAAGTTTCTCATTTAGGCAGAGATAACAAGATTTGTTTGAAATTTACATCTACTAACTTTTTCTAATAATATTTTATTTAACTATTAGAGTTTTATTATTTGTAGTTTGGTGCAGGAAATATTGTGTAAGTTTTTTATATTCAATATTGTTAAAGGAACATTTGTGGTTTGTGAATCTTTCTTTGAAGGTAAATCCCAGCAATGCATATGCACAATTTATTTTCTATTGGATCTATTTTAGTTTTTATGGTAAACTATAGAAGATGATAAACCTTTTTCCTGTAATGGACAATTTATTTTATTATGACAATTACAAGTATTATTTGCCTTAATTGTATTATTTGAATTAGGGTTAATGTTATTGTTCATTACTACATTACTTCTTTCTTTTTATTTTGTTTTCGCATTTTAACAGCATACGATTTATGGAACAACAAAATATTAACAGTACCGGGGCATTCCAGAGAAATTAAGCTAATTCAGATTACTTATTTAGAAAGCAAATTTTATTCGAGAATAGCAGAATACGCTTCTAGATTTTATTTACAAACGATTCACTTTTGCATGGCTGAAAAACAAAAAAATATCTGCTAAGATTTTTTTCTCAACTCATTTCGTTCTTTCCTTTAATTAATTAGTTCGATTTTTTATCAAGACGTCTGTTTCCGTAAAGTAAGCTTTTTGCTTATTTTTTATGACAGTTTCTTTTTTACTGTTTAGTGGTGTGGTTTACATAATAATAATAATTATTATTATTATTATATTATTATTATTATTATTAGTAGTAGTAGTAGTAGTAGTAGTAGTAGTAGTAGTAGTAGTAGTAGTAGTAGTAGTAGTAGTAGTAGTAGTAGTATGGGAACACAGAGAAACTTTGTTGTCTAACTTCCTGGATAAAATAAGTATTTTACAAAAAAAGAATAGGGTCTCACGCCATTTTAGATGAGATTTGATATTTGTTTATTTATTGTTTCTGCTATTTGAACACATTTCACTGTAAGTAATTCAGGTAGTTGAACTAGCATTTAATCATGTTTTAGAGGGAAGTCCCTATTTAAAACCATAAACTTAGAGAAATCAATTTTATTTGATTGAAAACAATAAATCCTTATTTACAAATATTTATTCGAAAATGATTGCACTGGGAACTACTATTAGACATTTTACCGTAGGAGCCTAGCCCCCCACTTCGAAGTAAGACTAATCTCTTTTATTTACTTATTTACAAAAATAATTTTTATAACAATTATTTTATCTTCATATAAAAAAACATTTGGCAGTGAATTGCTGCCGATCATTTGAAGCGTCATAATACATATTGTAACCTCAATTCATGAAGACAGCTTGCTATCTTACACATAGAAAGATGAGATTTATTTAAATAAATCACGATCGATTTTAATTCGTATGTCCTGAATCTATACTTAACGTAGCTAACTACTGCATTCGTATATTTATAACGGGCCCCATTTATATATATATATATATATATATATATATATATATATATATATATGTGTGTGTGTGTGTGTGTGTGTGTGTAAACACAACAAAAAAAAAACAACATATTTTACATAATAGAGAGACAAACACATCTTATGTTACACATGCTGAACCCCCACTAAAACTGCAATTCATTTAATCATAAAAAAATTCACATTCCGTTCTGCAATCCAACCGAATTTGTACAAATACATTTTAATCTATGTCTGACTTGTCCACCAAGTTTCAGTCATCGATCTCCTAAGGTTTAATCGCCGTTTAATTATATGCAGGGACACTTTGGTGATTGTCCCATCAATAGGAGGTTTGATCTTGAGTGGGCTTCACACTCACCAAACCGTAACCCCCAGGTTTGTATTCCTCGGCTTATCTCAAGGATAATTTCTATCTAAAGAATCTCCACAAACTAAACTGAAGATCCCCATAATAGGTCAAATCAAATCAGTGACAAGAAAGGAAAGTGTCAGATTTATTGACAATTTTTCACATCGTATCCAGGTGTGCTTTTCATTGACCGGCGATAAAAGCAAGACTGTTGGACATTCATGATTGAAACCTAGTGGGCAAGTCAAGAATAGAATAAAGCTTATTTGTACTAGATATGGTAGCATTGCAGGAAAGTTTGTAACGATTATTAATGATTCCATTTTGTTTGGGGTGTAACCGTGTATATATGAAAGAACACTAAACCGTCTGTTTGGTTTGCTGTTCCTTTTTCCACTTTTTCAATTCAATTCAATACAATATCAATTATAAAGCGACGTACCCTGAGGATTGTCTGTAGCAAAAGCCAACAAAGACGTACTTGCATCCCGTTACGATATTCATCAATTCTCAATGTAAAAGCAGTTCTCTGAATTTATAACCAATCAAATAAAGGAAATAATTCTCCCTTTTAAAATATGCATTGATAACAAAGCACATTTTTATGTGTGTTTAGTGTATTAAATGCTAACGGACAACGTAGCATAAAAATGAATTAGGTTCACAGCGTGCTCCTGATTCCAGCCCTGAACCCCATGTTGTAATTTTTATTCATGTTTTTAATTTCTGCAATTTTCAATGTTTTATTTATAAATAAAATTCAAAAATTAGAAATAAAATTAAATACTAAAATTTTAAAAACTAAAACGTTATTTTGATTTGAATTATTTGGATTATTCGGACTACTATTCTCATCTTGGATTTTATTCTCACAACGTTCCGGCCGATATAACATCCGACTTTCTTCAAGTGCATTTTGCTGAACTCGGGAATGTATATGCTTCGAGATCTTTTAGATTAAGATTGATAATCTGTATTATTTGGATTATTCGGACTACTATTCTCATCTTGGATTTTATTCTCACAACGTTCCGGCCGATATAACATCCGACTTTCTTCAAGTGCATTTTGCTGAACTCGGGAATGTATATGCTTCGAGATCTTTTAGATTAAGATTGATAATCTGTATTATTTGGATTATTCGGACTACTATTCTCATCTTGGATTTTATTCTCACAACGTTCCGGCCGATATAACATCCGACTTTCTTCAAGTGCATTTTGCTGAACTCGGGAATGTATATGCTTCGAGGTTTTTTAGATTAAGATTGATAATATGTATTATTTGGATTATTCGCACAACTTTTATTATATTGGATGTTATTCTCACAACGTTTCGGCCGATGTAGACACGTCGCACCTGAATAAAAGAAGAGGTTTTGTCGAGAATCTTCATGTTGTAATCGGGAATCTACCAGGGTGTTTGATACACATGCACACGTGGCGTATAAATCTGTTAAGTAATAATCAGTTCTAAATGACAGTCTTCTGGGGATTGAAGGTTCGGTCCTCACCTCAATACAGGCGATATCAAATAATAATAAAATAAAAAGTATTAGGGTTAGTGTATAGGGTTAGGGTAAGGAGAGCAGAGCAATCTAGCTTCCTAGATCAAATAAATGGTTCGGTTCAAAATTCCGGATAGATTCCCGAGTTAAACATAAAAATTATCGACAGAAGATCGGAGGTTACATCAGTTGAAACCTTGTGCGAATAACATCCAAGATGAGAACGGTAGTCCGAATAATCCAAATGACACAAATTATCAATCCTTATCTCAACAGTTCCAAAACATATTTATATTTTATGTTTATGAATGTCCGGCGCGAACGAAAACCCCACAATGTTATTGTAAACAATCACAAAAACAACACAAAATAAACACCACCATAAGAGTTTTCGTAATATTTTTTTGGTTTTATTTTGATATAGGAGTTTTCGTAATATTTTTTTGTTTTTATTTTGATATAGGAGTTTTCGTAATATTTTTTTGGTTTTATTTTGATATAGGAGTTTTCGTAATATTTTTTTTGTTTTTATTTTGATATAGGAGTTTTCGTAATATTTTTTTGGTTTTATTTTGATATAGGAGTTTTCGTAATATTTTTTTGGTTTTATTTTGATATAGGAGTTTTCGTAATATTTTTTTGGTTTTATTTTGATATAGGAGTTTTCGTAATATTTTTTTGGTTTTATTTTGATATAGGAGTTTTCGTAATATTTTTTTGGTTTTATTTTGATATAGGACATTTGGGATCTTTCTTGATTGTGTTTTTCATTTGCATCTGCTCTTTTGAAAGGTGACCACAAAGTTTCGACTATGGGTATAATAAAAGTTATTAGTTCTTGAAATAAAGTAAGGAAAAAAAAGACCTAATGAAACTGTTTTTTAATAAAATATTTTATGTTACCATTCATTTATTTTATCCTCCATTCTATAATAAAGAACAAGTGCCGGGCGAAACTATTTCACGTGTTTATAGGAAAGCAAAAAACAAATAACAAGTCAGACAACCCCCAACATCGTAAACGAATTCAGAAAAAACTCCACTCTATTTCTATAATGAGACATTTTCTTTTTTCTTTCCTTCTTTCTTTATATACCGATTTATACGGTTTTTCTTTTTTCATCTCTTTTAAACATTCCAATTTGAGACGTTTTCTTTTTTATCTTTTTTTTAAATTTCACCGATTTATAAGAATTTATATTATATATGAATAATAATATTAGTGCGAACACTGGCGAAACATAATTGTTGCCGTCATTGTTGACGGAGGATATACTGTAAAATTTCATTTAAGATCGAATAATTCCCTGATTTTTATTGATTTTTTTTTAATCAGAGGTATTCATTTTATTGTTTAAAACAAATCTATATACTATTCCATGAAAAAAGCCAGTATACTGAAATCATATACCCTTAATAGGGTTAAGATGAAAATTCATATACACTAAATGTACAAAAGCAAGGAAATTCCCAAATTTTCACACTTTTATTGTAATTAAGGATATGCGAGCACAACAGGGCTACGTATTTTACTGGTAGGAATTTTTCTTCAGCGCACCTCACACACTTCATCCACTCATGCATAGAGATTTATACTGTAGTGATGTGATAATGAAATGGTTTGGTTGATATGTAGTCATACCCTTAATGATAATAAGTGTTAAAATTATGGAATTTCCTTGCTTTTGTACATTTAGTGTATAAGAATTTTTATCTTAACCCTATTAAGGGCATATGATTTCAGTATACTGGCTTTTTTCATGGAATGTCACTACTTTTGTAAAGGCTATGCCTCAATACAATGCCTTCACATAAGGTTCTTTGGAATTTTCTGCAAAACTAAGGTATATGGTAAACTGAAATTAAAATGCCATTAACTAGACCCTAGAACCTCTATCTCTGCAAAAAATCAGCTGAATCCATCAAATAGTTGATGAGATAAAGGATGGCACATACATACGTACGTACACACAGATAACATGATTTCATGATTGAACTTTCTGGATCTCTGGGTTGCCTTGACTGACGATGCTGAAATTCTACACACTTATAGAACCTATCAAATAAAAATTTTGTGCAAAGTTTTAACTAATTTCGTTTATTGGTTTTTAAGTTATGATTGATAAAAGAAATGAGATTTTCAGCATAGGCCATTCTTAGGGTCTATAAAGGGATAGAGCGCTCTCGCGCCTCCCTTGATTAAAAAACGTTATGGTGTTTTTTCAGTGTGTCTGTTCGTATGTAAATGGTAACATGTAATTTGTTGACGAAAAAAGGAATGGACAGAGTACGCAATATTAATGCGGTAATTGTTATGGTGTCAATACCCGAGTTCAAATCACACGCAAGTCTAAAGGATTTTTTGATTGGAGACGTGTTATATAAATTTAGAAATTAACATACAATAGTAACGTAAAAACATTACATATTTTTTTAAGCAATTTCAACTAAGTGACCTTTTTTGATAATCCGCAGAAAAGTAGACATAAAGGGTGTTTGGCATTAGTTTAAAGCGAATTCTTTTTGCTTAAAAACATTATTTCAATTTTTATTTTTGCCAAATAAAAACAATACGTAAATACATTCATTGTAGTTACTTACTCTCTAATGCAAATGCTAAGTAGCTTTTTTCATTCACGAAATTTCACAAATATTTTTTTATTCATACTAGCTATAAAGCGGTCGAAACTAGGCAAAGATGGAAATTGACTTACCCAAGTACTGTACGAACACCACTAAAAGAGCAGGTATAAACAAACTACTTTTTTAACTTTAACTTCCATTCCTCATTTCGATGAACAGACGAATGTCGTCTCAGCATCTCGTTAAAAAGCTCTGTCTGTCAGACGTGTCCAGTTTGTAGCAGCCTCATCTTAACAAAAACCATCTTGTTTTTGTTGGTCACGCATTTTTTGTGTGTGGTTTTTGGTTTTGTTGGGGGTTTTCTTTTTACTATTTTGTTTGTTGACGCTTTTGTTTGAAGGGGATGTTTTTAAGTATTTTTTTTTCTTTCTTGTGAAACAATTCAATTGCGGCTTTGTTGTCGATAAGTTATCTTTCACGAGCAAATCACCTCTGTTTTTTTAACTGGCGGGCAAAACGTGAGTGACAAGGAGGGTCCCGTCTTCTGACAGGCAGGTCTTGATTAGAATCCCACGAGAGGGAGGGGGATATACACACCACCAAAATCATTAACCTTTTTTCGTCAAAATTCCGTCCTGTTTTTCACAAACACACACACACACACACATATATACAATAATTTTCATAGATAAATATTAAATTATATTTACCTACAGACGACGTAGTTTCGAGTTTATGATCTTATCAGTGCAAAGGAGTGATAATTTCAGATGATCACAACGCTCGAACCCGATTCATAGAGTCACCTTTGACTGCGCACGTTTTCGCTCTATCCTCTCCCTCTCTCTCTCTCTCTCTCTCTGGTATTTCCCTTTTATTCTTTTTTGAGTATACCTTTATACTTTATATATATATATATATATATATATATATATATATATATATATATGTTTTTTTATGTATTCATCAATGTTTCGTCTTTATTTGTAAGACTTCCTCAGGGTGATAATTTTAAGAAGAATGTCATGCAAGTACATAGAAATATTAGGTTGACATGATGGGTTAATGGGAAGAAGTAGTAGTCACTACTGGGAGCGCAGGACCAAAGTCGGTGGCATGGAGTGAAATGAATGTGGATGGATGTGAGTGAAAAAGGGGAGGGGTGGAAGTGTTAGTGAATTTTCACTCACAGCCATCCACATTAATTTCACTCCATACCACCGACTTCTCTCAGCCCGGACTCTCTCTCTCTCTCTCTCTCTCTCTCTCTCTCTCTCTCTTTCTATATATATATATATATATATATATATATATATATATATATATATATATATATATATATATATATATATATATATATATATAAATATTTGTTATTGTTTATATTTTTATCTATGGACGTATACGTTTCGTCTTTTTTCAATCAAGACTCATCAGCATAGAAGTACGACTATTCACCACCGGTCACACGATTCGAAACCCTGGACTACAAGTATTTTCCAACCCAGTCCAACGTCACTAACCGCTAGGCCAGTTCTGAACAGCTTATAAACAATGATAATTTTAACACATTAACGGCGGCGAAGCGAACAGGCATTCAAACTTCTATAAGTGAAGGAACGATGCATAAAGCAAGTGACGCTACGCTGTGTTACTACTACCATTTTAAAGCGCTCTACTTTTTAACAAGGAGCTTCAATATATATATATATTATTAAATATAGAACTAATATTCCAACGTAATGGAAAATGAAAGAAGGAAAAATAAAATTATTATTAATGTCTTCATCAACGTTTCGTCTTTATTTGAAGACTTATTCAGGATGATTGGTTTGAAGAAAATAACACAGAAGGTACAACGTATTTCAAACAATTAAATGGTAGGTAATTTAGAATATTTTGATTTCATCAAAGAATGACTTCCTGTTTCCTTCACCTCCCATATGCAGTCGGTGTCCTTTTCTTAAATTTGACTTTCTTAATTAAAACTGATTGGAGTTGTTTAGATAACCCAAACCAAAATATAAAAAGCTACCGTTAATTAATCGGTTGGTTAATTTATTTGTAAGTGTGCCTGTTTCTTTTTTGTTAACCAAAATTGATATTTAACTAATTAAACTGTTTTCAAATCATTTTAAATGTGTTTTACTACTTATTACTAGCACGCCATCAAAGTTGTTTTTAGTTGTTGGTTTCTCGGCTCATTAGCCGAGACAAGGCATGCCCACCCACGTTTGGTATGATTTGGATCTATCCAGATGTGTTACTCTTCCAAAAACCAGCTGTTTGTTCCTCATTTTAAGAATATGCAGATGGACTGCATTTAATTCGCCCTTAATAAAACGTGTCATCAATTTTTGTATAGATAGACTGTGTGATTATCCGCACATGGTAGCAGCAAATAATAAACGCACCGGTAGACACCGGTACACTATCGCCAGTTAAAACAATAACAAAAAATCACGTGACATTATAGGCGATAATAAGTCGAGCACAAAAGTTAGCAGGTTATTCTGGTCTATATGTACAGCGCTAGGCTACAAATTTTTACATCGATGTTCGATCCCTGCCCGGTTAATCATATTGATGACAGCTCATAGCCAGAAACACGTGTCCATTTCTTCCTTTTAGGCATCCAAAAATTAATTGATGAATTAATTAATTAAAAAATCTCTATATATAAAAATTGATTGCACGTCCGATTAAGAGCGAATTAAATGCAGTCCTCTGCATATTCTTAAAACACACTCAGGGTAGTGACAAATAATGAACGCACCAGTAAAAACCGGTCCACTATCGCCAGTAAGAACAATTTAAAAAATCAGCGTTAATATATATATATATATATATATATATATATATATATATATATATATATATATGAACAGAGATAGATTGATATAAGTAATATATATATATATATAATTTCACGTATATGCGCATATACTATTCTAAAGTAATATAATATGTTATATATAATATATATATATATATATGTATATATATATATATATACATATATGTATATTCAGTATTTACTTCAACAGTGCTCAATACATAAGTAAAGCTTATTAGTAGTATCAAAATATATTCATGGCAAATATATTTAAGTAAGAAATTATCCTGATGATTACATTGAGGAATGAAAGGTAAAAGTTTCTGTGTCGCTTGCTCGCCATAAATATGTGTTGATATTACATATACACACACGCACATGCACATATATATATATATATATATATATATATATATATAGAGAGAGAGAGAGAGAGAGAGAGAGATGGATAGATAGATAGATAGATAGATAGATAGATAGATAGATAGATAGATAGATAGATAGATAGATAGATAGATAGATAGATAGAGATAATCAACGGATTAAGGTAAGTCGATAGGTGCCTAAAGAGCTGACGTTGCGAACGCGATTTTCCCCGATCAAGACTAATCAGAATCGAATCGTTTCCTCGACGTCTTTAGGGCTGTTTCTAAATTGTTGAGTAATTATTGTCGCCCTGGGAATGGCGGTCCAACATACGGAAGGGATCGTCGGAACTTTCGTCAGCGAAAACCTACTTTAATACTTTGGCTCCGGGAAGCTTTTCCGACCCGAAATTTGATGGCTAACGTGGTTAGGCCACAAACCATTTAACGCGAATACTTCGCGCGTTGTTAGCCTCATCAGCCAGATGGGGCGGCGGGAGCGGCGTAGGCGGCGGCGGGGAAAATGCCCGCGTTATTTAAACCTGTTATCATCAGTCGGAAGGGTCAATCGTGCGAAATACAAGGCAATTTCGCTGGTTAATTTCGAATAAAAGGTTGCCTCATCTCTTACTCTTTCTTTCTCTCTCTCGCTCTATCTCCCCCCTCCCCTCTCTCTCTCTCTCTCTCTCTCTCTGTATATATATATATATATATATATATATATATATATATATATATTGGCGTTCGAGTCTCGGTGTGTGGATACACTAGCTACGTCTATAGCAACACTAATGAGTACTCGTCTTTCGAAAGGTCTTGTAATGTGGGCTATATTTAGTTTTGTTCAATTTAGTTAATGGAAAAGTAATGAAAATGGGATGGAAGCACTTCATTAAAAATTCAGATACCTCCGATTTTTTGTGGTATTAGTCATCAATTCATATATTCGCAAAATTTTATTTTCGTTTTGGTATTAAAAAAATGTAGCGTTCACAACCTCCCATTTGAAAAGTCAAATATTTCAGATTTGCATTGAAAATCCATAATCATTAGACACCAATAAAGCTAAATTGCCTCAATTTCAATTTCTTCTTAAGACCCCTTAAAGTTTAGACATTTTCTACAATCAGAATCATTTAATGGATTTTGATCAAAACTAGAATAAGGATTCTAGACATAATGTTTAACATCATTATATCTTGATTTTAATCTTCTGTCAGAGGATAACAAGTGGTGCAAACTGTCCTGTTAAGGGAATTTATTGTACCCATCTTAATTTATTGTACCCATATATAAATTTGCCAGATGGTGTGGTCTAGATTAAAAAACATGTTTTGTTCATTGTTGGGTTTTTGTATTTTATTTTTCAATGTTAAAGCTAAATATTTGTTTTATTTGTTTATTGACCTAATTTAGTGATGGTATTCATGTTCAGAATGAATATCCGTCTCTCTCTCTCACCAGATGATGTATTTATACACACACGCACACACACACACACACATACACACACATATATATATATATATATATATATATATATATATATATATATATATATATATATATATGCATATGAAGTAAGTTGAGATGAACAAAATTAGAACATTATTTAGATCTGTTCCAAGAATTCCAACACAACGAACATTTTTCGTACGATGGTTTCTAGAACAATTTGGCAAATTTTATTTGTAATTGTACTTTAGATGAAAGGTCTCTTTATCAGCAACCCTTGTGACATCACATATAGAGGTCAAGCAAGAAAAACATCAAATGTTAGTATTATTAAAAAAACACATATTCCAGTCAATATGGAAAGCAGAACATCAATTTCACACTACTCCATTTGTAAGATCCATAATGATAATAGTAAGGAAAATATATAGGATACAGCAAATTAAAATATTTAAATACAAAAGAACAAGTCTAAAATATAAATACTACTACTACTACTACTACTACTACTACTACTACTACTAACAATAACGATAATAATAATAATAATAATAATAATAATAATAATAATAATAATAATAATAATAATAATAATAATAATAATAATAACACGCAGGCAAATGGTACAAATGAGGGGCCCCGTGTGCCTGGAAGTGTGTAGGTCCAGTAGTTTTTATTATGGGAAGGGGTGAACTTAGTTCGCGTTCGGTGCAGGTCGAAGGGACATCCATTTTGGGACAGTTAGATTTGTCATCAGAGTGGGTGATCCCGAGAAGTCATAACAACTGGTGAGACTTGACCAACTTTAAAAGTGAAGTTCAATAAAGGTCAACCCAGTTCTGGTGATGATCTGTATGACAGGACAAAGGACTATGACGTCACTCCTTTTTTTCGTGAGAAACTAAGGTTTGGAAATCAGTCACGAGTTTTGCAGCAAGCGGGACGGTCGACCTATTTGAAGTGCTCAGGAAGTGGGAGCGTGAAATCGAGAATGTAATCGCTCGTCATGATGACTGGATCTCTGGGAGATCCAGTAGCAATTATCGTCGCATCCCCCAGCGAGAAGAATGAATGAGGATCGAGAGAATGAATGGAAACAAAACCCTTTTCGCAACGCACGAATAAAAGGTTGAATCTCTCTGAAGAAAAACGTCTCCGCGTTTCTCTTCTTCCTGTCGATAAAATGTATCAACAGATCGAATATCATCAACACAAATCACAGCCAAGGACGCACAACGGGAGCGACGGTATCAACGGCGATGACGACCAAGCGACGAACGAAAATGTAAGGTAACTTTTTTGTGCATAACATTATCTGTAAAACGAAAAGAACCAAAAATCGAAAGATATGCCTAACGAACTATGTTGAATGAACTATGTTTAAAAATCCGTAATTTGAAATGTTTAAAGAACAGTTGTTTTAACAGAACCAAAACTCGAAAGATATGCCTAACGAACTATGTTGAATGAACAATGTTTAAACATCCGTAATTTGAAATGTTTAAAAAACAGTTGTTTCAACAGAACCAAAAATCGAAAAATATGCCTAACGAACTATGTTGAATGAACAATGTTTAAAAATCCGTAATTTGAAATGTTTAAAGAACAGTTGTTTTAACAGAACTAAAAATCGAAAGATATGCCTAACGAACTATGTTGAATGAACAATGTTTAAAAATCCGTAATTTGAAATGTTTAAAGAACAGTTGTTTTAACAGAACCAAAAATCGAAAGATATGCCGAACGAACTATGTTGAAGTAACAATGTTTAAAAATCCGTAATTTGAAATGTTTAAAGAACAGTTGTTTTAATAGAACTAAAAAAACAAAAGATATGCCTAACGAACTATGTTGAATGAACAATGTTTAAAAATCCGTAATTTGAAATGTCTAAAAAACAGTTGTTTTAACAGAACTAAAAATCGAAAGCTATGCCTAATGAACTATGTTGAATGAACAATGTTTAAAAATCTGTAATTTGAAATGTTTAAAGAACAGTTGCTTTAACGAAAATTAATGTGTAATAGGTTGACAGTTTAAAGGCCTAAAAAAGAAAATGTCGCTTGAAAGTGCCTTACGGAAAGTGTTTAAAAACGATTGAACCCGCTTAATAATCTTCTCACAAACTTTCGTATTGTTTTCGGTACACCAGAAGATTAATTCACAAGCGTTATGTAACTAATGCCTTTTTGGGACCGTAACCACTTGTTTAAGTGGTTTATGAGAACTGCCGCGATCCAGGCAGGAGCAGTGACTATGCAATAAATCCCCTTTTTGTTCCGCGCCCCTTTTATAAAGGGCTATGCAACACAAACATAAACCAGAGACAGTACTGGAAAACGAAAAACACAAAATCCTTCGGGATATGGAGTTGCAAACAGATAAGCTCATACAAGCAAGTCGACCAGATGTCATAATAATCGACAAGAAGGAAAAATCCTGCCAAATCATAGATTTTGCTTTGCCAGCAGACGACAGGATGAAGATCAAGGAGATAGAAAAACGAAGCAATTACACGGAACTAGCCAAAGAATTGAAAGGGATATGGAGTATGACGAAAGTCAATATAATACCAATAATCATAGAGGCACGAGGAAGAATGCCCTAAAACGTGGAAAAATGACTGGGAGCAAGTGGAATCAAATCGAAGACTGACACAATGCAACGGACGACAATAATAAAACAGCTGAAATCTTTAGGAAAATCCTTGAAAGCTGAAACCAACTCACATAAGCTACGAATGCTGACCAGTAACATAGAAGGTGCAATAGGAAGAAAACAAAACACAGAAAAAACACACCACATGAAACCAAGGTATAGAAAAGGCAAGATATTTCATAAACTATCCCCACCCACCCCACCCCCAAAAAGTGATGGAACCAGCCTCGGCTGATACCACACAAAATAGTCGTGAAGGGTCAAGAAGGATTGAAATACCGAGGAGGGAGAGCACTAGCCAGACCTTTACTGGAATAGTGCGGAGAGTACTAGGCCATTGGGGGGGGGGGGGCTTATTGCCATCTAAATCCCAGAGAAGACCAAAGAATCTCAGTTTGGAGGGAATTATTTAGTTAAAGTTGTTATTAATAATTTGTGACCTTGTTTAGTTGTCTCCCCACGAGGGTAGAGTTAGATACTAAGTATGTTTTTAATGTGGGGGGATCTAGCTCTCCAAAAAGGTCACTTTACATTGGGACAAAAATTAGGATTTAGGACTAAAAAGATAAAGTGTAGTATCAGAACAGATACTACACTTTCAATTATTGATTTGCTAAAAAGATATGATATATATTTTGACAAATTAGGTACAAGGATGTTGTTTTTGTGAACATTTTCTGACAAATGAAAATCACCGCCAATCACAGAAATGAAAAGAATAATTCTTTTATTTAATAATTTCTCTCCTATATAAATTCATTTACAAAGAGATGTTTGCTTCTTTAAAATTTAAAAAAAATATTAATTAATTAAGTATTAATTAATTATTTTTTAATCCCTAAAAATTATTTTCCATCAGATGGATGAAAATTATCAATGAATTGTTTGTCAATAACAAACTTTCTCAATATGAGATATCCAATTAATGTCCTAAAAATACCTGGCTACAAAATCCTCAGGATGAGAAAGAATATCGAGTGAGTCACATTATTTGGGGTGGAATTACTCTCCGGTTGCACATTCTTCGGAATGACCCTTATAAGATCGCGATAAATCCGAAAAATTCTATCACACGCAAATAAATTGATTCATCTACAAGTTTACCAACGTGCATTGTTTTTATAACTTATACAAAAACTGAACATATCGGTTTTTATAAATTTTGTTTCAGCGCAATATTATACAAAAAAAATATGACGTAAAAGAATTGTTAGTTGATTTTTTTCAAATTAATATGCTATATTTATATTTTTAACCTCATTAAATTACAGTTGTTCTTTTTAAGAAAAAATTTGCGATACAAAAAGGTCAAAATATCGAAAATAGTCTATATAAACGACCTTACATCGACCCCATTAATTGAACTCTTTCGATAGGGCGCCTATAGGGCGTTATCGTTACTGGAATGGGGAATTTAAAACAGAATCGGTAATTGTATCGAAATCGGGAAAGATATTATAATTGTATATATATATAAGAGGTTTATGTAGTTTACTTGAAGCATTGTTTATTGGTATATAGAAATGTGATACTTAGAAGGCAATACAATGCAGAGGTGTGACAGATATCCACAAGTTGGAGCAAATAAGACATATAATGGTTGAACAAACTAATTAGTTTCAACCTTAATACAATGTGTACATACATATATATTTTTTTTTCCTTTCACAAACACATATATATCTGTCTATCTACACAATGTTATGTAATACCTGTATCAAGATGGTCTGGTGGAAATTCCGTATGATATAATTTTTTTTTTATTTTAATATTTCGGGAACTCTTTCTTCTTCAGCTCAACTCAAATTCAAGCGTGCATATGAAGGTGGCCGTAAGATTTAGTCTCGCAGAAAATACCGGTTAGATTTTAAATTCCAAACCAGATTCAAAAATAAAATAAACTTTTTTTTTTAATTATTATTTATTTTATTTTATTTATTAATATTTTATTTATCTACTTTTTATCTAATTTATTTATTCATCTATTTACTTTATTAATTTTCTTTTTGTTTTTACTTTTTAGAATCTTTCCTTTTTTTGTCGTTAAATTTTAAATTCTAATCTAAAAAAATTTAACCAAGTCTATTCGTTTAAATTAATATGTCGGTTAGTACTGTCATTAAACATTGCATTATCTGTTCGTTTTAAATTATTGTGTATATTTATATTTAGTTCATTTATTTAGTTTATTCTATTTTTAAATATGTATATTTACTTAATTCATTGCATATTATCTGTTCATTAATGATTCGTGTAACGCTAAGACAACAATGAAAGGGAGGTAATTCAGTTCATGTGTTGTTTACGTCGCTTATAAATTAGTTATTTCTAATAGTTAGGCTAAAATATTGTTATAATGAATGTTTCATTTCTTTTTTCATTTTTTTTTCTTCGTTACACGAATCATTAATGAACAGATAATATTGAATTAATTAATGAAATATACATATTTAAAAATAGAATAAACTAAATAAATGAACTAAATATTAATATACACAATTATTTAAAACGAACAGATAATGCAATGTTTAATGACAGTATTAACCGACATATTAATTTAAAAGAATGACTTGGTTTTAAAAAAAATTTAGATTAGAATTTAAGAAAAAAAAGGAAAGATTCTAAAAAGTAAAAACAAAAAAAAAGTTTAATAAAGTAAATAGATGAATAAATAAATTAGATAAAAAGTAGATGAATGAAATATTAATAAAAAATTAATAATAATTTTTAAAAAAAATTATGTTTAAAATTTAACCGGTATTTTCTGGGAGACTGAATCTTACGGCTTCCTACATATGCACGCTTTAACTTGAGTTGAGCACGATTCTGAAGAAGTAAAGAGTTTCCGAAATATTAAAATAAAATAAAAATATTATATCATACGGAATTTCCTACATATGCACGCTTTAACTTGAGTTGAGCACGATTCTGAAGAAGTAAAGAGTTTCCGAAATATTAAAATAAAATAAAAATATTATATCATACGGAATTTCCACCGGACCATTTTGATACAGGTATTACATAACATTGTAACATTGTGTAGATAGACAGATATATATGTGTTTGTGAAAGGAAAAAAAATTAAATATATATATATATATATATATGTGTGTGTGTGTGTGTGTGTGTGTGTGTATGTACACATTGTATTAAGGTTGAAACTAATTCATTTGTTCCACCATTATATGTCTTATTTGCTCCAACTTGTGTCCATCCGTCACACCTCTACATTGTATTGCCTTCTAAGTATCACATTTATATATATATATATATATATAGAGAGAGAGAGAGAGAGAGAGAGAGTGAGAGAGAGAGAGAGATAGGGGAGAGCGATAACATTTGCATTAAATGCAGGTATATATACTGTCCAATGCAATAATAACCATAGATAGAAGTTGGTGATACTCAACGTGAACTAAAAAAGGCTTGGTGAACATAAAAGAGATATAAATAATAACAATACTCTAAATGTACTGTTCTCTCATACATTGCAACATGATCATTCTTTTAACTTTAAACAAGCTAGAGTCATTAAATTATTTTTTCATAAATCTTAGCAAAGACTTCTTGAATCAGCAGTCATTATGAACTATAACACAATTAAACAACGTACCGGCTTCTACAATTTATTTCCTTTAATCAGCAACCTTAGACTAACCGAATAAAGCTTTAGTTTAGCTCCGGGCTAGCTATTTTACACTACATTTAAAACAAAACTTCATTGATAACATCGATATTAAAATACATTTTTAAGAAAACAATCATTCCGCATAATAAACGCATCACACATTTTGAACTCTTACAGCTATGATTCGTACGAAATAAGACCAAAACATTATTTTCATGTCATATATTTTTTTAAATTCTGACTAATATGCTTAAAAACAATTCTGTTCAAGTCAGAAACGCACCACATTTAAATCAAGTTTCAGAAAGGAAGATTAATGCAGGCAAATTTACGCACGTTTCGAAACATTTTTCATTCAATGTTGTCACAAGACAAAAACTAATTTGTTTTCTCCTTGGTCAGCTCTAAACATAGATGTTTCTCATGAGAAAATTACAGATAGAAACAAACGCTCGGGCGATAAACAACACATAACCAAGCAGAAACATGCAGATGAAAAAGTGTTTGTAATAAGAAGATTCGCCATAAAGATTCAACGTTAAATATAAATTCTGAATAAATTCGGCATGTTGCTGGAATCGATTTAACAATAAAAAACGGTTTCTCTCACTAAAGAGGGAGAGCTTCTTCACAAGGGATATAATTTAATTTCAAGGAATATGAGATTTTTTTCAGATAGTGTTCAATGGCAAAACTCGTATTTTACCATTATTTCTTATTATTATCAGGAATCTTATTAATTATCTAAGAATAAATAAGATATACAATGTTGTTTAAGTTTAAATGAATAGTTTAGATTAGCAGAGAATTCATTTCATGCAAATTTTATATTGTATATTATAGCAGTTATTTAATTAGTTTGAATTATGCTAAGGATTATGTTTTTAAAAAAATGATGTTTGTAAAAGGGGCATTTTTTCTGAGTCATAATTTTATTGATTCTAGTGAAGTTATGTTTAGAATAATACAGAATTGTTTATCCAAAACAACGTATACACTAGTAAGTAGAGTTATTTTCCATGTTCATAAGCAAGTTGTTTATTTCTTACTAAGTTGTATCTTTCTAACTATTATTTAATTAATTATTAATTATACTGAAATCGAATGTTAACTAAATTATAAGTGTTATTGTTAATAAAACTTTTGGTTTTAATTTACTTCAATAATAGTGAGTTAGTTATATTTAAGATAATCTCTAGTATGGATTCGCATGTTTTTATTTGTTTTAATCAAGCCAATACATCGTCAGATAAAAACTATGTGATATGGATTGCACTGTTAACTGTGATTGAATTCATTTAAACCCAAAGGCATATAATTGTAAAGTTAAGCTGTAAATTACAACAGAATTGATCATGTAGGTTCTACAACATGTAAGTGGATTTAAATTGGTCGTATTTCAATATCATTATGTGTATACAAGCGGAGATTATTTCAGATTTCGTGTTTAAACGATTAAAATCTGTTTTCATCATTATTTATTAGGCTTCATCCATACACACATTACAATATTTTGAACCTGCTTATTTAGAATTTGAATATGTGTTTATGTGCTGTTTAAATGGCTGCCACAACCGATTTTTACCTAAGTTACTGGCTAAGTTGCGTCAACACAAACGTAATGTGAATATTTTAAACACCGCGCGAGTGTAGAACGATCGAAATTGTAACGAGTGGTAATAAATGCGGTCCACCACAACACATCCGCACCACAAGATAAGTGCATGTTACTATCATTTATTGTTGATATAGATCTCTCTAGTAATATAAAGAATCATATGTCTAGTCTTAATTCGATTCTGTTCTGATGTGGAACAGTTACATTTCTTGCTATATATATATTACTATGTATTTAGAGGGGGATGGGTTGAGGGAGGAAATCTGGCGTGACTGTATCGTCACGTGTGAAGAGGTAAAACAAGCTCTTGGTCTCTCTTTTTCGGATTTCATCAGGTATAGGTATATTTTTACTAATGAGTCACCACTAATCACAGGCATAAGCCACTCGAGGTAAAGCGTTAATGAGGTGGGTAGAGTGTCCATTGAATTCGGACGAATATTATGAGAGGATTGAAAATGATGAATGAAATGAACAAAATTGGATTAGTTATGAGGAGGTTGATTTTCTGACTTTGGATTTGAATACGATCATGTCGCAGGTAAGCAGTCAGGTGGTAATGTGTTCTACGGATGGACAGTTATTGGAAGGAAATTTTGTTCATGAAAATTCCGTTTGTTAAGGACACGAAAGAAAAGGGTTATTTTTAGTTGTGGTAGAGGATGAGTTCTTGTTGTAAATATCCTACAAGGAAGAACATGGGATTGAAACTTAGTCAAACACTTTCCGTGAAAATATCTAGAGAGTAGAAAAAGACTAGCAACGTCTCTTCTGTGAGAAAAAAGAGGTCGATAACAGAAGAGATCATCTTCCACCTGGAACGCAAAGTCGCTTTTGAACTCTGTTAATGCAAGAAAAAGTGACCCGAGCGGCACCTCCACAGATGTGGCAGCGGTACTCCATCTTCGGGCGTATCTAAATCTTATATTGCATGATTTCTGAGGCGGTAGAAGGATCTAACCAATTTTCCAGCAACCTTAGCAACGGACTGGATATACTTCTTCCATTTTAGATGGAGACTAAAAGTCAACCCCAGGAGCTTATCAAACCAATGGGTTTTCTAAAGTCGTGATCCATTCCTTTCAATTGAGCGTATTTTGGAATCTAGCTTCTTGCATTTGTTCACGTTTCCAAACTTAAGTCATTTTTATAGACCCTTTTCGGTACGGGTATTTTAGCTAGTGATTAAAAGAATATTATATTTTTCTTCATTATTCATTTACATATATTTGGGGATCCAATCTCTTAAGTTATTAAAAGTTCGAAGTATGTTTCCTTATTCTGGACCCGTCGTGGGACATGTATTACACACACACACACATGTATATATATATATATATATATATATATATATATATATAAATAAATAGAGAGAGAGAGAGAGAGAGAGAGAGAGGGAGAGAGAGTAAGATAGGGTTGGTGTTTGCTAGATCGACAGAGAGATAGACAGTATTACTTGGATTATTAGCGTTAATTAAATGGAAGTACCAAGTCTGGTGACTCTACTCTAGGGAAATAGTCGTCCATTGCTGTCCAGCGTGATTGGGACGTAATTATTCGTCCGCCTTCTCTCCTGGGAAACCCTGCTTGATTACTACCACAGTCTGACCGATAGAGGTTGTCTGAAAAACGGCGGGCCGTCGTACGATGATCGCAAAGTTCTGGTCAGAAATGCTCATATTGGTGTATCGATAGACGATGAATTTGCATATCTATATATCTATCTCACTATCTTTATATCTATCTATAAATAAATACTAGTAGGACCCAGTGGAAATTCCACGGTTGCTCTTTACCGTTTTCTCGCTCTTCTTACCGTACAAACACATATTAGCAATATATATATATATATATATATATATATATATATATATATATATATATATATATATATATATATATATATATGTGTGTGTGTGTGGGCGTGTGTGTATATAAAACTCAATGTTTATTTGTGGGTTTGTGTGTTTCCTATATAATGAAAGGTTAGATGATAATATATATATATATATAAACTCTAAAAGTATATTCTTATGTCAAATTTAGCAGGGGAGATAATCGAAGTGTTCCCCAATATCTAGGTGCAACTCTATAGAGGCTATGAAGACATAATCCCTTTAAAACTTCAAATATATCCTATTTTTATCAAATTTGAATCATATATATACATTTTTTAGGACACAATAAAAGTAGTCCGAATCTTCGAGTGCCTCCTAAGGGCCAAAACTCATTTAAAAACTTCAAATGTATCATATTTTTATGAAATTTTAATCATATATATAAAATATTTAAGAGATGTCAATAAAAGTAGCCCGAATCTACAAGTGCCCCCTAAGGGCCAAAATTCATTAAAAACTTCAAATATATCCTATTTTGATGAAATTTATATCATATGTATTAAATTGTCCAGAGAAGACAAATGAAGTGGTTCCAAATCTATGTTACTCTATGTGCCGAATATCTACGTGTCCCCCCCCCCCCCGCCAATCTCTAAGTGACCATTGAACTAGTGATGGGAAGATTTTTTAAAATTTCCCCATTCTGATACGAAATTTGTTACTTTTTTTAATTTTCAAATTACTGTAAAAAAGTGTAATGTCCGCATATATGTTTGCAAACGTAGAAATACAATTAGGAAGTGTCGTATATTACAAGAGTAGATCTTTTTAAATATTTTTATCGTATGTTTTCCTTGAAATTGATTGAAAATTGTGATACAACTAAACATTTATTTTTCTTTAACACAAAACCGATTTGCATTATTTCGTCGTTAATGTAGGAAATGCTATTTGAATTTTTTAAAACAAAACCGATTTGCATTATTTCGTCGTTAATGTAGGAAATGCTATTTGAATTTTTTAAAACAAAACCGATTTGCATTATTTCGTCGTTAATGTAGGAAATGCTATTTGAATTTTTTAACACAAAACCGATTTGCATTATTTCGTCGTTAATGTAGGAAATGCTATTTGAAATTTTAAAAACAGAACCGATTTGCATTATTTCGTCGTTAATGTAGGAAATGCTATTTGAATTTTTTAACACAAAACCGATTTGCATTATTTCGTCGTTAATGTAGGAAATGCTATTTGAATTTTTTAAAACAAAACCGATTTGCATTATTTCGTCGTTAATGTAGGAAATGCTATTTGAATTTTTTAAAACAAAACCGATTTGCATTATTTCGTCGTTAATGTTGGAAATGCTATTTGAATTTTTTAACACAAAACCGATTTGCATTATTTCGTCGTTAATGTAGGAAATGCTATTTGAAATTTTAAAAACAAAACCGATTTGCATTATTTCGTCGTTAATGTAGGAAATGCTATTTGAATTTTTTAAAACAAAACCGATTTGCATTATTTCGTCGTTAATGTAGGAAATGCTATTTGAATTTTTTAAAACAAAACCGATTTGCATTATTTCGTCGTTAATGTAGGAAATGCTATTAGAATTTTTTAAAACAAAACCGATTTGCATTATTTCGTCGTTAATGTAGGAAATGCTATTTGAATTTTTTAAAACAAAACCGATTTGCATTATTTCGTCGTTAATGTAGGAAATGCTATTTGAATTTTTTAAAACAAAACCGATTTGCATTATTTCGTCGTTAATGTAGGAAATGCTATTTGAATTTTTTAAAACAAAACCGATTTGCATTAGTTCGTCGTTAATGTAGGAAATGCTATTTGAATTTTTTAAAACAAAACCGATTTGCATTATTTCGTCGTTAATGTAGGAAATGCTATCTGATTTTGATTAAATTCGAACCATATCTATAAGACACTAATTCATAGAGTTTTAGCTTCTTTCGACTATATTAGGGACGAAGCGGGATGATGGAGCAGTAAAAACATCGAAAGTAATATTTTGTTATGAACATAGTGAAAAGTAATGATTCTCATTCAATCCCGAGCAACGTCAGGTTTCCTGCTAATTTTTAAATATATAAAATCAACATTTTCACCTTTCCATTTGTTTATAAACTGTATGAATTTAAATCATTTTAAAATAAATAATCTATTTCTTCTCACCTTAAAAAGAATTATCAGCTAAATAAAACGAATTTCACTTTTATGAATTTAAAATTGTATCAATTAGATTATTAAACTTTGACAGGTTGTGAGTTAGGAAAATTGGTAGGTGAACTACTAAAATTAAAATGTGTATGTTGTTTAGAAAAGAATATGTAAAATTAAAAACCTATTTTGATGAATACTCTAAACTGATCGGAAAATGCGGGAGAAGCTTAATTGATTTCAAAAAATGAGAACGCCATGTGCTTTCTTCTGCCTATTGGGCTATATTGAACCAATGAAGGTTGAACCAATGAAGGTTAAACAACATGAACTACTTTCGTTTCGAGTATTCTTTCTGTTCTAACCTTTTGAAGTTAGTGCTGCCCGAAATCACTAGACGATCAACTGCTGAAAGATGCCAAGTGCAGATCTTCAATTTTCTTTGATACGTGACATTTTAAAGAGTCGCAAGCGAACCCCCTCAATGAAAATAAAGTTACGTGACACATAGCCATAAGAAGCAATCTTACACATATTTATGTACAGTACATTACAGACATATATATATATATATATTCGGAACCCATTTAGAGAAACAATAATGAGCTGCTAGGTTACATCTAAATTTCATTCGATCACGATTGTACTTTACTTTGCGTTATCGTTTTGTGTGCATTAAACTAGGTTGATACGCCAAAATACAAACAGGCCAAAGAAACCAATTGAAATATTTCTAATGAGTATTGTTTAGTGGCATTATTTCACACCAACAAGGGTTAATATTCTATAAAGGTACAAGCCAAAGAAATCAATGGAATCATTTATGATGGATCTTATATTTTAGGGCATTATATAACCCGCAAAAGGATAGATACACTGTAATAAAAACAGATCAACGGAATCAGTATTCATAATAGATATTGTTTTCGCCAATAAATTACCATCAACGGGTTGATAGGCTGTACCGACAAAATAAACAATATATATATATATATATATATATATATATATATATATATATATATATATATATATGCATATATATATGTATATATATGTATGCATATATATATATATATATATATATATATATATATATATATATATATATATATATATATATATATATATCCAAATTCTATGGTAGTGGTCTCGTTCCTCAGCCTTTACATCCTTCAAAGTCTTCACAAGTGTTTTGTGCGATACCAAATGATGGTGATGCGATAATTTAGAGTGTGTGAGAATGAGATTTGTTCCTTATATATCAATCCTGGCAGTTTTAGTTCCTTTGGATGTGTGTAAAACAAACAGACCAAAATAACCAATTAAATTATTCATAATATATTGTTTCTCGGTATTAAATAGCCATAAAAGGGGCTGATACGCCGTAAAATCGACAAAACAATCATATGTCCCAGTTTCATTCGGAGGCACAAAAATCCCTTACCTAAGCAAATGACCATCATACATACATATATATATATATATATATATATATATATATATATATATATAGTCTAATCCCTTTATAGATGAAAATATAATAGGGAAAATATTGGTAGTTTTTGCTGGAAAAAAAAGATATTCTAGTGTCATTCAGCGCCTGCAGATGGCGCTCGTGGTGTCCGCAATGGCGTACAAAGCTGGGAGAGAACAATAAAAAAAGGTGTCGTCTAAATGTCTTTCCCAATGAGAGTGAAGCCGGCAATGGAAATCGCAATATGATTGGCAAACCATAGACGGTCGACTCCTGATGGGCGTATCTTTGCGTCACTTAATGAGTCTTGGAGATTTTCGCCAACAGAATGTCCGGAAGAGAATGCACCAGGAAAGACACTATCAGCACCGGCGTTGCAAGCATTTAGGCGAGACACTATTGTACAACAGAGACTCTTATCAAAGATATCGCTAAGTGGCGGTCGTCGTTTTGAGTTGGTGTCGGACGCGGGAAAGAAATGTCTGCACATGAGTCTAATAAAAAGCCTTTTTATAAGAAGCAACAGCTGTCGAATTTAAACGTTATTGACGATCAGTACAAATAGCTATGAAAGCACCGACTAGTAATAATATTAAACTAATGTTGATCGTAGAAATTCCATGTATACCCAAGTAAAATAGGTTTAAATAAACACTGAGTTTGATAAACAAATAAACAATCTCTATATGAATAAAATGGTGCGACCACTTCTCGTACATATGTGTATGCGCTTTTCGCCTCTAGGTAATTTATACATTATAATTTTATTATTTATCGTTATTCCAATATTTATTGTAATAAAAAAGGCAATAGCGCGAAATAAAACTAAATTTTAAAAATCCTATTTAAAAAAATAATTTAGTTATGAAATTAAAACCACCTGAATGCATTTCGTTTAGTTCGTAAATAAGTCAGTTATTTTTATATTTTGTTAATAGTTGAAACAATGCGAATTATTTTTATTATGGAAGCACCAAGTCGTAATCATATCAAACTAACATGACGCGTGAAAATTCCATATTTACTCAAATTAAATAGGTTTAAATAAATACTGTTAATAGACAAGTTAATCATATTTACATTAATAAAATTGTGTGATCATTTCTCGTTGCATATCTTTCTCGCCTCTACGTATTATTTTTTATTAATCGATTTTTTTTATTGAAAGCAAAAATTCAACAGCTTAAAATAAAACTAAATTGTAAAAATCCAATTAAAAAAAATAATGTAGTTATGAAATTAAATCCACCTGGATGCATCTCAGTCACTTCGTAAACAAATCAGCTATTTTAACTTTTGTTGATAGTTGAAAAAAGAAGATAGATTACTTTTATTACAGAAGCACCAAGTTGTGATAATATAAAACTAACTAAACTCGGGAAAATTCTATATTTAATCAAATAAAATAGGTTTCATTTTAATTACTCGCAAACAAGTCAGCCATTTTACTGTTTTGTTAATAAGGTAAACGAAAAAGATCTAAATGCGTAACCCTTCTAAATGTCAAAGCAATTAGAAGCCTTTAAATTGTCGATTAGAAGTCATGGAAACCTGCTTTAAAAACTTTGACAAATGATCCTCACTTTCATCCAATTAAAATGAATTTCTCTCTCAGTGAAGAAGCCCCCCCCCCATCCCGCTTTGATAAGCTTTTAGAACTGACCTGAAATGGAAGACGTACGCTTAAATATGTTGCTATGGTCGCTAAAAAAATGGCTGGATCCTTCTATCGCTCCAGAAAGTATCTCCTGGCGCAATCCTCTACTTGTATAAAGGTCAAACACGTCCTAAGATGGAGTAGTGTTGCCACATCTGGGGAGCTGCCGCTCAGAGCACTTATTCCTTACAGCCTCTTTCTCAAAGAAGAGATGCTGCTAGTCTTTCTCTAATCTATCGTTATTTTCATGGTAGGTGCTCAACTAAGCACCAATCTATGGTTTCTCCCCTGTAAAACATTCACAATAAAAACTTGTCTAGCTACAACCACTGTAAATAATTTCCCTTTCTTCCTCTGTGTACCTAAAATTAAACATTACTTCCATGAGCAAAGTTTCTTTCCAAGAACTACATTTCTGTGAAACACATACCTCGAGGCTGCTTACCAGCTGACTACAACATGGTCGTTTTCAAGTCCAATGTTAACAAATTCTTGTTGAGCCGTCTTTTTAAATAATCAAATTCTGCCTGGTATCAACAATCGTTACCAATCCTTTCATCACAACGTCTCGGTCGCTGTAACCTCCGGTCTTCTTCTGGTGTATCTTTTTCGAACTCGAGAATATTTCTGTCAAACTCGGGAATCTGGACGGAATTCTCTCAGGCTATTCATCTCCTCTTGATATGTATTACTGTAACTACATATTGTCTTTGCTCGATATTTTAGGCAGCCGACGATTCCTTTCTTTCCATTATATTGATGGTGGGAGTTGAAATTTAGCTACTGCCCAGTGAAAGTTGGCTTTCGATATACAGAGGACCTAAACACTGATCAGTGCGAGATATCAGCACATCTAGGAAGGATAATCTGTTGTTATGTTCCTTTTCCATAGTAAACTGTATAAATGGACAAATAGAGTTCACATGGTCTGGTAATGTTTAGACATCTTCCTGATGAGGCCAGAGTATGAATGTGTCATCCACATATTGTAGCCACATTGTTGGCTTTAGTGAGGTTGATCCTTACGCCATTTCCTCTAAATATTCCATGTATACATGGTGATCCCATAGCTAGACCTTTTTCCTGACGGTATGTATCAGATCCCATCGCGAACTAGGTGGTTTCTAAACAGAAGGTGAACATCTCTTTTAGATTACTAATTGGGATACAAGTGCGCTCGTTCAGTGAGGTATCTGAAGTCAACTTATCATGTACCACCGTCAGAGTCTCATCAGTAGGTACTTTTGTGAACAGACTCATTACATCTAGACCTACCATCTGGTTGGACTGAATTGAAGTATTGTTGATATTTTCCACTAAGTTAGCTGAATTCCTTACATACGATGGAAATTTGCCTGTGAGTGGGCTGATTATACCTACCAGGAATCGGTTCAATGGATGGCATGCTGAACCTCGGGCGCTAACAATGGGCCTTAATAGAATACCATCTTTGTGAATCTTAGGAAGATCGTATAGCTGTAATGCTGAACTAGATGTCTGTACTTTGTAGGTGGTATTAGGTCATTGCTTTTATGGAGGATTTGTGACATCTACCGCTCTGTTTTCAAAGTAAGATTATTTTTTACTTCACAGTCGCCACCAGATCCTATTAGATCTGCCAATTAACACTGTAGCATTGCCTTTGTCTGCTGGTAGTATTATGATATCATCATCACTGCGTAGTAACTATATAGCTACGGCATCTTCCTTTGAGACGTTAGGTTTTGGAAACTTTGAATTCTCTAGTGCTTGTCTCATCTTCCATCTTAGCTCATCTCCTTGTGCCTTGGATTTACCCAAGGTTGCCTCTTCTATTGGAGCTATCATGTCTAAGTATTGAATCTGCTTGGTCGTTGTGGCGAAGTTGAGACTTTTGTTCAACACTGATTCCTCAGAGGAAGTCAGCTGACGTTTATTTTTGTTGACAATGGTTCTTATTAGTGAATAGTGAACATGGGGTATTATGTCCTTAGATATCCGATTTTCCAACTTCTTTATTTGGCGAGATTTTACCCCCTAAAATTTTTGATCATATGATATGTCCAGATATTTTGGGATGCGAATTTTGTCATCAGTCAGTCATATGCTGCCCTGGAAGGGGACGACCGCTTGAGATTTTGGTTTGTAAATGATGTTTCTTCCACCGTCTGTTGTGGATTCTATCATAGACGAGTCCATGCCCTACTCGTCTTGCGACCATTTATATTCTTCTAGAATATATATATATACATATATATACATATATATATATATATATATATATATATATATATATATATATATATATATATAAGATTAAATAATCAGACATTGTAAAAATTGATATATATATATATATATATATATATATATATTAATTTTTTAAATGTCTGTTTCGTCGTAAAAAAAAACTTTATAAAACTAATGGGATTTAAATTCAAACATTTCGTAAGACGCCTGAGCGATTCTATTTTTAAACTAATTATTTAATCACATATATTCTTTTATTAAATAACTTTTCCAAAAATGTACACATTTTCTAACAAGAAATTCAGAGAAAATGTAAAAAAAGAGATAGTTTGATTTAAGAAACAAAAATAAAAGTTATAAAAAAACTCCCGGGAAACACGGGGTAGATAGAGCTAGTTAAATACCATGTGAATATACAAAATGTCCCAAACAGAAGTAAATTGATGTTAATACTTCAAATTTCCTTTAATATGTTTAGAAAATATAAGCATGATCGAAAATTACTATTCTAAAGTTTTCCGGAAAAGCATGGATTAAACATTGAAAACAATTTGATAACACATTTTCAAAGTTATGTCCTTGACTGTAAGCATCAAATAAATGTGCAGGTAAAACGAAGTCACAATGTTGTTCTTCCCCCTCTCTATAGCGTATTCTTCTTCAATGCGACTTCAAAGACCTTGGTTTCTAGTAGTGAAACTATCTGTCTTTCAACGGGTCTTAAAACCAGTTCACTGGTGTGAGACCAGTGTGATGTCGAGACCCTCAAGATCCTTCATACTCTCGAGATCTTATTCTCTTCTACGAATGATATTTTTAAGAATTGAAAAAAAACTACTTAATCTGAACTTACTATACTCAAACTGTCTGCCATAAAATGTCAATTTATAATTTTTTAGAGATGAAATTAAACTTTTCCGTCGTTTTGGGACATCATATGCAACTTTTCTCTTATGTAATAATAATACGTGTGTGAATATGTATGAATTACTAGTAATTTGCGTGTAAAACTAAGGGAGATAATTTAGTCTATATTCAAACAAGCACAAGCATAAAAATCAGCTGACTGAAGTATTAACATTGTTTGCAATGGACACCTGTTGGTGTTGTTTTTTTTTTTCATGTGAATTTAATGATTTATAGACATTTTTAGACGAACGCGAGTTTCGTTTAGTGTCAGAATGTATAAAACATATGTTTCAGTGTAAGTAGAATAAATTGTCGATTTAAGGTATTTACTACCCTGCCACCACGGAGAGATGTGGCACAAGGCCGGAAGGAGGAGAAAACAAGACACCGCAGGTGGTGCAGTTTTTCCCCTTTATAAGATAGTTATAAAATAACTCCTTCCCAAAACAAGAAGGCAAGGCCTGGTAGGGTGCACTTTGAACTGAACATAACAAATACTACAGCTCGAAAGAAAAGGACCACCGCCATAGCCATGACTCAGTCTCCGTCAGACTGATTGTCGAGGACTGATCCTCGACTAGTATACTAGACGTAAGAAAGAAGACGACTTTCTCCGTCTCAAGCCAATTTTGTCGATTTAAATGTGCCCGTGTTATGTGTAGTAGGAATACTATTTTTGTTCATGTTTACATATGTACCGATCTCTTAACTAAGCGACGTCATAACAAAAATCAGCAGCAGCAAACTTTAAGTGTTAGTATTGTTTGTTAACAAAACAAACTGTTCTTTTTATAAGTGATTTTAATTATAAAATCTGTAGGTAATGATGTGTTCTCATTCTTCGGCGCCTTTGGTGGTTGTAATTGTTGAAACAATTAAAAACACAATTATTTTGCTCTGAGGTTTTCACGGTCTTCGTGTAGATTTAGTATACTGCATACTCCGGGAGTGGAGATAGATATCTGAAAAAGACATCTGTATTCGTTCAGACTGCTAGCCAAAGAGAATACTTTCATTCTCTTTTTCGGTGTGTGTAACTGGAGACATATTCTCCATGACGTCATCTCGAACGCGTCAGCCGATATTCTACGTAGATTTTTACTGGAATGATCCGCTTTATTTACTTTATCTAGCTGTACGTGGAAAATTCCATTTCTTCATCATTTGTATGCCTAGTACAACGGTAGCCATGCATACGATGGGGTTGCTCTTTTAAAAGATGCCCCTACTCCCCCCCCACAAAGTGTTGAAGATCTTTGGAAACTTCAACAGAATTATTTGAGATCAATCAATTTTCTTTTACTGCTTCACTTTATTTTCATATATCAATTGCCAGCAACATTTTTAAAAGTATATTAAAATATTTGAAAATATGTTTGCATTCGAGACAACCGATTCGGTTTTTCCAGTTGTCGATTTGATGAATTTGAAAATTATTTGAATTATCTTAGTGATTTGTTTTTTAATATTTTAAGTGGTTTTGAGGAGGACTATCTGGTAACCATAGCCACTGCGTCTGATTGGAAACCAACGTCAAGCTACAGTGTTTACTTTTCTTCCGGAAACTCTGGTGACGCACCGGTTAGAGTAGAGTATCATCTCTTACCTTTCGCAGTAGAAGTCACCGGGAAGCGACCAAGAGGAAGGTCGATGATGTAATGGGAAGACACCTTCACACAGACAAAGCCTGTGATCATGCCAAGTGGAGACAAATATCTGTGGACCCTGGCGTAGCTCGGGATTAACGCAAAAGAAAAAAGAATAAATGTTTTTTTATGTTAAATACAAAAACGCTTACATAAGTGATTGGTTTATTTTTTACGGCATATCGTGAGTTATTTAATTACAAAATACAATACTTTTGGAAATGAGCTATTGATCAGTTGTGTCCGTCCGTTTTACCGGATATCAACTATTTTGTTAGTTGGTCTAGTTTTGTTTGTCTTACGGCATATCAATCCTTTTGCCGTATTAAATTCCAAACACTGTGTATTGGTTACTTTTTGTTTACCTGTTTACTACAACTTTTTGGATTATTTAATCCCGAAATTCAATGCACATTAATAGTATTTGATCACTGAAACACAATCAAAAGGAGATGCTTTTTGTCTTGTATTTTTCTCCTTTTTATTAACACATAAGCACTTATCAAGGCAAAAAGCCAATCGAGAATAAGAGTTAATGAGATGAATTAATTGGCAATTGAATGATGATTAATACGATGAGAGTATTGAACAGCCGACTCAGAAAACAGCAATACTCCCCCCGTTGTCAGAAACTCTGATCATAGAATGTGATGGTTAAAGGATAAAATACGGGGTGGGGGCGAGAGTTACGACGCTGACGAAAGTAAACCTAAGGTCCACTTTTTAGTCTCCACTAGTATGGGTGACCGTGTTTAGCTCCAATACGCATCATCCGCCTTTTGACAGCTTGTGTGTTTAATGTTTGGGGTGTCCGTTCACCATACTCATCGGGCAAGCTAGTTCATTCGCCCATAGGCCGATCATAGAACAGGCCCAACAAGTTGCAGGTGAGAAAGCAGATCAGCCCAGACCTTATTATTTTCTTTTTGTATTATATGCATAGCGCGACTCGTATCATATTATATTAAGAGAAGTTAAATGCCGCCATATTGGAATAATTGAAAATATTCATTGACAGTTTTAGTATAATTAAAGCTACATTTTTTTTATTTACTTCTTTAAAAAGATACATCATTAACTGTTTTATCGAAAGAGTTAATTGAATTTCGATAATAAATTGATATTTACAGCGATTCATCTTTTTAGAAAAATCAAATCGTTGTATTTCTTCATTGATTTTTTTCAATCATTCTTTCCCCAAAATATCAAAGACCGTAATTTTATTTCTTATATTTGTGGTTTATATGGAATTGATTTTTCTACGTTATTTAATTTAATTAAATCGAAGTTAAGTAATTTCCTCCTGTAGGTTATCTCTCTTTTTTGCCTTCTTCAAAGGCTCATTCTATATTCTTATATATAAAGTAAAGACGTTTTTTCCCCTGTACTTTCGCGTCGAATAGGAAAATGAACTCAATACGTTACTACAATCGCTACAACATCAAGCTTATTCGCTCGAGCGTGTTCATAGCAAACTCTACACTCTTACATCCACCTCGGGCAAATTACTACTTTCGTTCCTCCATCAGTCACTCTCCCCAAAACAGACACCATACAGGTAGTAGCAAGAACATTTCTCTCTAACATTTTACTACTCCCATGCTACCAGTCTACACCGGGTACAACTACACAACGGATACTTTACACCTTATTATTTATGTTAGGTCCGTCTTCACATTACAACACAGTAGCATACGTTGCACAGAAAATATAACAGACGCTCCCTTCAATACATGTGCCTACGTCACTTCCGTTAAATACTATTGCGCAATCTCATACTTTCAGCCTCGAACAGCGTATACAGTTCACGAAACGCCGGCCACATTCACTACGCTTAAACAGTTCTGCCGATTTCCCTTACCGACCTACGACTACTTCAGGTAATACTGCGTTCCTGTTCTGCTATTTACATTATACATCTACCATAAACAACATTACGTTTTACTTACTTTAAAAAAAAAACTTCTACACTATTTGAACCAACGGAATACGTTAAGATTAAAACTGTTACAGATTAACCGATTAACATTCCCTGATTCTTACTTCACACGGACATTCCCCATTCTTTTAATGCCTATTCATTTACATTATACCTTAACATTTAAAAAATAACTGTTCACTATTCTGAGAAATTTGTAATTCCTACAATAAATAAACAATTATTACTTTTATAAATTATTATTAGATACAATACAATACCAATTGCTTTTTTGGGATAACTTCCCTCACCGTTAAATACTTAGAGAAAATAAACAAAACATAAACAAACCGATTAGATACATTTATTCTTTACGTTTTTTACATTACTTTACATAAACGCCACCAATTACCTAATAACAAATATATTACATTTCATCTCTAAAAATTAATATAAAAAAAATTACGTTTTCCTTACTAAAACAAAACAAATAAATTTACTTCTACAGATGTTGCCCCACCGTACTACTTTACGAAAAAAAAACCAACGGATTACGTTAAGAAAAAAAACACGGTTACAGAATAGACGAATTACATTCCCTAATTCTTGCTTCGCGCGGATTCTTCTCATTCTTTTACTGTTTATTCATTTAAATGATAACTGTTCATTTCCAAAAATAACTGTTGCCTATTTTCAGAAACTTTTAATTCGTACAAAAAAAACACAAATATTACTTTTATAAATTATTACTAACTAAAATACACTAACAATTGCTTCTTTGGGAAAACTTCCCTAACCGTTAAATACTTTGATAAAATAAACAAAACATAAACAAACCGATTAGATACATTTATTCTTTACGTTTTTCACATTATTTTACATAAACGCCACCGATTATATAATAACAAATCAATTACATTTCATATCTAAAAAATAATATAAAAAAATTACGTGTTCCTTACTAAAACAAAACAAATAAATTTACTTCTACAGATGTTTGACCAACCGTAATACGTTACGACAAAAAAAAACAACGGATTACGTTCAGAAAAAAAAAGCGTTACAGATTAGTCGAATGCCATTCCGTAATTCTTGCTTCGCACGGATTCTTCCCATTCTTTTACTGTCTATTAATTTAAATGATAACTTTTCATTTCCAAAAATAACTGTTTACTATTTTGTGAAACTTTTAATTCGTACAATAAAAAAAACAAATATTACTTTTATAAATTATTACTAACTAAAATACAACACTATTGCTTCTTTGGGAAAACTTCCCTAACCGTTAAATACTTTGACTAACTAAACAAAACATAAACAAACCGAATAGATACATTCTTCCTTTACGTTTTCCTCATTATTACACTTAAAGGACACCGATTACATAATAACAAAAATTAAAAATTTCAACTATAAAAAATAAGATAAAAAAATTACGATTTTTACTTACTAAAACAAAAACAAAAAAATTTACTTCTACAGAATTTGACCCAACGTAATACGTTCGAAAAAAATAACAACGGTTATAGATTAGCCAAATGACATTCCCTACTTATTCCTTCGCACGTATTTTTCCCATTCTTTTAATGGCTATTGATTTAAATGATAACTTTTTATTTTCAACATAATTGTTCACTATTTTGATACACTTTATATCATACAATAAAAATAAATATTATTCTTTTTATACATTATTAATAAATACATTACTCTAACAATTGCTTCCTTGTGAAAAGTTCCCTCAACGTTAAATACTTTGAGAAAATTAACAAAACATACACAAACAGAATAGATACATTTTTGTTCCTCCAATGTTGGGGGGGATTGAAATCTCAGCGATTAATTAAAGAGGCCTACAGAGCCCCATTAAAATAACCCCACCCCACATTATCTTTGTATAGAAATTCCATTTTCTTTGGCTGAAAAGACAAATGGAAAATGAGCACCACTGAAACACACACATAATTAATGTAACCTGCAGAGCATTACAAATTGTATTCGGATGGTCGGGGGGGAAATAAAATGACAATTATATGATTATTTTCAATAAGGAAGACTATTCGGTATTTTTTTAATTGACTGCGATTAAGTGACATGAGTCAAATGCCTAGCAGCGGAGTGTGGCGGGATTGATAGGTTGATGTGGTGGATCTGTTTTGAAAAGTAACAAAATATAAATAATCCGAAAAGAAAAATATTGTATTCGAGGGGGGGGGGGGAATAAAACACCGAATTGTACAATATATTTTAATCGACAGAAGAAAAATCCATCGACGTTAATTCTACTATTTCGAAAAGTAAAACAAATAAAACTAAACCGAAATAAAAAACATGTATAGGGAGGGGGGGGGGGGGAAATTGCCTATTATATGATTATTTTTTATAATAAAGACTATTCTCTATTTTTAAATGACTGCGATTGAGTCACATGAGCCAAATGCCTGGTGGCGGACGATGGTGGCCGTGAAAAGTGCGGCCCGTTTTATGTTACGATTCACCTTCTGGCGAGCAAATGTATGGGCCGATTAGATATAACTCTTTCTCAAACACTAAATTAGATATTGTTCTTGCATTGCAAAGCATGCTTCACAGAGAAAATGTATATATCCAACAATTTCAGATGGCGATGGAGCATAATGGAGGTGCAACAACAGTTATCAGTGCGGAAATTCCGGATCCAGTGGCAGATCCGCTTTTACATGATATCATTAGGCACCATATGATTCATGGACCATGTGGAAACATAAACAGATGTTTACTCTGTCTCAAAGATGGACACTGCAGTAAGAGATATCCCAGACACTTCTTGAGTGAAACTCAATCGAAGACAAATGGCTACCCACAATATCGACGACTATCTCCTTTAGCTGGAGGTTTTGAGACAACAGTTACCCTACCTGTCAACATAACAGTTCCTGTAGACAGCCGATGGGTTGTACCATCTAATACACTGCTTTGTAAGATTTGTGCTGCACATATCAATGTTGAATATTGCAACAGCATGAAATCAATAAAATACATTTGTAAATATGTAAATAAAGGTAGTGATCAAGATACCTTCACAATTGAAAGTAATGCTCATGATGAAGTTAAGAGATACAAAATGGGGCGTTACATATCAACCAATGAAACCATTTGGAGAATACTTAACTTTCACATACATGTATATCATCCCCCAGTTATTCACCTATCAGTTCATCTAGAAAATGGACAGCGGATATACTTTACTGAAAGTACTGCGGCAGATAGAGTTGCATATCCACCTTCAACCACTCTAACAGCTTTCTTCAAATTGTGTCAAACAGATTTTTTTGCACGTACACTTTTGTACTCGGACGTTCCACTTTATTATACCTGGGACACAAAAACTAAGGTCTTCAAGCAACGATTACAGGGTAAGCCAGTTCCAGGCTATCCGTGCGTTAAAAAAACAGAATTTTTGGGCAGGGTATATACTGTGCATCCAAATCAATTTCACTGCTTCTGTTTGAGACTGCTTCTACACAATGTTAGAGGTGCACAGAGCTTTAATGACTTAAAAACGATCAATGGTCAAGTTATTACTACATTCAGGGGTGCATGTAGTGCACATGGACTACTTGAAGATGATAACCACTGGGATGCTACACTACAGGAAGCATCTATATCTGATTCTGCAAACAATTTGAGACATATGTTTGCCATGATGTGCAGTGTCTTATCCAAAACGACTTTGGGATGCACACAAAGAAGCTTTTACTGAAGATTTCCTTATTAGGAAACCCAATCAACAGTCTGAAGTTGATATAACAATTTCAGACGACATCTTCAATGTGGCGTTAGTGTATACTGAAGATATGACTTATAGGATGAATGGTAAAACACTGACAAAATTGGGTCTTACCTCACCTAATCGATATAATACACATCCGGTCATTACTGCATGGACGAGTGAAATTAGTTATCAAACTCATGAGCAAGCATATTGTTCGACATGGAATCGCACAACTAAATAATGAGCAAATTCATATTTTTCGTACTATAGTTAATACTGTAGAAGATCAGCAAGGTGGCCTGATATTCCTTGATGCACCTGGAGGTACAGGAAATACATTTGTTACCAAGTTAATTCTTGCTAAAGTTAGGTCAGAAGGCAAAATAGCTGTGGCAGTGGCATCATCGCGCATTGCAACCACTCCTCTTCCTGGTGGTAGGACAGTTCACTCCACATTTAAGTTGTCATTATCCTTAACAAAAGATGCTGATCTGATTTGTCAAATAGAAAGAGGATCAGATCCAGCTAAAGTTTTACAGAATTGTTCCTTGATCGTATGGGATCAATGTACAATGGCACATAAACAAGCGTTCGAGGCTCTAGATAAAACATTGCGTGATCTCAAGAAATGTGATGTTGTTATGGGGGGCATAACACTTTTATTATCTGGTGACTTTACTCAAGGTATTGGCTCAATTGTTTCATCAGTCACAGAACTTAGTAACAAAGTTTATCCAAATATAGCCGAAAACTATGTGCATCCTGAATGGCTAATGGAGAGACCAATTCTAGCTACTAAAAATGACATGGTACATGTCATCAATCAACAACTGCTTGATGAAATTCCAGGTGATGAACAAACTTTCACTTCTGTGGATTCTACCCTCGATGACGACCAGGCTGTACAATACCCTACAGAATTTTAAAATTCATTAGAATTGCCTGGTATGCCAACAAACAAGTTAAAGCTGAAAGCTGAATGACAAATTATGTTACTCTGGATTCTTGATGTTCCAAGGCTATGTAATGGGACGAGACTGTGTGTTAAATTCATAAAACCTCATCTGATAGAAGCTGTAATACTAACTGGTGTGGCAAGGAGCAAACTGACTTTCCTTCCCAGAATACCCATTATTCCATCGGATTCTGCAATAGAATTTAAAAGGCTTCAGTTCTCAGTTAAATTGTGTTTTGCCATGACAATTAACAAGTCCCAAGGACAATCATTGGCAGTGGTTGGTCTAAACTTGACTTCACCTTGCTTTAGCCATGGGCAGTTTTATGTAGGATGTTCAAGAGTAGGCTCTCCACAATGTCTATACATATTAGCACCAAAAGGTAAAACATCAATCCTATTTTAATTACTTAAATTACTTCCCGTGAAATGATTTATTTTCTGAATCTATTTATTTAACTTAAAAATTAAAATAAGGCTGTTATATTTCCCCGGGCAACGCCGGGACACGGGTCCTGCTAGTCTTTTATAAAATGCTAGCATAGACGTCGGCGTTGTCCGGTAATGAATAAGTGTTAACCTTCCTATCACACGACCCAGACAATTTTTAGCCTTTCGTCTCTCTATTCTCAAGGCTAAATTAAAAATGATTCAACAAGAATATCTTGTATACCCCCTTCATAATTTCAATTAATTCTAGCCGCGACCACGTTCGCCTCCCGTTCTCTCCGCATTTATTGTAAAACATCTTCCGCTTCCTAATGATTTTTACTCCAACCGCTACTTATCACTACAACCATCTATTTGTATCTCATATTTTGATTTCTTACTCAAGCGAATGCAGGTTCTGATCCAGCTGCCAAAACAATTTGTACTTGTGTTATGTTTTCTTCAGAGAAATCATCCTGAGGAAGTCTTATAATAAAGACGAAACGTTGATAAATACATAAATAATATGTTTTGGTTTTCCTTTTTCAATTTACATATATATGTATATATATATTACAGAAAATCAGTTTCAAATCAGAACAAAGGGGACTAATAATGTGTCTCCTTTACTGCTTTCTCTCTCAATCCCGTTCATGTTTGCGTCACCGGAAAACAGCGAGTAGCGCGTTGAGTGACTTTTATATGATCTTTATTTTTATTATGTTTACTAATTCGACATTTCCACCCAAAAATTCTGTCGATATTAGTGTCGTGAGCAAGTTGAAAGAGTGTTTATCCCTTGATCTGTGAATTTGAGTCGATGTCATGATAACCTCAGATCGCCTTCACTTCATCTCTGCTGTCGGAGAATTACAAATCCTAAAATTTTTAAAATGTTAAATTAAAAAACCCACCTCCAACAAAAAGAAAAAAGGGGGAAAACAGTATTGTGAATTAATAATGGGTGTCAATTATCGAATGTGTGAATGTTCTTAATAATCGAACACACTGCCGGGGTTCTCTTCCACTAATCTTACATATATATATATATATATATATATATATATATATAGAGAGAGAGAGAGAGAGAGAGAGAGAGAGAGAGAGAGAGAGAGAGAGCGAGGGAGAGAGAGAGGGAGAGAGAGAGAGAGAGAAAGAAAGAAAGAAAGAAAGAAAGAGAGAGAGAAAGAAAGAGAGAGAGAATTACGCACAAAAAGTGATTCGCCGTTCCTCGGTATTGCCCAGGTAAATTGGGGGAACTAAGAATTCCTATCCCCAGAAGTAAATTGACCGTAAAAAGCCGGAAAGTCTCAGCCAAAATATTAAGCATTTTTCCAGAATATAAAAAATATTCGTAAATAAAACTGTGGGTAATAGCAACATGAAAATAATCATTGAATTAAAAAAGAAAAGAAACGAATAGTAGTTTAATGAGATGTCCTTTTGCAAAGCAATATGCAAATTAGTTAACCATATTACGACGATCGCATAGAAAAAACTGAATATATTATAAATTTGTTCTTCTATGTTGAATGAATACGAATAATACTATAACCACGAAGAAATGCGTGGATCTCTCCACGCATTTCTTCGTGTTGACTTCATTTTGTTCTATATAGATGGGTTCGTTTTAATATAGTTTTCTTTTTTTAAATTTTGCCGATACATTTTGTCGGATTCTTATCTTCTCATTGCCTTCCTCTTTCACTTACTTACACACACACACACACACACACACCTCCACCTAAATGGGGGTCATACTGATGTACTTCGTGCTGTGGATTTTGCGGCATATTTTGTTACGTTAACTCAATAAGTCGATTGTTTATGAACGTTGTTTGAGAAGCCATCACGTGGGGCTCGTGAGTACCGACTTTGAACGGGCGCTCAGTGTGGGCCGATGTATCAATACCAAAATACCGACTTGTGTTATTTAGCCTCTAACAAGCAAAATAAATCTAAAAATCACGAATCCGATCTGTTTTATCTTGACTTCGCCGGGTCAACGAAAGCGCAGCATCAAAAGACAAACTCTCGCGTCCATTAGATGAAAATCGGTTTTGCCTATTAAGCAAACGAATATATATATATATATATATATATATATATATATATATATATATATATATATATATATGTGTGTGTGTGTGTGTGTGCGCGTGTGTGTGTGTGTGTACTAGAAGAGTACCTGAACCATGAAGGATAAAATTAATTCTCGGAACAGAAGAGTTTTGAACCAATTCTATAGATTAGAATAGCTTCCGAAATTCGAAGCTGACCTATATTACGGACGGAGTTGAGGATGCGGACACTAATAGAGCGATGTGTGTTGCCACATGATATTAAGTGTTTGTGGAAAGAAGAAATGTGGATGTTTAGATGCTCTTTAATGCGTTGGTGTAGAGGCCTAACGGTACTACCGATGTAGAACTTTTGACACTTAGCGCATTGTAGGTTGTATACTGTATAGGTGCGGAGGCAGAGGCCAGAGTTGGAGATGGGGCAACTAGCTAGAGAGCAGGGTTCTGGGGTGTAGTGGCTTTTTTTGGATAAATGTTGTCGGAGAGAAGTGCCTGTGTGAGAAAGTTGTATGTTAAGGTTCTCACTACGTATGGCATTGCGGATAGCGGAAGTGATACGGTCGCTAAAGAAGGGGAGTGTAAGGAAGCAAGTGTTGGTGAGTGTGTGGTGTCTACGTGTTCTGGTGTTGTTAAGGCTGGATATGGTAGTGAGGGGGAAACCGTTGGTTAATAGGGTTTGGTGGAAGGCTTCGTTGTGTGTTGTTTTATCGGAAGTAGAAGAGCATTTGTCCTGTATGCGGGTGTTTCGGTTTGTGCGTAACTAATTTTGGATTTGAGTGGTAGTGCGGATTTGTAGCGGATGAAGAGGTTGCTGCAGGCGGGTTTTCTATAGAAAGTGGTGTATGTATATATATATATATATATATATATATATATATATATATATATATATATATATATAGTAGGAGAGAGAGCGCACACAACGCACAGCGGGATGTTTTTTGGCAAACGATTGAGGAAAAATCTCCTGTTCTGGTTAGAGGCAACTGCTAAAAAAAAAATGTGTACCGGTCCTGTGATTGTTTTCCGCGTCGACATTATGAAGATAAAATGCGGAGAGGCAGCTGCTGAAGGGAAATGACATCGGCTATATTGGGGATACTTTAAGGCAACGAAGGTGTGACAATAATGTGATATGTGTAATATATTTGATAAAAATGAATAAGAAAAACGGAAAATTTATTAAAATATGAATTTATAAAAGAATATTAACATTTTAAAAAGTAATATAGCATTATTAGTTACCGAAGATAAAACATTTTTTTGTTGATGTTAATATTTCACTACTGAATAAACGGTGCTTTAGTAAATACTTATCTGATTAAATATTTGAACCCGGTGAATCTGATAGCAGTAATAAGACTAGCGCATTAGTATTGTAGTATTTCTGCTCTGCTATAAAGAATGCCGACACACTGATATATTAAAATATGATGATGTAACTTTATTGCTCGTGACGGTGAAGGAGTGTGGATTAGTTAGAAAGGAAGACACACAAAAAATAAATCAACCGGATTGTTTTTCTCGGACTCAAATCGTCAATCAACTGACTACACCAATTTCAGGTTGTTATCATATAACAAACTGTGACCCTCTTCAAACGCCTACTGTAGGACTGTCACTGTAGCCACACCCAGGGGGGGGGGGTGCGGGACCGACCGACCGTTGGGGTTCGATCGGCAATGGCAAAGAAGAGAGGACAAACACTGGTTAACAGTTCAAGAATAAGTATGTTTATTTACCATAAGAAATGGTAATAACAAGAAGTGATGGGATTTGTGATGACGTCACTGGAACAGGAGAAACTGGAAAGACAGGAGTGGCGTCTCTGGTGACAGTAAACTGGAATGACAGGAGTGGGGTCGTTGGAGAGAGAAAAGCTGGGTAGCTGTCGATGGATGTTGATGCAGGAGACAGAGCTGCAGGGTGCTGGTTCAGTTGAAGCGGGAGAGTGCTGGTGCAGTTGGAGCGGGAGAATGCTGGTGCAGGAGCTCAGGACTGCAGGATGCAGGAGCAGTTGGAGCAGGAGAGTGCTGGTGCAGGAGCTCTGGACTGCAGGATGCAGGAGCTCAGGATTGCAGGAACTCAGGACTGCAGGATGCAGGAGTTCGGACTGCGGGAGCAGGAGCTCAGGACTGCAGGAACTCAGGACTGCAGAATACAGGTGTTCGGACTGCAGGATGCAGGAACTCGGGACTGCAGGATGCAGGAGTTCGGACTACCGACGACTGGTCCATCCAGTTGGACGTGGGGGCCTCCTGACCTCCTGACCTCCTGGCTGAACTAAAATTTTGAGTGAAAAGCTAAAGATTTCATGAAATTTGTGCCCAGGTACCGTTGCCGGTCCTGTGAAACGGATTAAATTTCGAGAAATAAATTCCAAAGAGATCTCTCGCCGTACAACATGGTTGACATGTGCCTTGAACATATTAGTGAGGTTATCGACATAGTCAGCGAAACGCATTTGTATTCCTTACAGGAAATATACGGAAGATATTCGCTGGCCTATTTTTCGCTGAGTCATTGTAAACAAAATGGCGATTAAAGCTCAGTATTTTTCCACTCTCCTAGACAAAGAGTAAAAAACATCAGCGACGGTAAAAATACAGGCAGCAGCTAATATCTTTCCATCTCGCGTAGCATGCAAAGACTTGCGACTCCTGCTGCTGCTACGGTTTTACAACATGGCCGCGTCTTTTTCAAATGTAAACATACGTCAAGGGTTTTATTCGGCGATGAGGCGTTTACTTTTGCCGCTAACTTGTTGCAACTATTTCATTTTTGACAATCCACTATATTGGTTTTTCTCGGTCCACGATCAGTTTATGTTTGACAATCAATCATAATATGTTGTTCTCCTCCGGCCAGGTGGCCCGAATTCAACCAAAGATTATTTTATTTTTTATAATCAATCATGCTATGTTGTTTTTTCTTTCGGCCAGGTGCATGTCCATGCCAAGTGCACATACTACTGTCTAATGATCTTTCAGTACACCCGGCCTTGATGTTTAACAGTGTTATCTCCTCCGACTTCGTCTATAACAATAGAAAGCAGAACATAAACTGTAGCTCGGATAAAAAGAAAAGTTTAAAATTAATTGGAAATAAGAATGTTTGTTTTTCATTAAATATAGTAGTTTAGGTATCGGCTTTTCGGTGGAGCTAGATGTAGCATAGCTAGGATGTTCTTTAACCCCTCACGGTGCGTTCGCTTTGTTGTCAGAACCAGCTCCTAAGGTGGTAATCAAAGTTTTTTTTTATTTCTACTCTCTGGCGTTGTCTTCTCAATAACAGCTTTAACAAAGATTATCAATAAAGAAACATCAGCAAATGATTTTTACTTTTGTAAATCGCTTTGGGGGTGTATTCTTTCTTCATAGCATACATGTATACGCATAAAACGAACAAACCCATCCTTGATCTATCCAAAAGCCCGACTGCACTCTCTGGTGGTTCAGTCGAAAGATACAGAATCTCTTGTTCATTCGCCACGTAAGATTGACTGCTTCCTGTCTGTATGAATTCACTTCCGGAACAAGTAGACTTACTGGAATTCTAATTGGAAAATTCCATTCTACCTAAGTTTACCAGTTGTTGGAAATTTACTTACATACTAATCCTATTTTGATATTCGCGCATCGTATTTTGTTACAGAGAAATACGTGAGTTATTCCAAGCAATTAATGCATTTTCAGCAGTCAAGCACCGAGCCGACTTGGCTTTCAGGTACTTTAAGCATGTCAATCACATTTTCGTATTTGTATTATTCGGACTACTATTCTGGTTGTTATTTTCAAAAAGTTGCGGCCGATGTAACTTCCGACTTTCTTCAGGTCCATCTTTTTGACCTCACAAGAACCTACACGGAATTTGGAATGGAATCTAGAGGATAGATTGTTCTCGTTCCGTCAACCATTACTAAGTAGAAGTGTGATTTGTTATGTTGTACTAAGTTATTATCGCCTGCAGTAAGGATAAAACCTTCAATCTCCAGTGTCACTTAGAACTTATTTTTAATCAACGACATTATCCGTTGCACCAAGAATTCATGTGGACAATTCTAGTATGAACTTTGAGAGCATTAAACCTAGTATTCTTGTTGTATGCGAATATTGTCTGAATAATCTAATAAATACAATTAATACTACTTATCAATTCTCATCTGAAAAAATGTTAAATATAAACACGCTTACGTTTTAGTAAGATTGACGTCGATCCGTCACGCTTAAACTAAAATAGCCGTTTCATTGGTAGATCAAGCAGTAGTTACAAATACATTTTCGTTGGTCTGTCACACTTACGTGTGAAATAGTATTTTTGTTGGTCTGTCACACTTGCGTAGGAAATAGCATTTTCATTGGTCTGTTACACTTATGTGTGAGATAGCATTTTCGTTGGTCTGTCACACTTACGCAGATTTAATGTTTTTGTTAATGTGTATAAGTATGAGGAAACCGGAATGTGTGTGCTTCTGTGCATACTTGTGTGTGTGTCCGCGCACGCGCGTATGTGTGTGTGTGTGTGTGTGTGTGTGCGTGCGTGTGTGTGTGTGTGTGAAGAAATAAGCCATGATTTATGTTCATACTTACAACCTTACGATCAAGGTGATAACATAAACCCTTCCGACAATCAAGAGAAGGACCGGCCGGGTTTCCTATTTCAAATTCCCTTGATACGCACCATATGTAGATACATCCAAGCATATCTCTAAGAATCTGTTTGTCACACTGTTTGCCTGCAAGTTGGCTCGTCATGCTTGCGTTTGAAATAGCATTTTCCTCGGTCTGTCACGTATGTGTTTGAAATAGCATGATCATCGATACACGCATAAATGGAACCAACATATCATGAGAATATCTGTAGCAGGACGGGGGAATCAATTCTCCGAACATAACAGTTTTACACCACTTTATGCCCCCTTACGAACATTAAAATCAAATTATATACTGCTACTAAACCTTATGTCTAGAATCTTTATTCTAATTTTGATGATTTTTCAGTGAATGATGCTTAATTGATGTCTAATGACTATATATCAAATTTAATGCAAATCTGAAATATTCGAATTTTCAAATGTGGCGTTGTGTCCATTTTATGCCTCTTAAAACCCCGTTAAAATGTTGGGAATATTTATTAATTGATGTCTAATACCTACCGTTAACATTTTACAATAAACCACAGCTATTTCAATTTTCACAAAGGACTCCTACAATTTGTTTAACCACTTTTCATTAAACAAAATTTAACTAAATATAGCCAACATTAGGGTCCCTTACGCCTAGCAGCTGTGTTTAAAAATTGATAATGATCGATCGATTAGTTTCGGAATACATTCTACAGAAATATATAAGCATATAACATACCTAACTTTATATAAAAAGGAGGATATATTACAAAAGAGAGGATCTGAATTTAATGAAAATACAATTGCGCGTCAAAGAATACCATCAGCGGACCAGTGACCGAAAAATTAATTAGCAAACGTCAGAGTTAATTTATAGGCAAGCAGATTTCATGAAGATGTTAACAAACGGAAGGTGGAGGTGAATTGAAAATGAATCATCTCAAACTGTTGTCAAGTTGTCTACGAGGTTCATTGATTAACTATCCAAAGTTGTTTTTGTTTTTTTGAGCGGGTGATAGCTTTTATTGATTGCTTACGATCGAAAGCTGAAAAATACTCAAAATTCTATGGACCTTTTCGCTGAGTGTACTATCTCTTCTGTTACTACACTCCATCTGGAGAAATCCTTGTAGACTGGGGCAATTTTTACTTTTATCCCAATCCAGAGTACCGCTTTTTAAGGAGCTGAAATTTTGTAGATTAAAAACCGACTTTGCGTCTAAATCTGCCCTCGTGGGGAGACAAGTAAATAGGGGCACTAGCTGAAGTGCCGTAGATACCAAGTTTATTAAATCTTCATGGATTCCAGAAATGACACTGAAATGCTTAGAACACCCTTGGGCAAGGTGTTCAAACGAACCCACCTAACCCTAACACCGAAATCAAACTTTTCCAGTCTTTTCCACCTTTGTTTCTGCCTACCCAACTTCTCAACCGTATAAACTCCTCAACCTCTCTTTGCTTCCAACGGAAAACATGAAACTGCACCCGTTGATTAGGATCCAATTCACCAAAAGACTATTCGGTATGAAATAACCAAAAAAAGGTGTGATATGCCGTTAAATAAAATAATAAACCAAAACGCCATAGATAAATAAAGATACAATGTGACCTTTCCTCCCTCGCAGCAACAAGTTACTGTCGCACTCACGCTCGTACATTTTCTCTCGTGTTCCGGACTAATACCTCCGGTGTTGGTTGATGTGGTGTCGCCGACTTTTGACTGCCTTCACAGGACACCAGCAAATGAAGTTACACTCCCCTGAAGAAGACTGTGGTTGCTTTCAAGGAGCGGTCCATCAACTGAGCGATGAAAAGTACATGTGAAAAACCCTACAATGACAAACAAAGCAGTTAATCCAGGGTATTGAAGTAACAACAAGTATTCTTGATTTCAGATAAATATAAGAATTCATAATTTTTATTGAAACTTGTATTTACAAGACTCAACATCTTTCGTGGGTTAGGGAGTTAATGTCTTTGGTGCTGGATGTAGCTTGCGGATTCCTATAGTGAACTCTAAACAAGCACGAATTTATTAATTCGTGGTCTGTCGCACGTTATAAATACATGCAAGGTCACTCGGTGTCCTCCGCTCGAATTCCACTTCTCCCAATCTGTAAGCGATCTCATTTGGTATATATTTACCTCAAATCACCTTAGGAGTTTTTTCATACATACGAAATATTTGCTATAACCGTTTCTTTTGTCTAAATAAAATCACCTTGGGAGTTGGACTCTTAGTAATCCATGCATTTCTCTCTTAGTTATCCATGTATTTTTCTCTTAGTTATCGATGTATTTCTCTCTTAGTTTTCGATGTATTTCTCTTTTAGTTATCCATGTATTCCTCTCTTAGTTATCAATGTATTTCTCTCTTAGTTATCCATGTATTTCTCTCAGTTATCCACGTATTTCTCTCTTAGTTATCCATGTATTTCTCTCTAAGTTATCCATGTATTTCTCTCTTAGTTATCTATGTATTTCTCTCTTAGTTATCCATGTATTGCGCTTTTAGTTATTTATGTATTTCTCTCTTAGTTATCCATGTATTTCTCTCTTAGTTATCCGTGTATTTCTCTCTAAGTTATCTATGTATTTCTCTCTTAGGTATCCATGTATTTCTCTCTTAGTTATCCATGTATTGCTCTCTTAGTTATCCATGTATTTCTCTCTTAGATATCCATGTGATTCTTTCTTAGTTATTCATGTATTTCTCTCTTAGTTATCGATTAATTTCTCTCTTAGTACTCATGTATTTCTCTCTTAGTCATCCATGTATTTCTCTCTTAGTTATCACTGTGTTTCTCTCTTAATTATCTATGTGTTTTTCTCTTAGGTATCCATGTATTTCTCTTTTAGTTATCTATGTATTTCTCTCTTAGTTATTCATGTAATTCTCTCTTTGTTATCTGTGTATTTCTCTTTTAGTTATCTATGTATTGCTCTCTTAGTTATCCATGTATTTTTCTCTTTGTTATCTATGTATTTCTCTCTTAGTTATACATGTATTTCTCTCTTTGTGATCTATGTATTTCCTTCTTAGTTATTCATGTATTTTTCTCTTTGTTATCTATGTATTTCACTTTTATTTATCCACGTATTTCTCTCTTAGAAATTATGTATTTTTCTTCTTAGCTATCAAAATATTTATCTCTTAGTTATCCATGTATTTTTCTCGTAGTTATCTATGTATTTTTCTCTTAATTTTCGATGTATTTCTATCTTAGTTATCGATGTATTTCTCTTTTAGTTATTCATGTATTTCTCTCTTAGTTATCCATGTATTTCTCTCTTAGTTATTTATGTATTTCTCTCTTTGTAATCAATGTATTGCTCTCTTAGTTATCCATGTATTTCTTTCTCTGTTATCGATGTATTTCTCTCTTAGTTATTTATGTATTTCTCTCTTAGTTATCCATGTATTTTTTCTTTGTTATCCATGTATTTTTCTCTTAGTTATCTATGTATTTCTTTCTTACTAATCCATGTATTTTTCTCTTTGTTATTTATGTATTTCTCTCTTGGTTATCCATGTATTTCTCTCTTTGTTATCCATGTATTTCTTTTTTAGTTATCTACATATTTCTCTCTTAGTTATCTATGTATTTTCTCTCAATTATTCATGTATTTCTCATTTAGTTATCCATGTATTGCTTTCTTGGTTATCCATGTATTTCTCTCTTAGTTATCCAGGTATTTCTCTCTTAGTTATCAATGTATTTCTCTCTTACTAATCCATGTATTTCTCTCTTAGTTTTCGATGTATTTCTATCTCAGTAATCCATGTATTTTTCATTTAGTTCTCGATGTACTTCTCTCTTAATAATCCATGTATTTTCTCTTTGTTATTTATGTATTTCTCTCTTTGTTATCCATTTATTTCTCTCTGTGTTATCCATTTATTTCTCTCTTTGTTATTCATGTGTTTCTCTTTTTGTTATCGATGGATTTCTCTATTAGTTATCCATGTATTTTTCTCTTTGTAATCTATGTATTTCTCTCTTAGTTATCCATGTATTGCTCTCTTAGAAATCTATGTATTTCTCTTTTAGTTATCCTTGTATTTTTCTCTTTGTTATCTATGTATTTCGCGCTTAGTTATGCATCTATTTTTCTCTTCGTTATTGATTTATTTATTTTTTAGTTATCCATGTATTTTTCTCTTTGTTATCTATGTATTTCTGTCTTAGTTATATATGTATGTCTCTCTTAGTTATCCATGTATTTCTCTTATAGTTATCTATGTATTTCTCTCTTAGTTATATATGTATTTCTCTCTTAGTTATCGATGTATTTCTCTCTTAGTTATCCATGTATTGCTCTCTTAGTTATCCATGTATTGCTCTCTTAGTTATCAATTTATTTCTCTCTTAGTTATCCATGTATTACTTTCTTAGTTTTCTATGTATTTTTCTCTTAGTTATCCATGTATTGCTCTCTTAGTTATCCATGAATTTCTCTTTTAGTTATCCATGTATTTCTCTCTTAGTTATCTATGTATTTCTCTCTTAGTTATGTATGTATTTCTCTTTTTGTTAGCCATGTATTTCTCTCTTTGTTATTCATGTATTTCTCTCTTAGTACTCCAGGTGATTCTCTGTAAGTTATCTATGTATTTCTCCCTTTGTTATCCATGTATTTCTCTCTTGGTTATCCATGTATTTCTGTCTTTGTTATCCATGCATTTCTCTCTTTGGTATTCCTGTATTTCCCTCTTAGTTATCTATGTATTCCTCTCTTAGTTATCTATGTATTTCTCTCTTAGTTATCCATGTATTTCTCTCTTAGTCATCTATGTATTTCTCTCAGTTATCCATGTGTTGTTCTCTTAGTTATCTATGTAATTTGCTCTAAGTTATCAATGTATTTCTCTCTTAGTTATCCATGTATTTCTCTCTTAGTTATCCATGTATTTCTCTTTTAGTTATCTATGTATTTCTCTCTTAGTTATCCATGTATTGCTCTCTTGGTTATCCATGTATTTCTCTCTTAGTTATCCATGTATTTTTCTTTTAGTTATCTATGTATTGCTCACTTATATATCCATGTATTTCTCTCTTAGTTATCGATGTATTTCTCTCTTAGTTCTAGATATATTTCTCTTATTGTAATCCATGTATTTTCTCTTAGTTATCGATGAATTTCTCTCTTACTTATCCACGTATTTCTTTCTAAGAAATCCATGTATTTTCCTCTTAGTTATCGATGTATTTTTCCTTTAGTTATCCATATATTTTTCTCTTTGCTATCTATGTATTGCTCTCTTAGTTATCGATGTATTTCTCTCTTAGTAATCCCTGTATTTTTCTCTTTGTTATCTATGTATTTTTCTCGTAGTTTTTCTATGTATTTCTCTCTAGTTATCTATGTATTAATCTCTTAGTTATCCATGTATTTCTCTCTTTGTTATCCATGTATTTCTCTCTTAGTTATCTATGTATTTCTCTCTTAGTTATCGATGTATTTTTCTATTTGTTATCCATGTATTTTTCTCTTTGGTATCTATGTATTTCTCTTTTAGTAATCGATGTATTTCTCTCTTAATTATCCATGTATTGCGCTTTTAGTTATCCATGTATTGCTCTCTTAGTTATCCATGTATTTCTCTCTTAGTTATCCATGTATTTCTCTCTTAGTTATCTATGTATTTCTGTTCTAGTTATCCATGTATTTCTCTCTTAGTTATTCATGTATTTCTCTCTTTGTTATCCATGTATTGCGCGCTTAGTTATTTATGTATATCTCTTTTAGTTTTCCATGTATTTCTCTCTTAGTTATTAATGTATTGCGCTCTTAGTTATGTACGTATTTCTCTCTTAGTATTCCATGTATTTCTCTCTTAGTTATCCATGTATTTCTCTCTTAGTATTCCATGTATTTTTCTCTTAGTTATTCATCTATTACTCTCTCAGTTATCAATGTATTGCGCTCTTAGTTATTTATGTATTTCTCTCTTAGTTATCTATGTATTTGTCTCTTAGTTATCCATGTATTTCTCTCTTTGTTATCCATGTATTCATGTCTTAGTTTTCTATGTTTTTCTCTCTTAGTTATCCATGTATTTCTCTCTTAGTTATCCATGTATTTCTCTCTTTGTTATCCATGTATTTATGTCTTAGTTTTCTATGTTTTTCTCTTTTAGTTATCCATGTATTTCTCTCCTAGATATCTATGTATTTCTCTCTTTGTTATCTATGTATTTCTCTCTTTTTTATCCATGTATTTCTATCTTAGTTATCCAAGTGATTCTCTGTAAGTTATCTATTTATTTCTCTCTTGGTTATCCATGTATTTCTCTCTTAGTTATCCATGTATTTATGTCTTAGTTTACTATGTGTTTCTCTCTAAGTTATCGGTGTATTTCTTTCTTAATTATCCATGTATTTTTCTCTTTGTTATCTATGTATTGCGCTATTAGTTATCCATGTATTTCTTTCTGATGGATTCATGTATTTCTTTCTTAGTTATCGATGTATATCCTTCTTAGTTATTCATGTATTTCTCTCTTAGTTATCGATGTATTTCTCTCTTAGTTATCCACGTATTTCTCTCTTAGTTATCGATATATTTCTCTATTAGTTATCGATGTATTTCTCTCTTAGTTATCGATGTATTTTTCTCTTAGTTATCTATGTATTTCTCTCTTACTTATCCATGCATTTCTCTCTTAGTTATCGATGTATTTCTCTCTTAGTTATTCATGTATTTCTCTCTTAGTTGTCGATGTATTTCTCTCTTAGTTATCCATGTATTACTCTTGTAGTTATCCATGTATTTCTCTCTTAGTTATCGATGTATTTCTGTCTTTGTTATCTATGTATTTCTCTCTTAGTTATCGATGTATTTCCTTCTTAGTTATCAATGTATTACTCTCTTAGTTATCCATGTATTTCTCTCTAAGTTATCTATGTATTTCTCTCTTAGTTTTCTATGTGTCTCTCTCTTAGTTATTCATATATTTCTCTCTTAGTTATCCATGTATTTCTCTCCTAGTTTTCTATGTATTTCTCTCTTAGTTATTTATGTATTTCTCTCTTAGTTTTCTATGTATTTCTCTCTTAGTATTCCATGTATTTCTCTCTTAGTTTTCTATGTATTTCTCTCTTAGTTTTCTATGTATTACTTTCTTAGTTATCCATCTATTTCTCTCTTAGTTTTCTATGTATTTTCTCTTAGTTATCCATGTATTTCTCTCTTAGTTATCTATGTATTTCTCTCTTAGTTTTTTATGTATTGCTCTCTTAGATATCCATGTATTTCTCTATTAGTTATTTATGTATTTCTCTCTTAATTATTCGTGTATTTCTCTCGTAGTTATCTATGTATTTCTGTTTTAGTTATCCATGTATTTCTGTCTTAGTTTTCTATGTATTTCTCTCTTTGTTATCCATGTATTTCTCTCTTAGTTATCTATGTATTTTTCTCTTAGTTATCCATGTATTTTTCTCTTAGTTATCCATGTATTTCTCTCTTAGTTTTCTATGTATTTCTCTCTCAGTTATTCATGTTTTTCTCTCTCAGTTATTCATGTTTTTCTCTCTTAGTTTTCTATGTATTTCTCTCTCAGTTATTCATGTTTTTCTCTCTTAGTTATCTATGTATTTCTCTATTAGTTATTCATGTATTTTTCTCTCAGTTATTTATGTATTGCTCTCTTAGTTTCTATGTATTTCTCTCTTAGTTTCTATGTATTTCTCTCGCTCCTCTCACATTCTACGTTGGTATAACAAGTCTATAATAGTTGTGGATGTTTGTGAGGGAATTTAAAGAAGGCCAATTCTCGTTATTGAATGTCGTCATGTAATTTGTATGCGTGTGTTTATGTGCACAGCAAACACGTATATAACTTTGTATAGTACAATAAAAATGATTTTCTACTTCTATACAAGAATAATAAACACTAATAATAATTCTATATTACAAGAACATAAGTGAGTCATACACCGCTTGACATCATAACAGATGGGCTGAAGTCTTATCTCGGCCTTACTTCATCATATCGAGGTATTCACGAAGTTATGCCATAAAACTTTTATAATTAAAAAACTATTTATTTAATGAGACTGACATTTTGCATGGTAGTTGCTGTTATCAGCGGGCATCAGATCCATATGACAAAGTCGGAAGAGATCAGAAGTTGAAATTCCTTTAATATTTCGACCTTGAATAAATTTTTCACGGTCAAGCTCAAATTTCAAGTCAAGTTCATATAAAATATTAAATTGCATACCATATGGGCCAAATAGCGAGTCTCTATAAAACTGTAGTAATCGCCAAAAGTGTGGTATCATCTTTTTCGTGAACTTAAACTTTCATATCCCAAAATTAAATCAGTTCTAAGTAAGACCATAACCTATATTTTTGACCAAGTTTATTGTCGATTGGTCAAGTGATGTGGGCGCTTGGCTGTACACAAACAAACACACAAACAAACAGGAGAGTTTGAATTACCTACTAGACACTATCCTCGAGTGTCTTCGGTCTCTCTGTACAAGGGTTTGTCAGGACAACCTGACATGAGGATACTTACCCCTACAAGTAAACCCTGACCAAATATTCAAAATTACATAGTATCCGCAGCACAAATAAGATCTCTTCATACGAGGAATAGTGCATCTTCTCCTAGTGATGTTACCTCAAGTAACACCACGTAGCTGGATACTCCACCAGACTAGATGAATTCTTGTCCTGGAATCCGGTAAGACCAACAGACCATAAGAAAGATATACTATGACATACTTGACTGGTCAGTTGGGTAGAGAAGAAATTTATTATTTTTATCTTTTTTACTAACTCAATGTTGGAGAAATAAAGGAGAACTGTAATAGAATATTCGGGTATCTGTGTATCTCATATAGAGATCAAGTGTTAGCCCCAGGAAGGGGCCCCTTGATTTCTGAGAACTTCGACTGAAGTAAAATTAAACATTAAAACAAGCAAACTCGACCGAAGACATAACATCTTTACGGTATTATTATTACTACTACAGTAATAATAATGATAATAATAATAATAATAATAATAAAAATAATAAAAATAATAATAATGATTATATAATAATGATGATGATGATGATGATGATGATGATGATGATGATGATGATGATGATGATGATGATGTAAAGAAACTTATCGTTTTCAGTTATTCAAGGAAAGTGTCTTGACAGATATGTCACAGTTTAGGAATTTTGAAAGGAAATAAAAGTCGAATAGTGATTGTGGTAGTGCCTCAACAAGTCACACGTATGTCTAATATATATATATATATATATATATATATATATATATATATATATATATATATGTGTGTGTGTGTGTGTATGCGTACTCTATTTTGAATATGTTGATTCGGAAGGGAATCCTTTTTTATGTTTCATTCCAATTATTAAAACAAAATCTAATAAAGTCATATTTTTTTCTACTAATCAAAATTACATTTCTGCCATTCGCAATTCCTTTTTCCGCCATTTTAATTTTATTTCTCATTCTTTCGTTTATTTTTCGTTCGCTTTTCACCTGAGTCAATCATTATCTAGCCAACGCGGCCAGGGCCAGTAATAAAATAATTTTGGGCGGGTTTATTTTGCTAGAAAAGGGGTGTGGAGTGAGGGAGGGGTGAAACGCTAGGTAGGTTTGAGTGCGGCGGGGTAGGGGTGAGTGGTTCGAAAGCTGGGATAAGTTTTAAATGGAAAGCAAATAACTTTTGGCGCGAACGAATAAATATACATTTTAATAAGCTTTCGAGACGTCGATTGCTTAACAGACAACAGACACAAAGTCTGTCAAATACTCGCGCAACTAATATCTTTTTCGCATTTGCATATCTCTCAGTCACTAGGCCCCTCTTATTCTCTCTATGTCTTTCTTTTCTCTCTCCCCTCTCTCTCTCTCTCTCTCTCTCTCTCTCTCTCTCTCTATATATATATATATATATATATATATATATATATATGTATATATATATATATTAATATTTCATCTATATACATTTATATTATAATATTAAAAAATAATATAACATATTACGCATATATATATATATATATATATATATATATATATATATATATATATATATTCCAGTATTTACGTCAACAGTGGTAAATAGGTGAGTAGAGCTTAGCACTAGTATGTATACATATGTATGGCAGAGGCGCGACGGAGAAACGTTTCCTGTGTTAAAACAACAGCCTGATTTACCCTGGGAATGAAACACAAACTTTTCCGTGTACTTTATTTGCCATAAGTATATATATATATATATATATATATATATATATATATATATATATATGCAATTCTGGTTGAATACCACGGAGTTTTTGCGGTTTGTAATTTTGGTAATTTAGTAATGTTCTTGACGCGGCGAGCAAACTTTCGGGTCTCCGGCAGTAGTTATTATAAGATGGCTTCGAGGGGTTCTTGTTTCGGACATCTCTCAAGCGCTTTCGATCGTACTGATCGTCATCAGGTGTAAGTATTTTAAGAGACCGTTGTCGTTTTCTTTTTCCTTTAATTATTTTCTCTAAAATTTTGGTAACAGAAGAGGAAAAGGAAAAGAAGAAGAAAGGTTATTTGATTGAGTCTGTTGTTTATTTCTGTATTTGTGTATGCATTAACTTTGTTTAGTTATATTTATTTATTTTGTGTATTTTTATTATTTATTTATTATTTTTAATTATGGAATACGTCTAATAGTTTAGTACTGGTATTTTAAAAGCTATGTTTTTAATATTAGGTTGTTTCTTTTTTAAAAAAATATATCTTCTGGTATTTTTAGTTTACGTATGCAATTATTTTTATGTATGATTTTAGTGTTAGTTGTTCGTAAGCTGACTGTAGTTTTTTGTTGTGTGAAATTGTTGCATTACCCGTTCTTTCGGGGTACCCGGTAAGATCCAACAAGAATGAGAAAGAACATAACGTATATGAAAAAACTTTGGTTTTCTTTATTTCCCATCACCGGATGGTGTACGCCGGCTACGCACACACATATAAAAACATCTTTTGATATACTTTTGTCTCATGAAAGTCAGGGACTTGGTTTCAGCTAGAAATTCGTTCATACATACATTCGATTGGAAAGCAGTTTACTCTGCAGTGTCTATCCGAGCGTGAACTGAAGCAATTGTTCCACAAACACTGCCAATTGTCTGTTTGATGAAATACAAGTCAGGGGATTCCTTCACAGTGCCAACTTGCTTATCGGTCGCATGTTTAGTCAGCGGACACGAAAGCCTAACAGCAAGACGAGCTTGAGTACCATAGCCAATAAGGCTTCATCGGTGCAATAAACATCGGTAAACTCCTATTCTTCCGGTACAAAGCGATTGACTCTTCGCGTTTCTGAAACAGCCGCCTTTCAAGTCTCGCTTGCACTACGGAACCTTTTCCTTTTTAACAGTTATCAAGTCACTTTCTTTCTTTCTGGACGTCCCACCCACGATTGACTCGTCCACGATTCATTTTTGCCACTCTTTATTATCTTACAAAATAGTGTGGCGCTTAATTGTGCTGGTGTCGGATAGATGAGAAATATGACGTCTGGAGAGAGTTGTTGTGTGGTCAATATAGGTACTATATATTTTAAGGTTGGTTATTAGGAATACATTCTTTAAATGGGCATGTGAACTTATTACGTTAATGGTGTTATTATTTTTTTAAGTTAGACGTTTTAAATTGTGTATAGTAGGTAGTTTCTTTTTTATGTTGTTCGGTAGGTTTAGTATATCGTTGGATTAGGTTAATGATTGCTTTTTCGTCGAGTATATAATTAGGGTGCATTTGATTTTTGTAGTATGGGTGGAAAGTGTAATTTTTGTTGTGGATTTCTTTTTGTGCATGAAGTTAATATATAATTTTATTTGTTGATTTACTATTGGGTACATTGTTATTGATTAATGTTTATTTTATGTTGGCTAGTTCTTTATAAAATATTTTGAGATGATGATATTATACACACACACACACACACACACACACACACATATATATATATATATATATATATATATATATATATATATATATATATATATATATATATATATATATATACATGTCACCCGTTTGAGTTTATGTTAAATTGTTTGTGTCAGGAAAAAGCGGGCTTGCCAAGCCATTAAATATTTTAAAAGAAAACATCCCAAAGTAGTCTGTCTGTCTGTCTGTCTGTCTGTCTGTCTGTCTGTCTCTCTCTCTCTCTCTCTCTCTCTCTCTCTATATATATATATATATATATATATATATATATATATATATATATATATATATATATATATATATGTGTGTGTGAGTGTAAAAGCAAGAGAGTATACAGATACTGTATCAAACAAGAGCGGGGTTAAAACTAGATAGAATGGGAGAGGTTGACGGTAATATACTGAAACGTTGTAATGATGGATGACTTGGTTAGTTAATAGCAAACAATATAAAATGGATTTAAAAATATTTTTAAATATCAAAAATAAAAATTAACTTGTTGAAACATAAATATTCGTGAGTTAATGAATTATTTGTTTATTTAGTTTGTATTATCACTAATAAATTTGACTAATTAATATTGTTCGATTTAAATAAGAATGTATAATCATAAAGATAAATAGCTTTAGTTTATTCTCGGAAAAAATAGAAAAAATAAAAATAAAGCTTTAAAACCACCATAATTTCTGATAAGTTAATATTCTTGGCCTATGCCACGACATACCAATTTATTTTGTTTGTAAAAAAAGGTTAATATTCTTGGCCTATGCAATGACATAGCAATTTATTTGGTTTGTAAAAAAAAAGTTAATATTCTTGGCCTATGCAATGACATAGCAATTTATTTGGTTTGTAAAAAAAGGTTAATATTCTTGGCCTATGCAATGGCATACCAATTTATTTTGTTTGTAAAAAAAGGTTAATATTCTTGGCCTATGCAATGACATAGCAATTTATTTGGTTTGTAAAAAAAAAGTTAATATTCTTGGCCTATGCAATGACATAGCAATTTATTTGGTTTGTAAAAAAAGGTTAATATTCTTGGCCTATGCAATGGCATACCAATTTATTTTGTTTGTAAAAAAGTGTTATTGTTATAAATGACTGATACCGGTTTTATGTATTTAAAGGAAAGAAGTAAAATATCAATAACACAAATGACAAGTTTTTATTGCCACGTACTTTATCTAGACTTCCTGTTTTCTTACGTTACTTCCTTTGAAACGTTACCTTGAGAAAAATTTACTTGTCAGCAATGAAAAGTCACAGAATGAAAATGAAGGCCTCTTTGTAGCATTTCATAACGACAAAGTACTAATTAGATTTTCGCAAACAAATTATTTAAACTGCCGTCGTGGTATTCAAGTAATTTAAAGAAAGAAATGTTTAGATTATAAAAGAGAAAATCCTCAGCCTAACAAACTTTCTGTCCAAAATAATTATTTTCTAAAAGAAAGTGAAGCCAATTACATTTTTAGAGCATGCTGCAAGTATAAAAAGAAAGAAAGCGCTAGTCAGAATCAACTATCGAGTGGTCATATGCAATGTTATTTGCCTCTTAAGTCGAGAATCCAACTAACTTTCTTCATATATCTTTCAATTATATTCAATCGAATATGTCTCTTAGATCTGCTGATCATTCTTTCAAAATTCTAACAAACGTACGCAAATCAGAATGTAATGGAAATAAAACAATTCCAAAAAAACATTTATCTATTAGAGCGGTTGACTTACATGTTATATTTTCGATCGTCTGATGTCCGTTTCTTTTTATCGGACCGGTTTCATTTCTGCTTATCTTCGTTGTATCAGCTCTCTGCTTGTCCCAGCTGGCCGGCGTCTACCATTTACTTCTACACGTCGTAGTTGGCCACACCTTCTGGTCACCATCATAATCATGAATAGATCAAACTGAAAACCGTACTTAAATTTTCGAATATTTATTCAATAAACAGACAGAAGTGGGTGTTTCTTTTCTTACATGGGTGAGTGAGAAAAAAAGAATTACTGGAGAAACATACTCATACTATCTTCGCTACTGTTTCATGTCCCCCCCCCCGTCTTTTGGGGTTTTGTGAGAGACAAGTTTTCACGCATCCATTTTCTTCAAACGTCAGGAACCGAGAGGCTCAAATTTCATCACAACGGAAGTGACATCACCCGATTTCATCAGCTACTGCCACCCTCTCTAAGGACGTCGTCTGTATCTGCAACCACCGCCACCTTCATTATCTAACATATGTAATCTATCAGATTAAAGTGCACATTTTTTATATATACAAGAATTATCAAGTCATCCCATATGTTGCGTCAGGATTACAATTCTCTGTAAGTGGAAATATATAATGGAACTAAATAGTATTTATACATATATATATACATATATATATATATATATATATATATATATATATATATATATATATATATATATACCTTTATCTGAGTGTATGTGTATGTACTAATAAATGTTGAGTTGAATGCGGATAAATACTTGGCCCTCCCTACCACACTCCAAAAATAAAAAAAAGAATTGCTAAGCTTGTATTATCTCTTTCAGTAGCATTTTCAAATTTGTACATTGCCTGAAGAAGCCGAATTTCGAAATAGATTACAGCTGAAAAATGTATGCACATATGTAGCCAACAATGATTGTATAAATAAATAAATTATACTATATATATATATATATAAATGAAACTACAAAGATAAATATATCTTTATCTTAGATCTTATCGTGATATGTGTTCGATATACTAGAAGAGCAATAATATAAAAAATTATCATGAAAATAAAAAGTGGATACATTACAATATTTATTAATTCATCAAGTATTCAAACAAGCAGGATAGAATATTAAATATATTTTATATGCCTTGTTTGAATACTTAATGAATTAATAAATATTGTAATGTATCCACTTTTTATTTTCATCATTCATTTTCTCATATATATGTGTGTGTCTGTGTGTGTGTGCGTGTATGTGTGTGTGTATGTGTGTGTATTTGGACGTGTTTATCTTAATTTTATTTTACAGTAAAACAGAATTAAAATTTCAACAGTGAAATCCCTTAAAACATGATTGTATCCAAGGAGCATTTGATACGCATAATGGTTTATGAATTTTAAATCTCTGTGGCCGAAGCGACTTCAAATATCCTGTCAGCGGATGGAGAAGGATGCTTGAATGAAATAACGTGCAGAAGATGGTTTATAATATTTAAAAACGAAAAATTTTCCCTTGTACATTAACACCGGTCAGGACGTCCAGTTAAGTTTAATGATGAGCTCCACGTGACATCACTTTAAGAAAGCCTTTTAGTATCAATTGAAGAATTGGAAATGAAGCTTTCTCTCAAACCATACAACCTTTCAGCGCCACCTTCAACAACTTAAAAGGGATGTTAAGCTTGGAAAAGTGGCGTCGAATGAATTGTCTAAATCGACGTTAAATCATGAGACCTGCAGACAAATTCATGAGACAACCATTTTACAAGTTTCATTAGACATTTCAACTCACTGGCACATTTTAGAGAATTAAAATGAAGACAGGAATTATGAGATGGTTTGATAGGGTTAGGGTTATGGTTAGAGTTTATGAGATGGCTTGATATAAGTAATATTTTGCATGTGTAAACTTTTCAAATGAGCAATGCCAACATCTTAGGAAAATTTACCCCAAAAATATATATCGCATTCAAACAACCTTTTCTCAGAAAATTAGTTATAATTTAGGTGTTCGCACTCTGAAATGTGTATAACCAACATACTACTCTGAGATTCGGGACTGCAGGGTCCAACTAAGATCAGTTGCGCTCGTTGTCATCGCAGGTTGGTAACCGATCATGTTTAGTCCGGTGTCAATCATCTTCTCAGCATAGTTGGACCTTGTTGAGTAATCGGACTCAATCTGCGTCACGTAAACATATATAATGGCCGCGTGTGTTGTATAGTTGTCTCTGCGCGTCTTTGTAATAAAAATCATAGGAGTTGCTGTAGAGCTGTTCTCTTTCTTTCTTTAGTTGCAGTTTGGTTCTAATAGCTGTTGTCTCGTCATAGTAATTAAGAACAACAATTCAGATTATTCGCTCTGATCCTTCAATTTCTGTAATATATTTTGCGTTGTACTGTGTATAAATATTAGATAATATCAAGTTGGTCTTTCCTCCAGGCAAAAAGGTTTCAAAACTCGTCTGCTCTTTTAAGTCAAAAACCCAAATGACGAGGGTTTTTTGTGTTTTGGGGGGTTTTTTTGCCACGTACTCTATCGCGAAATACCTGGATTAGTAATGAGGTGCGCGGTTAGTCCACTAAAGTGGGATTTCCCTTCGTTATTGTTACAGAATTCCCCTTGGATAGGGAAACTCCGATAAAAAAAAATGCGATTTCATGGGCATCCAAAGATGTCCCCTGTTTCTTCTTTTGGTGTTCAGTGGGTGGGATTGATCTTTTAAATAATTTCATGCACACGCATTCTTTGATACAATATTCACACGCGTTTATACTTTATGTGCATTGGTTGTCCGATGCCTGAAGTAGCAACACTCTCAATTATGGAAATAATCATGTCTGAATCAATGGCAATTAGGGCTTACAAAACTTTGATTCAGGGGTCTGGCCCGGCAGGTGTTTCACGGCACTGCATCGTGTGCCCGGTTGTAATTCTGCTAGTACAAAAAACTTAGGTGTAAGAATGTTGGTTGTTAGAAGGTCTTAACATTGCTAGACATCAAATCAGCTGAACCCCCACTTTTTGACTTGGGTCCTCACTTTACGGTCATCAATAATGAAGTTATATATGCATATGTTTAACCGGGCCCCCCACTTTTTAGGAGAACCCTCCCACACACACACTTTTATAACTGTCCCACCGGTCCTGCGCTATATTAGAGTGGCAAGGCAGAAGTTTATAAGGAAGGGAGCTGGCGTTGGGTTTGCTGTTAGCAATGCAATTGCATCAAAGTTTTCTAAAACTATGACACTACCTACACACCAAAAACACAGAGCCCCACCCTCCCCTCCTCTTTCCCCAGCCCCTCAAAATCCATGCTACACCTCACCGCAAGAAAAACCTCAGCACCCCCTCCCCTCTCTACCACCCTAAGACAAATTCACTAACACCTCCACCCCTCCCCTTTTTCACTCACAGTCATCCACATTCATTTCACTCCCTGCCACCGACTTCTCTCAGCCCGGACCTTGGTCCTGCGCTCCCAGTAGTGGCTACTACTTTTTCTCATTAACCCATCATGTCAACCCAATATTTCTATGTACTTGCATGACATTTTTCTTAAAATTATCATCCTGATGAAGTCTTACAAATAAAGACTAAACGTTGATGAATACAAAACATCTTTTGGTTTTTTCTTTCTCCTTTCTCATATATATATATATATATATATATATATATATATATATATATATATATATATATATATATATATATATATATCAGGACTAATCAGCACAGAGATATGACTATTCACTACCGGTCGTACGATTCGAAACCCTGGACTACAAGTATTTTTCCACTCAAATTCAACGTCGTTAACCGCGCGGCCATTATTTGAATAGCCGATAAACAATGATAATTTTAACACATTTAAAAGCGGCACGATATCCAGGCATTCTACTTCTATTAAAGAAGGATTGATGCATATAAAGCAAGTGATGTCATGCTGTGTGTGTACTACCATTAAGAGTGCTCTACTTATTTTACGAGGATCAACAAATATAAAATATTTGTTATTGTTTATTATCTATGTACGTATACGTTTCGTCCCTTTTCAATCAGGACTCATCAGCACAGAGATATGACTATTTACTACCGGTCGTACGATTCGAAACCCTGGACTACAAGTATTTTTCAACTCAAAAAACAATAGTAACGTAGATTCCAGTAACAATGTCTTTATTCATTTTCTAAAGAAGATCCAGATTTTGACGTCACTTGATACAACTAAAATACAAAGTTATATATCTTGGAATTTTTTATAAGTGCGACTCGTCAGAAGGAAAGTCTAACAACCGTGTCAGAAAACATTATAAAATAAAAACCAAAATAATAAACTTAACATTATTAAAGTATTTGCGTATGTAGGTTCAATTAGGAACATAAGGTTCTGTTTACTTTATAGACCCCATATTTCATACTAACAGAGCTAGCAAAAATACGTATACTTTACCTAAACATTACAATTTAGTATTAGATGACAAAAATAATAAAATTAAAGAAGAAAAGTAAAAGAGAAGTAAAAAAGAAGTAAAAGAGAAGTACAATAAAAAAAAGTTAATTAATAAAAAAGATAGATAAAGGAAGAAAAAAGTTACAAGAATTGAAAAACACGAAAAAATGTCGGTATTATTTATACTTGCTCTGAAGTTTAAAAATTAGCATCCACTGAGTTTAAATGTTGAGAGTCTGACTATTATATATATATATATATATATATATATATATATATATATATATATATATATATATATATTAGGGGAGGTCGATTTTGAAACTGTAAATTATCGCACTCGAAGAAAGTTGCCAAATAATGTCAAAAGTTACCACAAGAAATATTTTTCTTCAAAATTTTGTATTTATTTGAGCATTGCAACTTTAAGATCAAATAAATCGAGATTTTTTATCACTGCCGAGATTTCACCGGCAGATGTGTCGCCTTAAATTAAACCCGGGTTTTAACCAAAAAAAGTAATACATTACTTAATAATAAATATTTTAAAGTTTATTATTATTTTTCTTAAGAAATTAAATGTACATATTCAAATTAAAAAGGAATAAAACACTATGATATTTAATGTTATATATAAATAATTATTTGTTTACATAGGCGTTTTATTTATTGGATATTTTTTATGGTATTCACCGGTTGAAAATTCATCGGGCGAATTTGAGTTCCCGTGTTGATTCTGTGTTTAATTATCACACATATATATTGAATTGTCGAGCGCTGGCTTATCTAATCCCACTTTCCCGACCTTTTGTCACACCTTACCTTGTGGGAGTTAGATAAATAAAAACTAGTTCAGCCAGGTGGTTTTACCCCACCAAATAAACCGGTATCGTCCGGGCCTTTGGGTCTGGATTCACGCCCGTCTATTGGGGCTTGTCCGTCCTGTGCAGTTCTAGGAGGTGCATCTCCCAGGTTTTGCCTTCCCTCTTTGGGGAGGAGTAAGTTTATTGCTTACTGTCTGAGGCGGCCCTACCGGGGAATGCCGACGAAGCTGTCCAGGCAATTTTTAAATGGCCAGAGTGCTCACATCTCGAGCACTGGCTTTCTCATCCCACTTTCCTGACCTTGTGTCAATCTTACCTTGTTGGGGGTAGATAAATAAAATCTAGTTCAGCCAGGGGTTTTTACCCCACCAAATAAACCGGTATCGTCCGGGCCTTTGGGCCTGGATTTACGCCCGTCTATTGGGGCTTGTCCGTCCTGTGCAATTCTAGGAGGTGCATCCTCCCAGGCTTTGCCTTTCCTCTTTGGGGAGGAGTAAGTTTATTGCTAACTGTCTGAGGCGCCCCTACAGGGGAATGCCGACGGGGCTGCCCAGTCAATTTTTTAATGGCCAGAGTGCTCACCTCTATAGCGCAGGGTTATCTAATCCCACTTTCCTGACCTTGTGTCACATCTTACCTTGTTGGAGGTAGATAAATAAAACTATTTCAGCCAGGAGTTTTTACCCCACCTAAAATATATGTATTGGAGTTGATGGGAGAATGGATAAGGACACATTGATGTATAAGAAAATTGTGGATGAAAATAGACAGAGAATTATGAAAAAAACTAAGGGACCAGAACACCATTTAACTTTTACAAAAGAAACACCATGTGAAAGTAAATATCTGACACATAGAGTTCTTCCGAATAGTGGTGCAACAGGTGCTGTTCATGCAGATCAAGTGGTGGATGTTTTGCATGAATTCCACAGTGAGAACAGTATCAAGGCTATACTTGTTGACAACACTAATACCAACACAAGTTGCGATGGTGGAATGGTTGCAATTTTAGAAAAAAAACTTTTTAAAACTCTTCACACAATTGGTTGCTCTTTGCATCATAATGAACTACCTTTCAGAGCCCTTTTTAAAAACATAGATGGTTGCGCAAAGGGCCCTACAACATTCAGTAGCCCTCTGGGGAAATTATGCTCAAATGATTGATATGATTTACCCCAAATATCATTTTCCACTATTAGCAATCCTCTAGAGTCAATTTTTAAAATTGATGAAATACATGATCTTAGTTCTGACCAAAGACTCCTTTATGAATACACAGTAGGTATTTCTAGAGGTAAGGTTGACTCTAGATATGCCTCCTGGAAAATTGGTCCTTTAAACCAAGCAAGATGGTTAACTTTGGCCATCAGGCTTATGTGTTTATGGACTCGTGGTGCATACCCACAAAGGCACACAACAAAACTACACTATGTAGTAAATTTTATTGTAAATGTGTATGCCACTTCTTGGTTTGAAATTAAAAGAAATAGTAAATTCCACAATCAGTAAGTGCACATTTTTAATATGATCCAGAGGATTAAGGAGCAGCCTCAGGAAATCCAAGATATCACATTTAGAAATATACAAGGTAATACATTTTGTTTACTGCCTGAAAACTTTCTATATTCCATGGTTAAATCTGAGGAGATTGAAGTAAGAGAAGAAGCTTTAAAAAGAATTTTGGCCATTAGGTAAGTAATATTTATTCATATATCTCTGACTCAATTATTTATTCCAATTTATAGAATGATTTTTAAAGATTTTATCTAATTTCACCATAATTATTAAAGCAGTACAGATTGGAATTTTTTAATAATTCAATTAATTAATTTGTTCTTTCAGGAGTGAGGAGTCAACCAGAAAAAGATTAAAAAGAATACTACCTATTAATTTTAATGCCACACATTAGACACAATTAATAGATTTAAAATTATGCGGCATTTTTGAACCACCAATGACGGAAGATTTTACTGAATCTGAACTTCGAGAATCGTTGATGAATGGAACCAAGCTTGACTTGCCAGATTTGCCCTCACATTCTCAGGGTGTGGAACGGGCAGTTAAGTTAATAACAGAAGCTTCACAAACTGTATATGGTTTTGAAGCAAGGCATCAACACATTACAGCCAAAGTTTTTAGTCAGAATTTTTGTCTAAGGGGTCTTATATGGAGCAATTTGACTCTCTATATTAAGCTTCATTAAAATAGTGTTAGGTTTTTCCTTATTTCTTTGCTTGTTATATTTTCACTAATAACAGAAAAAATCATTTTTTTAGGTATTCAAATATTACTGTTTAATTCATAACGTTAAAAGGTAGTTTACAAAAGCAGATACTGAAAATGAGGGGTGGGGCAAATTTTCAATTTGAAGATTTCTTTAATTCATATCATTTTTATAAAATAAAAGGACATTCCCTGCTTTTAAATGCTAAAATTATTTGGTTTTCACACCAATATTCAAGCAAATCTTGCAAAAACGAGGAATTTTCAGTATATTCTTGTCTACGATCTTTGATACCAAACGCTCAAAAAACCGCTGAAGTTTTTGATCTAATTTTTTGCATGAGTATTTAATAGGACTATATACAACTTTCGGAACGTGCCTTTTTTTAATATTAAAAAAAAAGTGTAAAATCGACCTACCCTAATATATATATATATATATATAATATTTGTTATTGTATATCATCTATGTACGTATACGTTTCGTCCTTAATAAACGGAACTCATCAGCATAGAGATATGACTATTCACTATATATATATATATATATATATATATATATAGCCATCAACATGCAGCTGTTTCGTCGTTTTACAACTTATCAGTGTGAGTAGATGTAACGAGCGCACTAACTCCGAGATTTGAACTACAAACATTTGTTATATATACATATATATTATATATATACATTCATATGTCTACATATTTGTAGATAATATGTGTATTAATGTCTTAACTTTATACACACTCTATACATTGATATCAATATGTAGAATTACAAATGTGTATTTACATATATATTTATATATATATTAATTTATTTCATGTATATATTTGAATTGAATTATAAACATTTGCATAAATCCTATTACATCGACTTCACGTTATATTCCCACAGGTGCGAGTTGGAAGGTCGCGCGGGCGAACGCTCCAAGGTGTCCAATTTGCCTTGCTTCGTCTCATCGCCAGCTGATTCGTCAGGAAGCGATCTCTTCACCAATATGTCAATTGCTGATTAAATAACGAATGGCTGAATGGTTTGAGCGTTGGAATTCAAAGAGGAAATATACAGCAACTAAATGAATACCCGTCCCAGGGTGGGTAAAATTAATTGCCCGAACAAAACAGTTTTGCACCACTTTTCTGTATCTTAACGAAAATTAAAATCAACATATAATGATACTAAACCTTATGTCTAGAATACTTATTCAAATGTTCATCAAAATCCATTACATGATTTTGTATTCTAGAAAAGATCTCAAATTTAAGGTTTAAGTTTAAGGGGTATTGAGAATGAATTGACATTCAGGGAATCTTGCTTAATTGGTGTTTAATGAATATCGATCAAATTCAATGCAAATCTGAAATATTTTAATTTTTAAATGGGAGGTTGTGCCTATATGATGTCCTCTAAAACTCTTTTAAAATACCCCAAAGAAACTGAAATTTAGGAAATATTTATTTACTGATGCTTAATATGTATTGGTAACATTTTACAAAAGTCGGTCCTATCTGAATTTCCACCTCTTTTTTATCTCCTTTGCATTATACTAAATTAAACTAAATATATTCCACATTACGACCCCTTACGCCTAGCAGCTCTGTTTCTAAATTTATTATAATATATTAGTTAGTTTAGGAGTTGGATCCTATACGTACAAATATATAAACATATACAAATACATAACTTTATATATAGAGAGTTGAAAATTTTATTAATATAGATTTTATTAGAAGAATATTCGTCCATGTCCGGGTTCATGTTATTGGTACGTTATAACTTGTCCTTGTGTCAAACGTTAAACGTGGGTACTAGAAACTAGAAAACAAGGGTCCGAAATAGCTATCACCTAGGTAACAAGTCAAACGTGAGATGTGTTAAATATTAGATAATAAAGAGTTTTCATACATTAAGATATGCGATGGTTGAATTGTTGTATAAACAGTCAGTTGTCAAGAGAGAGTCAGTCATGGAATGAGCAGACGGCATAAATCAGTAATAATGTTATACTAAAGATGTTGTAAATTAAAAGCATTCTTTCACGTATAATGATAGATAGATAAATAGATAGATAGAATGATAGATACATGTGTAGAGATAATGATGTGAAGATATATATATATATAGTGAATTAAAGATAGATAGTGATATGAAGAGACAGATAGAATGATTAATAGATAGTGATATATATATATATATATATATATATATATATATATATATATATATTAATTTTGTATGTACATACAGGTAATCCATGGTTAGTGTTTCTGACATAGCTAACTTAGACAAGGATCGAATTTCGATACTGATGTCTATAGTCCAGCGTCTTACCAAGGACTATAACCGAGTGAAACAATCGAAATAGTAGTAGTAAGCAAAAACAACGAACGCTGCAATCATCAATAAAAACAATTACATAAAAATTCATTTCATATATATATATATATATATATATATATATATATATATATATATATATAGCACTGTCGGAAATATTAAAAATAAACATTCACCTAAAAGCTCTAGTGCAATGCTCCGACTCTGTCGTTGAGTGCTATGGAATGTTTAGATGTTTACACTCGCCGATTTCAGTATAAATATCACTTAATTTCTCCGTTTTTATGTGCGAATATCTCGTGGCCTTATGGGACTAGGTGGACAGATTCAAGGTTCGCGCCCTATTCATGTCTGAAATTTTACCTCCCTGCGCTGATGAGAACCATAAGCTCGAAACGACGTCGTTAGTTGGTAAAAATATTTTTTAAATAATTTAATATTATATATATGTGTGTGGGGGGGTGTATAAAGAGAGAAAGTGATACTTAAGAATATATCATAAAAACACAGAAAGCCTGGCTTTAATTAAATTGGAGGTGCATCCAACTGTAGCAAGATGGTGCGTAAAAAATGAAGTTAGAAATGGAAAATTCCACATAAGGTTAGTTTAAGCAAAAAAATGGAATTTTGCATTAGAAGTTAAGTGAGAGTTTAGGCTACGTGTCAGAAAGTTGGTATTATATATATATATATATATATATATATATATATATATATATAGCTCGAAAACATTGCTAGAATCCAAGTGATCGTGTGCTGTTATAATTTATAACTCTTACAGACTCTGTTATTAAAAAGAAGACGACGACAACGAAGAAGAGGAGAGATAACGAATTACTACTACGTGTTATCTACACAGCAAGGCTGCAGCTTGCAACGTGGAGAACCGCTGTCTGGATATTAATTTAGGATCGAAGAATCGATCTACTGTAATGCTACAAAGAGACCTTGGTTGTGATTGGTGGAACTAGATCACCTGTTAGGCTAGAAAGATGGTCATTTGTAAATAGTTATTCAGGTAATTTGGTTGGTGAGAGATGATGTGGGTCTGCGGATGGCTCAATGGGACATCCATGTCTTCCTGGGTGCCAGGATAAGGACATTACATTTAAATATGCTTGTAAATTATAAAACAACCCACCATTCTCCCGGGGAAGATTTGTTTATTATTACATTTTATTATATAAAGTAGAGTCAGTACTTTTCAACGTTTTAATTTCGTCTTTAATAGCGCAAAATAGATTTATGTAACGTTGCCGCTTTATTTATTTTTTTCGTTAACAGGATATAAATATGAATATATCTAATGTACTTCGAAAGGTTGTGCGTAATGTTGCTTTTTACAGTTATGTGTCACGTAGATCCTTAGAAAAAGCAATATATTCGTTCAGAGAATTTCTTTTGTAACTTGTCAAGATGCTACGTAAAATCTTTGTATGTTTCAAATCAATTTTTTCTCATGATCTATCAAAACACGTTTCTAATCAAATTCCTAACATGACCTAAAGTCTATAGCTAACTTTTGCAACATGAGTTCTCGTATTACTACTATCTACCCCAACCTCCCAGGGGTATTCTTCTTACATTGGGTTTTCTCCCCCCCCCTCTCTCTCTCTTTCTCTCTCTCTCTTTTAATTATCCCGGTACAACGTCTCTCTCTTTCTCTTCCTCTCTTTATATATTATAATTAAATATTATTTATTGATCTACAGAAGACTCATTAGTATAAGTTTTTAAACTTGCCTACTTACCAACGGGTTCGAACTTACAACCCTTGCTCTTGTAAAACAACGTCGTTAAACCCTTGGCTAACAGTTCAGCTATACAATTGAGACGTGTAAATACGGTTTTGATACCAACTCGTAACGGTAAATATATCTACAGTGTTCAAGAAATGGAAATATAGCATTATTGGCAGGGCGATACTATTATTTTGTGCCAATCAATGTGCCTTCCCTTTGTTAAGGGGGCTTACAATAATAATTAAATATTATTTATTAATCTAGTGACAAGCTTGTTTCGTATTTTGAAGACTCATCAGTATAGATTGAAAAAAACTGGCCTACCTACCAACGGGGTTGAACTTACAACACTTGCTCTTGTATAACAACGTCGTTAAACCCTTGGCTAGCAGTTCAGCTGTACGATTGAGACGTGTAAATACGGTTTTAATAGAAACTCGTACCGGTTATTACATCTAAATCGGTTAATCAAGATGCAAACAACTGGTCTCTCCTTTTCTCTCCCCCCCTCTCTTTCTCTCTCTGTCTGTCTCTCTCTCTCTCTCTATATATATATATATATATATACTATATTAAATCTGAGTGTATGAACGTTTGTTTCGCTAAGAAATGTCTCTATATATTTAATGAAATATCTAAATATATTTAAAATACATGCTATAATATTTCTTCTCAGTTATGAGATTAAATTATGTTTAAAAAGAATCTATTTTAATTGTTTTAATTAGACGCAATTTGTAATTGATATACCACGTGACCTATGTCTTAAATGCTTCTGCCTATCACTCTAACCCTTGCTACTCGCCGTGTGTTGTTTAATCCCCTGCTCTGATTCATACAGAATATATCACTCTCCCCTCTCTATATATATCAATCCCCCTCTCTGTCTCTGTCTCTCTAGTCCATCTCTCTTTTTCTCTCTCTCTCTATCTCTCTCTCCTTCTTTCTCTCTCTCTTTCTCTCTGTATCTCTGTTTATTAATAGCCGAAGCAAATAAAGAAAGGAAAAAAGAAAAAGATTGAAATATTCAATGATAACTAAAGTGAAAAATCTCCACATGTATTTAATTCGTAGTGGCAAACTGAAAGAAAGAAAGGGCGGGAAATTGGGGATAGACCGAACAGATTTTGTATTTTTGTATTTTTTTTGAAAACTCACTTTTTCCTGATTCAAAAAATCAAACCAGAGCTCAATGGGTGACACTACGGGTCACATTTGCTTTTAGTAGTCATATAGATACAATATTTTTAAGATAGATAGATAGATAGATAGATAGATAGATAGATAGATAGATAGATAGATAGATAGATATGAATACAAAGTGAGAAATAGATAGCCAAGAACCGAAAGTTAGATAAACAAAGAGATAGAAAAAAACGAATGGTACAAAAACTGCTTAAATATGATTGGCATGCGTTGATCCCAAGTTTACGTGTTACGCTATATACAAGTAAGTTTGGACATGCGACATACATATGATTTAAAGTGATATTTTCAATTATCGTTTAAAACAAGGTAAAGAAAAATGTGGAACATAGGCATAGTAACATCCTCAAAATAACTCTATGTAAACATTTAGTGTTTTAAAGTCATTTCATATTTGAATCATTTAAAATCATTCCTTGTTGTTGTTCGGCATCGTTATGCATGTGTGTGTTTGTCTTGCCTTCAAGGAGCGAAGACAATTCTGTTAGATGCAAATAAAAGCCATCTGACACGCTTTCTCAATACAATTACTCAATTAATTCTACAACACGTTCTTAAAAAAAGAATACTAATTATTCGGCCAGTAATCGTCCTGTCGCTGAAAGAACAAAAAGGGTTAAAGAGAGAGTTACATACGTTTTAAGCGCATAACTTATTATTAACGTTTTGTTAGACTATTTTAAAAATGCGTTTGTCTCCACATAGACTCTCACCAAGACTAACTATCTTCTCCCAGAAATCCCATCAGCCTTCAAAAAGATGAGATCATGTCCGCTCACTTCATCGACGTCCGGCTTTCACGATTCACACTCTTGTCGTAAACGTTTTTCGTTTTCCAACATCACCAGTCATATACATTTCAGAAAAATATATATATATATATATATATATATATATATATATATATATATATAACTCAAAGATATCCACTTGCTAATATTATCAATATTTAACAAATGTAATATTCATGTAAGGAAGATGATGGCCTAAAGAAATTCATTGTTAAGAAAAATGAATATGCAAATAGTTAAAATAGTTTAGATAAAATGACTGCCGTATCCTTTCTTACATGAGTTCACCAGCTAACCCAACGAATATTTCAGAGAATCAAAACCACACCACCAAAATATATCAAGCATATATCCTGATTGTCATTAATGATCTTCTAAATCATATTCTGGGATAATTTGTTGACATCTATGCAGACGACACAAGCTCAGTCATCAAAATCTCTCTCTCTCTCTCTCTCTCTCTCTCTATCTCTATCTCTGTATCTCTCTCTCTCTCCATTCTGACATGGAGCATGCGGTGCAATGGAAAAAAGTGGTTTTCTAATTTTTAACACTTCTAAAACCACGCCTCCCTCCTTTCACCACCGATGTTCATATCCTCCACTTCAAATGAAAGCCCCTCTCTTTGCGGATGCCCCTTGTTTTGATAAGCTCCCAGGAATTACTTTCACTTCATATATAAAATGGAAGACTTATATTCAATCTATTTATAAAATTGCTGGAAAAATAGTTAAATTATTTTAAGGCTGAAATAAAAATGTTCACCTATATGAGAGTCAGATACGTCCTAAGAAAGTGTACTGCTGCCACATCTGGAGAGATGCCGCTCAGAAGATTATTTCCTGCCATCACAGAGCATAAAATCGACTACCTAATCTAGTGGGGATTCTCTCTTTTATTCTCTACAGTCCCTTTC
>OY744542.1:26529575-26562075 GCA_963556195.1 Sepiola atlantica
TATTACGCTCTTAATTTTTATCTTTAATTCTTAATTAATCGAGCACTCTGCTGGGATTTTTCATGCTATATTACAAATAAGTTATATATATATATATATATATATATATATATATATATATATATATATATATATATATATAATCTCCCTGATAAATATATATATTTATATGTTTTCGTAGAAATATATACATCATAAATCTTTACATTTGCATATATATGTATATATAAATTTGACTGTGATAAAAATGTAATTAATTTTCTATTTTTCAACAAAAATAACAAATGTTATGAAATATATATATATATATATATATATATATATATATATATATATATATATATATATACGTCCAGATCGATATTGATATGTTTTTCCATGTTTATTTGGATTGCTTTTGTATTATTCCAACGAAAATTAGAAAAAAATAAGAAAGAATTGAATTAATATAACGCGATGATGATATTGACGCGTAATTTGAAGCACAAATAAAATAAATCAAAATAAATCGCATTTAATGAAATTCATAGACATTCGGCTTTTGTAAAAATAGAAAAAAAAAGATGGTAAGGAAAATATAAGCAAAGAGCCCGGATATTTTATAGTGGACGTAGTGTTATGAGAAGTGTTGGGGGATATGGGTCGGAGGTTATGTAAAGAAAGGGTCGGGAATTAAATAGGATGGGGGATTCAGAATCAAAGCAAATAAAATAGGTTGTGTGAAAGAAAGAAGGAAAGAAAGAAAAGAGGCAGACAGTTATCTTTATCTATATAAAGTTAGGTATGCTTATATGTGTATATATTGGCATTACACGATTCAACCCTAAATTAATTAATAAATTATTATTACATTTGGAACACAACTACTGGACGTATGGGGTCGTAATGTGGGCTATATTTAATTGTTTAGTTTAGTGTTATGCAAAGGGTCAAAGAGGAGGCGGAAGCACTTTGTGAAAATTTAGATACCTCTGATTGTTTTAAATTTTAACAATAACTTTCAGACATCAATTTATAAATATTCCACAAATTTCAATTTCTTTGGAAAAATATTTTGGGGGACATAATATAGGCAGAACTTCCATTTAAAATTTTAAATATTTCCGATTCACATAAAAGTTGATCCATAGTCATTAGACACCAATAATTCAAGATTCTCTGAATTTCAAGTTTTACGACCCCATAAATTTTAGATATTGTCTAGAATCCAAAACAATGTAATGGATTTTGATCCAAAGTAGAATAAGGATTCTCGCCATAAGGTTTAGTAGTATTATATGTTGATTTTAATCTTCGTGAGGGGACATAAAAGTGGTGCAAAACTGTTCTGTTCCAAAGATTAATTTTACTCGTCCTGGGACGGGTAGTCTATTATATACAGGAATTTTGTAATTCTGTCTTTTGTGTGTATAGCTTAAAGTTAGAAACTACGCAACATACATTTACAAACCTTATATCATCGGATCAAGTTTGACACTGACCTGTTTATGTTCAAAGATAGTACAATATTCATTGGCTCTTGATCACCAGGGCTTAAATTCATAGGTGGAGAATCAAAAATAGGTATGGACTTATTTGCTTCCCATGATGTAGCAGAAAAGGGCTGAAGGTGAGGAAACCCATCTCCCTTCGTGAGAGCACTGACCCGGTACATTTCCCTGGTAGGTCCGCCTCAGGTGGTGCTGACTGTAATAAACGAACAACCCCTTTCGAATGAAGATGTGATGCCTGGGAGAGTTCACTTCCAAGGACTAAGTCGGGCCATATCTGATCTAAACAAAGAATGGGCTGATGGTTCAGAAAAAAAACCTAGGTTGCCAGAATTATGTCAATTCTAAACTTGGCTGGTATAGAAAACAGTTATCAAACTAGCCATTTTGAATGCTGGATACTCTACCCTCGTGAGGAGGCAAGTAAATAGAAACTTTCTAGAGTGAAAAAAAATCGGATGTAGTTAATGACGAGCAAAAGTCCGAAGCACATAGTATCAATACCGGCGCGCCTCAAGGATCTATTCTAGGCCCAACCCTTTTTCTAATCTTCATAAATCATCTTCCAAATCATTTTCTGGAATCATTCGTTGGCAGATATGCAGACGACAAAACTATTTATGTCAGAACTTCAAAGAGCATTGATGATCAAGAACTTTCTTACTCTCTCTCTCTTTCTCTCTCTCTCTCTTTCTCTCTCTCTCTTTCTCTCTTCCACTCCAGAAAGTACCTCAATCCTGATGCAGTCCTACCTGTGTAAGAGCCAGATTCGGCCTAAGATGGTGTACTGCTGTCATATCTGGGGAGGTGCCACTTGGAGCACTTTTTCTTGTCTTGACAGTACAAAATCGGCTTCTCGATCTGGTGGGAGATGATCTCTTTTCGTCTTACAGCCTCTTTAACACAAGTCTCTCTCTACTGCGGCGTTATGATCATACTAGGTGCTAGACTGAGCACCAACCTCGTAAAACATTCACAAAAATCATTCGTCTGGCTATAACCACAGCAGAAAACTTTCCATCCTCTCTCTCTCAATCTCTCTTTCTCTTTCTGTCTTTCTCTTTCTGTCTTTCTCTTTCTCTCTCCGTACCAAAAACCAAATGGAACTTCCATGAACAGAGATGCTTTATTAGAACATCCTATCTGTGGTACAAGTTTGCTTCCCAGCCGACTACAACATGGTAGTAAATATAAATAAATGCTTGCTGATCTGTCCTCTTAGAAAATAAAGTCCTCTTGAGTAATCTTCTGCCCATCTTACTGTTACGTCTTGATGTTTATATGTTTGGGTTCAATTACAACTCAGAAAAATGAAGGAAGTACGAAGTAGAACCGTTAACAGATGTATTTAACAAACTCACTGATTAATTTAGCATGTAGAAAAACCGCTGAACGCGAGATGCTTGTTTGATTGTAAGACCGGTCTGTTTACATTTTCACTGTTCGCAGACGACTTCTTCAAAATGCCAGGGGCGATAACTCCTATTTTGCTTCAAGGGAAATGACTTGATTTTGATTTGTTAGGTTGACCTAACACTTACACACTGTTTCCAATTTTCTCGTGACGACGATCATCGTTCAACCAACAATCTTGATTATTTTTTACCTTTTTCTTCGCAATCCCCAAATACACCTCCATTGATTCCATTTATTCCAGTGGCAAGGACGACTGGAAACAATGTTTATATAAGCTGAGAGCATATACAGCACCTGGTATTCAAATATGGGCACCCATTAAATACTGACCAGACTCAATGTCGCTTAACTTCGGTGAACTAGTTTGTCAACGTAATTATGCCGTATATGAACAACTCATAATCAAAACATAATCATACCATTAAAAATATTTTCAAAATGTGACTTTTAATGGGCTCATAAAATGCGAACAGAGGTGCGTGGTTTGCCACTATGCCGAGTAAAATCCAATCGCGTCTATTGTGGTGATTTAAGGACAAGTAATGTTGGAGAAGGATATAAACTATTTCCAATTAATCGTATAAAATAGATCGTACATATAGGCATTAAGTTATCGGCGTTAAATAACCCCAAACGGTCAATTTGCCGCGGAAAAGACGAACCAAATATCTAGTGAAACCAAATTATTTACCTTCGCCCTCCCTCGTGTCCATCAGTGCTCTTGGACTTTTCGAGAAAATCAAATTTCGCTGACCAATTTCAAAGTCCAACCCTGAGAAACATTTCGCTCATTTAAATTATGACTTTATTTGAGAAATTAATTCCCCTCGCTTAACCCACCCACCCCAAAATTTTAATTAATTGTAATGCTTCTTCGGGGTGGGTAAGGAATTACATACGGCCTAAGGAACTTCTGTATTATCTAACACAACTGAGGGTCAGCGAGACGAAATTAATTATTGGAATGGGAGGTGGGCGCTGGCGGCAAAGCGTGCTTAGTATCAATTGTATCTAGCCGAGCCATAACGAACGGATTTCACGCCTTATTGATTAATTCAAGTGACCAGGCAAAACTACTAGACTCAGTTATCAATTGACTAATAGGTAATTGGTGGATACAACGGACCAACGGATCTGGTTGGTCATTCTTGTTAATATTAACTTCTTATAAGACAACATGCCCGGCAGTAACAATGCTGCGTTGATTTAGAATGCTACAAGGCCACACTTACGAAATTTAACACTAACAGATTATAACATACGGAAATGATTAAATAATATGTCGCCATATAAAAAACAAGAACGGGTATTTATTTTATTATCACACACGAAATTAGATTATATTGTTGTTAGTCAGATGATTGCGTTAATTTTTGTTTGTTATTTAAAGTATTTTTTAATTCTCGTTTTCGAGTTTTGTAAGTTCGTTCTGCATTCGTTATACTCAGAAAAATAGCATGTATATATATATACATATATATATATATATATATTTATATATATATATATATATATATATATATATATATATATATATATATAATAGTTTAGAGGTAAACAAATTCATGATATATTCATTTACATTCGTTCCAAGAATTCAACATAAACAACAGTTTCGTGTACGATCGTTTCCGAGACGATATGGATTTTTTTTATTGAAATCTAGGTTCTTCATCAGCACAGGGTATAGACACCTGAGATCGAAGTTGAAACATAGCATCAAAATTATAATATAGTTCATCCTCAGTTATACAGCAAATCGAGAAGATGAGTTAGTTTAGGGATATGATAATTACAATCCACTTATAATCAGCACACAAAGCAATGAAATGGAACATATAAAGAGACACAAGAATATCAAAAGTAGAGGAATAGAAAATGCATAAACCAATAGAAAAAAATTACAATCAAAAAAGGTTTTTAAAGAAAAATATACAAAAATATGAGAATTTATAGTGAAAGATTAAATAATTGATAAATTCGAAATTAATTAAATTCCAAATATATTTTTTTAAAATAACAATTACAAGAATAATTATCTATAAACATATCTTAATAAATATCGGTCTCTATATATGTATATTAGTGTAATCGGTCGATTGAAGAGGGTTATGAAAATGGTGAGCTAACCATTTTCATTAAGTCTGTTCACACTTTATTGAAGGCTCAAAGAAGGGAAATGTTCCCGAAAATTACCTACAGAATATCCTAACAAAAAGGAAAAACAAAAGCAAATATTAGGATTTACCTTGCTTTTAACATCGTCCAAAACATTCAGCACGAAATAGTAAGTTACACATTTGTTCATTCATTATTATTTTATAATTATTAATCACCCACTTCTGTGCTTATTATTTTCCATTAACTGATTGCACCAATATACATATAAATATATATATATATCTATACATAAAGCAAGCGTGGACCCGATACTCTAATATATGTATATACAAGTACAGAAATTTGATGCCCCTATTTATCTAGCCCTTAGTTTGCAGTAGCCCTTATATCTCAGTTACAATGTACCTTGTGTGGGTGAATTTAAGTAAAAAAAGATTTAACACAACTGCTAGGCGTAAACGGTCCAAATGTGGGCTATATTTAGTTTAATTTAGTTTTATGCAAATGGGTTGAAAAGGGGTGGAGGCCCTTCGTGAAAATTCTGATACCTCCGATTTTAGTGACATCCTGGGGCAGGTACTCACATGTTTATATGTTCGTAAAACAGCATATTTATATGTTCGTAAAACAGCATGTTTATATGTTCGTAAAACAGCATGTTTATATGTTCGTAAAACAGCATGTTTATATGTTCGTAAAACCGCATGTTAGTCGACCTTCGTCATCGATAGCTTTCTTCCTATAAAATCAAAATTTCTTTCTGGTACATCAGTTTTTCTTGAACAGGATTTTCTTTAGAATAATAAAATGTGATTCGCATTAATTTCTTACAGAAAATAATTTATCCGGATCGAAATTATTTTTGTATAGCCGCCATTGTTTTACAAAAAAAAAGTAATTTCATCATGGACTTATTTCTCTTTGTTTGGAAAACTTTTGTGGGAAAAACGGTACAGTTTTCAAAAAAATAAAACAAATTGCAAGTAAATGCACTACCGGGCAACGCCTGTGAGGGACAGCTAGTATATACAGATTATTTAGGAAACCGATGGTATAACTTTGGGATTATGTTCCATATATATTTGTAGGTCCAGAGACGCTTGGTTTTCGAGGTATAAGCCATTGAAACAAATGCAGATCAACGTTCTATATTATAAACTTCTAACACGCACAATGTTTGCAATAGTACACTGATATTTCTACCTACGAGAGAGATAAAAAACTATCCCTGTGACAGGTAGAATACGCCTGAGTCTGGTGTTGCCACATACACCAACAAAACTATTAAAACTATGACAACAAACAAATATAAAAGCCGTGGAGCTAAGGAAAAAGATCTGAGCGTCATGATCGGCAGATGCTACTTTAATGACTAACATGGGGTGCCCGGTCTGCGAATGTTTGCACTTCTTAGTTCCGGTAACAGAATATAAGAGACCAAATTCAAGTAAATAAATATGATCAGCACAAACGAAAGACCACGCAGAGGAAAATTGGACCAAAAATTTAATTAGACAAGTAATGGAATGCTATTACAAAACAATCCCTCATACAAAAAAGCTATTTTAAACTTACAGAACATCATCTCGAAGTTATGCCATCGATTTTCCAAAATCCCTATCTCTCCCTCTCTCTCTCTCTCTCTCTCTATATATATATATATATATATATATATATATATATATAATTATTTACGAAGAAATATTTAATTATCTACACACGTATATGTTTCATTCTTGCGGAATGATCAGTGTCGAGAAAAATATTCAAAACAGTCGCACGATTCGAACCCCGGAACTTTAACTCCAAATCCTGACGCGCTAATCATAGAGGCTAATCTGAATAGCTATACGAAGTAATGAGAAATAAATCCTATTACACCGAGAAGGCGGGCAACGATAGTCAACCGTCATAAGAGTTTTCAACAGGAAGGCACGTGCATTGATAGCTATGATGTCACGTCTGTATTACTTTACATTATATATATATATATATATATATATATATATATATATATATATATATATATGTGTGTGTGTGTGTGTGTGTGTGTGTGAAGTTGTGACTTTCCTCCGGTGTTCAAAGCAAGCGACCGGTGGTATAGCTATACATAGCCACACTGAATAATCTTATAAAGACGAAAATAAATACAAATATTTATTAATATAAAATATTTAAATGCTTCCAATGTAGAACGAAAATAAAAAGCTTCTAACTAAAACAATACTACGAAGTTCGTTCCCTATATCAGGGGTATATAACTCAATAGAATCTTAAAATATTGTAAGGCTATACAAATAGCCGAGCAAATAGACGTTGGATGGAAGTCAAGAGTACTTTAGTCCGGAGTTCGAACATAGCGAACGGTGGTATAGCCATACATAGCCCTGCTGATAAGTTTTATAAAGGCGAAACGTATGTGCGTGTGAAAAAATGATTACTATGTACGTATACATTTCGTCCTTTATAATCGGAACTCATCAGCATAGAGATATAACTATTCACTACTGGCCATGCAATTCGAAACCCCGGACTCCAAGAATTTTACAATTCAAATCCCGACACCTAGAACCACTCAGCCACTGAATAGCGAATGAACAGTGATCAACACTTTATTCGGCGGCTTGACGTCATAAGAGCGTTCATTATTAATGAAAAGAACAATGCATTTATAGCTAGCGACGTCATGCTGTGTTAATACTACACTTACAGTGCCCATCTAGAGGGTTTTCTAGGAGCTACAAATAATATACAATATTAATTTGCATTCCGTTGACAGTGGGGAATTAATTCAAAACCATAATTTTCAATAGTTTTAACAACTTCTTTATTTCTGTACTTCGATTAGGTTTTTTTACATCTCTTTACACACAAAATAAATTTATTTAAATTTAATATTCATTCCTACCAACGCGCGTTTCATGTCAAAAGTCACATAAGTGTATTTTCATTTATTAGTCCAATTTTGGCAATCTTAAGAGGGATGCGGTACATATTGTTGAATAGTGAAAAAGCATGTCATAACAAAAACAGGGGAAAAATACGGTAAAATGCCTAATTGAGTTCTGATAAAAATTCGACAAATTGAAGTATATAAAGGACAAACACTCACTTAGTGAAAAGGTGACCGCATCAGAAAAAAGAAAAAAAAACATTCTAGCCCCCAATAAGATACTAACACTTTAGAAAACAGTCGAATCAGTTTCCCAACGACGGCCACAAAGCTGATATTTACCATGTACTATTGAGTTTTTTTAACGGCTAGTAATAGACAACTTTAAAATGAGCGTCTATATGCAACGTCTCAATAGTATAGACGATAATTTTAAAGTCGTATATTATTAGCTGTTAAAAAACTCAACAGTAAAGACATGGTCGTAAAGAGACCAAGACTAACACCGCCTTATGATGATTTGACGAATCAAATCGAAAGTACTCGAGAAAATGAAAGAAAAGTGGAACAGGAAACCCCCGGAACTTACATACACCGATTTGACCGAAATACCAAATAAACTATTCAAAAAGTTGAAAAAATAAAGAAAATGTCTGATCAAGCAAAAACACTACGTGTCATTTGATAATGTTTACCTTAATATATGTATGTGTGTGTAATTAGTCGATGAAATATCATAAGCACACAAGTAAGTGAAATAATCAAATATTAAATAACAAATAATAAATAAACAAATAATAAATAAACAAATATTAAATAACAAATAATAAATAAACAAATAATAAATAAACAAATAATAAATAAACAAATAATAAATAAACAAATAATAAATAAGCAAATAATATATAAACAAATAATAAATAAACAAATAATAAATAAACAAATAATAAATAAACAAATAATAAATAAGCAAATAATAAATAAACAAATATTAAATAACAAATAATAAATAAACAAATAATAAATAAACAAATAATAAATAAGCAAATAATAAATAAACAAATAATAAATAAACAAATAATATGTACCTTAATGTGTCGTACTGAATGTTTTCAACGATTTTAGAAACAAAATAAATCCCAATTTCTTTTTTCCTGTTTTCTTTCTGTTAATATATCCTATAAGTAATTTTTGGAAACCTTTTCCATTTTTAAGCTATCACATGATATCACAATATGTGTTTTGGTCGCCAGATCTGAAGCATTAATTTGAGGTCCCCATTTTTTAAATCAATTTTCACTTACTTGTTTGCTTATGATTTTTCATTGACTGATTACACGTATATAAATATATATATATATATATATATATATATATATATATATATATATATATATATATATACATATATATATATATATGTGTATATATATATATATATAGTCTAAAGAAGCTTTGAGTTATTTTAAACAAAAAGACAAAAAGAAAAATAAAGGAAAATGCAGTTTAAATTCCCAGAGAAACTATATATATATATAGAGAGAGAGAGAGAGAAAGAGAAAGAGAATGAGAAAGAGGAAGAGATAGAGGGGGAGAGATTAAATGTTGATTAAATAAAGGATTCTGTTCAAAATTCCGTACAGATTCCCGAGTTCGTCAGAAAGATCCCAGCGTTCTACAAGACGCACTTCAAGGAGATCGGGTGTTATATCTACCGAAACGTTGTGAGAATAACATCCAAGGTGAGAACAGTAGTCTGTGTAATCCAAATAATACAAATAATCGAATATTGAAGGAAAGCAAAAATGCAACATTGTGAAATAAAACGAAACTGTTAAAATCCTATTTCTTAAAAAAATACTCTCGTCTCCTTCGCTCGCACGTCAGACGGACATAATGTAGCATGTGTTCTATTCCCTGCATCCGTCACGTAAATAGCACATACTCTCGCTAGGAGACTACCAGCTGATATTGTAATCGAGTCGCAGGCGGTTGTGCTCATTTGATTTTCGCTTCACTCGATCGATCTTTCTAGACAAAAACATTTTTCATTCATCGATTTTAATTATAGATTCATAACAATGTGTTTCTTTTAATAACTTAAGAACAAAACGATGTCGTAATAATTATATGCAAGTTTAATCAAATTAAAATAATTTAGTAATAAAAACGGCATAGTTAAAAATCGAAAGTATTTATGCGATTTAAAGACGTCCGATCAATTTTATTGCGAAATCGATTTCTTTTTAATAACATTGTATTCGTTCTTTAAATAATCCTTGCAAAAAAGAGAAAATCAAACGATTAGAGAAAGGAAACTACTCCCGGGGAACGCCGGATTGCCACAACTAATGTATAATAAGTACATACATCTAATAAAATTAAATACAGAATAACAAAAATTATTAGATCGAGGGAACTAGTTCATATTTTTTTTAAAGATACTGTGACCATAAAATTTCGTTAAATTGTCTTTAATTAACCCTGACATTTTCAGAGGGTCCGTTAGTATGAAATTAACACCTATTTGGATCTAAGCGTTAGGTCATTGAGTACGATAGTACTTTGTTGCGGTAAGAGGTCCTAAATATTTTATTATTATTTAGTAATTAGATATCCTCTAATTGTGACCCCCACTAATTGTTAGTTACCCATGAGGGTTATTAGTCGACATTTATATCCACACGTTGGAGTGGCCCCTTAAACAGTTTATTCTAATGGTTCGCACTCTCGTCTAATGGGACTTCGTCGTACGTGTCCCCTAACCATTGCCTGTGTCAATCGTGCACTGCGTGGAAAAAGAATCGCAACGAACAATACTCTCAACGTTTAATTACAACAATTACAATTTTTATTTTATTTTCTCGCTGGCCATCAGTGGCATTGCTTAACTTGACAAATGATTTTGAGAACTATAAGATTATCCTGTCAGTAACTGTTCGGAATTAAATTCTTTGAAACGTCAGGCTGCAGTGCCTGTCCCATCGCTGTAATGTTGCAACCTGTTTACTTGTTTCGCAAGTACTACACTCGAATATATATTCCGACGACCTTGCTGCTCTGGGGCCCCCTCGACCTAAATACACCCGAACAACTCGGCAATTAGCTAAATCCCATCCATTCACTGTAGAGGTCCCCAAATGCCGGAGGACTTTCTACTCCAATAGCTGTTTTTCTCGAATTGGAATCCCCTCTCTTCTCCTAGTTTCCCTAACTGTCCGAACATGCATAAATCTAAATGTAATGTGAACAAACAAATCGCAGCACAGCTCCTCACTTAGGATGCCCCCATAAATCTGGCTCTTAATTCACAGTTGCCCCTTACTTTCTCAGTCGCAACAAGTTGAGGTGACCGTGGTGACGTGGATACCAACGTGGACTGACGGCCTGTACGTGTCCAGATCAAATTCTATCGGTTCCATAGAATCATTCTTAGTATGGATATTTGTAACCTTTATGGGGGCTCTCTTCCTGATTCTATCAAAAACTGTGGAAACTAATGCCAACAACAGAATCGCGTCGGTCAAAGCGTCGTCCGATGCTGATTGATACGAAGTAACGTTTCTAATATTAATGTCTAGTGAAACTAATTAATCTTTTTATGTCATATACAGGGTTATCCAGAGGTATTGGTCACATTCCAAATCCTTATATTTGCTGAACCATGAATGGTAGTAAGATGAAACTGGTATCATTTTCAAGCTAAATTCATTAAGATTTTTGTAATGCTAATGATCATTTGATATTTTCTCAGATCGAGTAATGGCGTTCACTCAACAAGAAAAGGCCGTTTTGCGTCCTTGAATTTGCAAACACTGAACACCGGACACTTGTTAAACGTGCATTTCGTACAAAATTCCGAAAAGAGGTACCAGTAAGAAAGTTCATATTGATGCACAAAAAAGAAAATACTTATTTTGTCCTTTAGTCCTTACATTCTATGAGTGATGTTTCTGACAAAGGGAGGAAGAATTGCTGTTTTCTGGATCAGAATATACCCATGTAATACCAGTTTTTAACCTTGAAGTAGTATTTTTCTTCGCTCTTTGCATCAAGTAGCTTCATGCCTTGTCAGGAGTAATTTCCATAAAAAATTCAAATGAACTGAAGTCGCGAATAACGGAAGCTGTTTCAACTATCGACAATGCAATGACAATGCAATGGTGGAACGCGTTTGGCTTGAATTGGACTATCGGCTTCGGCTTAATGTTTATCGTATGACTAACGGTGCTCATATTTAATATCTTTGAAAATTTAATGAAAAAACTTGAGCTTTTAAAATATGTCAGGCGCATTTTTATATCCTTAATAGTTTTCGAGTTATTCAATGCCAAAATGTGTCTAAGACTTCTGTAACACCCTGTATATTTGACACATATAAATTCATAAAGTTGTGTTTAAAAGAAATATCAATTCTAATTTCACTGGTAAAACATGATACTATCTAAGGAACATTTAAGTTACATAATCCTTTATGAGTTCGACCACTCTCTAATATTTTTAATGTCTCTGTGAACATTTAGAGAAAGAATAACTCTTTTTTCAAAGCGACGTATTAATTTCTTTATTGGCTATTAAATTTACATAGTGTGTTCGTATAAACGTTAAAATGTGTAAATTATATCGCAACATAACAAATCTCTTTATTTCCATATTATCCATATGGTTACATAAGGAGAATATAAGGCGATCTTGATAGTATCCTAAAAGCATGTGAGGCGTATAATATATATATATATTTTTTCTTTTAAATATATATATATATATATATATATATATATATTACTCGAATTATGGCGAAGAATAAAGGCACTAGCAGAAAATGGTCCCTCCATCAATCTATAAAGAACTTTTTAATATTACCGTGGAATTCGCAGGGATATATAGAGATGATGGCTTAGCTTAAGAAGGCTCTTCAAAAGTCAAGGGTGAAATTAACCATATATATATATATATATATATATATAGATATATATATATATATGTGTGGGTGGGGGTGTATAGCATGTATCACACGAAATTGCTTGATCATAAGTTCTACAAGAGCTCATATGAATTATTTTATTTAAATACTGATTTAGAACGGCTCACTGTGTAGACTTTGAAAAAAAGAACACCAGCAAAGTCCATCAGGAAGGACCGTTCTGTTCCCGTTTTCGGAATCTTGGATAACAAAAGTAAGCTGATAAATAAGTCTGCGGTGATCAACTGGATGTTATCCTGAATCTCGGATGACCAGATTGATGAAATAATAGCATTGTTATAGGAAATAATGGAATAATGAAAAGAGTAAAGTTACAGATTTTACAAGTTTATTATCGGGTGTTAAAGCAACGAATATTAGTAAAATTACCTTTAATCCATAGATTTTCAAAGAATAACTACTATCCTCAGCAGGAAAAAATAATAAATTACTAATCATTGCTTAGTATTAATTGGAAAATAAGTAACAAAATTGTAAGATATGCTTAAAGCAAAAATAGTCCACAGAAAACTTGAATTATGAGTAGAAAGTCATTCTATTATAATATTCTATTAAAACGTGGAAGGTATCTAATCAAGTTAAGAAACGATCCAAAAGCTAGAAGTCTGTGATATATATATATATATATATATATATATATATATATATATATATATATATATATATATATATACAATAATATTTTTTATAAATATTAAATATTTAAAATATACCTAGAGACATCGATGTTTCATGCTAACGCAATCTTCAGTCTAGGAACCAGTTCCCAACGGTCAGCGGGCGCGAACCCCGAACACAAATCGCCACTGATTCGCAGTCGAAGATCTTACCCGAAGGCCACTGGAAACTAATTAGTAAATAAAGGGGAATTTTAACTGTAAATAGTAGAATTACTACTATCCACCAAGTATTAAGAAAAAGAGAAAAACATTATGTCATGATTTAAGTTCGGGTACGTGCAAAAATGGCTGTCTCTTGTAAGGACTCTGCTTATTAAAAAGCGCTTATCATTAATTATTTAATTAGTTTCTGTGTAAACTTTGATTGTGTTTGAAAGATTAAAGTGTAAACGGAAAAAACTGCATATATACGTATGGAAAAGAAATTATAATGAAATATGTAATCACAGCGGCTAAAAAAAATTCAGTGAATTTTGAACTTTTAAAAAATTGCTTGTAAAAATCCCTTGAAAGATAAATATAAGTTTTTGTGAACTATTTCAACGATAATTATTATATTAAAGTCATAAGATACTGAATTTTATTTTAAATACCACGTTTTACTAAAAATTAGAAAAAATAATCCCCCCAAAAGTCATAAATTAGTAAAATCCGGCATCAGTTAATCTGTAAACGACTTTGTTTACCGATTGACTATCGCTATGAAAAATATATGGAATCATATCATAATTTATCATCTTTAACTTTATATATAAAAATGATTTTGTAATAGTTTATGGAAGTTGAAAAATTATTATCCGTTAATTTCTTTATTCTTTTTAAGGTTATAAAGAAATTTAAGTACCCTTATTTTGTTATAATAAAAAAGGAAATGCTTATTTAATTAAAATATTTGTGAATGTTTGCAATTAAGATCTTATTTATTTTATTTTATACTAAAAAGGTTCATATTTAACTTGGTATTAGTTTTTAATTTAGTAATACTCTGAAATTATTGATGATGTCTGTTTACCAATGTTTTCCTTAGAATTTAAAATAAAACTTTTTTTAAATGTTAAAAAATATTTTTACGTTACAAACTGGGTAAATTTTATCAATTTTTTTACATGATGATTAAAAACTTTAGTTACTCGATTTATTATTAATGTGTCGTAACGATAAATTACATTGATTCTTTTTAAAATAAAGTGTATTTTTTATTTTAAGTGTGAAAAGGTAAATTAAAGTCAATGACTACACTGACAATTTATTCATTGAAAAAAGTTAAAACAGTTATTTATTAATAAATAAAATTCAATTTTAAAAGATAATGTCATGTTTGAATTCTCTTTATTTATTAATAAATAATTGTTTTTAACTTTTTAAATATTTATTAATGAAAAAAAGACAAAACAAATACAAATGTTTCCAAATAATTGACGATGAATTGTGAAATTAACGAAATTGGTCAATATCTTGAAATAAAATGTTGAGGGCGGTGTAAAAGTGAGTGGTTGTTGGAAGGCTAACCCTACCTGTTTATTACAGAACAGGGCTACCATACAAATCTAAGTTCATCGTTAGTAGAAATTATCCAACTTTTTAAATTCTTTTTTCCGTTATGTTCCTGGGTCTCAGATTTGTCAATATTTGGTTTATTTTCAAGATTATCAAAAATTTCTTGCGCTGATGATACCAAGTTTATGTATGAAAGGGAAATATAATTACGTCGCATTTTTTATTTTCCCAGAAACTCTAATCATTAAAATCACATGAAATATTTTTTGCAATTATATTATTTTTTTAGTGAAAATATTGATTAAACAATGCTTTATTCAACAATAATATCGCTAATTAAAAAAATTATATTTTCTTCGAGTTATAGTGATTTTGTTAACACGGTATTTAGGAGCCTTTTTCGTAATATATAAGAAATATTTAATTTTTTTAATTGTTAACATCTACAATGCTTTATTTTCATAAAAAAATAATGCATTTTCTTATTAATATATAAAAATATAACCTTAGTAAAGGTGTATTTTGTTTTAAATAATAATACATTTTCACTAAGAATTAAAAGAAAATAATTGTTTCATTATATTCCTTGATTGTTGATTAATAAATATTGAAAATTTCATTAAAATTGGTTGATTGGGTGAAGGCGGTTAAAATGTTTTTACATTTTTGGAATCGGCCATTGATTCTACTCGTACGTAGTTAAGTTTCATTGGCGTGCGAGTAAAACATGTATTTAGTTCAGCATATGAGTTAAATATATTTAAAGATAAGAGTAATTCTTTGAAAATCCTTGGATCATTTTATTAATACTCATTGTTTAAAAACCTGATAACAAACTTGTAAAGTATGTAACTTAACCTTTTTCATATATATATATATATATATATATATATATATAGAGAGAGAGAGAGAGAGAGATACAGAGATAGAGAAAGAGAAAAAGAGAGAGATGGACGAGAGGGTAGAAGGTAATGCAGAATCAGTGTAGTCAAAACGAGAGAAAAATCTATATTTGATGAAGTGAAAATACCAACATTTGTAAAAACTTTTTTCTACAATTGTTTTTTATTTTATTATTTTATTATTTTATCATTTTATAATTTTGTGATTTTATAACGCGTTTCGAGCTTTCGTGCTTGCTCTCTTCAGTTTTATTTTTAACAGTTTGATCTTTCTGCGCATAGGGGCGTGTATGTGTGTGTGCACGCGTGCGTGGGTGTATGTGTTTTCATAGTTTTTGCTTCTCTAGGTCAAAGTTATTTGGGTTTTTTTTAAGTATGTGTGATTTAAACTTTTATCTTTCCTGTCATCTTCGTGTGCGGTGGTTGAATACACTTTTTTCAAAATACTTAAAGTTGGTCTTCAAATCTTATGATTTGGTCGGCATTCTGTCTGCCTGCGTGTTTGCGTGTGTGCGTGTGGCTAGCTATCCTGCGCGGCCCGCGCGTACACATGTGCATCTGCCTTCGTCACTACATACATATTCCCCACACACACATGCACATACATACATCTATACACAGACATTCACATACACACATATACATATACACATATACATATATATTAATTAACGTATATGGACAAATAGATTTATAGACAGACACACACACGCGCGCTCATATAAATTCTTGCATGTATGTATGTACATACATACACATACGCACGCGTGCTACCTTTCTGTTATATGTATGTGGATGAGCACATGAACATGCGTGTGCATGCATAGAGGTTCCCGTCTATACATGTATACACCTTCGTTTGTATATGCATATAGATGCATGTGGTCCGCATGTTGTTTGATTTATTTTATGATTTGTTTAATGCTGGGTTGAATTTAGATATACAGGTTTTTCTTGGGTTAGAAGATATGGGTAATTTTACGATCAGAAGATGGGCATTATTTTGAATTTAGTTCCGCTGCAGAAGTACACATATTGAGAGACAAACAATTTTCTATTTTCTTTGATTTTGTTGTTACTTTTATGTAAAGCAACTCTATTATTAAGTGTTTTGGTGGCGCCTATATAAGTTTCGTTGCATGTTATGCACGCTAGTACATAGATAACATTTTTGGAGGTGCAGTTTAAATCTTTTTTATTGTGAATGTGACCCCTTGTGTTATGTGTTTGTTGAGTTTGGATGAGGTTAAAATTTGCTTGAGGTTTTTGGTTGTCGCTTGCTTTTTATTATTTTCGTTGTTTTTAGTATGTTGCTTAGTTTGTTGTTTTGATTGAGTAGGGTTAGGTTTCTTGTTATTTCTGTCAGCAGTTCTGGATTGTTATTGTTGTGTGTAGAGACGTATGCAAATACATGTTCTTTGTTTCGTTTTTTTTTGGGGGGGGGGGGATTCGTAATTGTCTAATTGTATCTTTGTTGCTAGTTATATACCTTTGTGTATTATTTGTAAGGGTATCCTCTTGTTGTTAAGGTTTTCTGTAGTTCTTCCAGTCGGACAATTCGGAGGTGTTTGTCACTGACTATAGTACAGACTTTATGTGCTAGAGAATAGAGTATAGAGTTTAAGCAGCTTTGAGGGTGATGGCTCTTAAAATAGAGATATTGTTGGGTGTCTGGGTTTCTTTGTTTGTTAGTATTTATCGTATGTCGTGAAAAGTTTTGTGATTTTTTGAAATGGTGTTGCTGTCAATGTTGATGCTAATTGGTTTGTAGTAATCTTTGTTATCTAGTGCTTCTATAATTTTCGATTTATAGTAATTTTTGTCTATGCTGACTACCGCACTGCCTTTGTCAGCTTCTTTTATAATTATGTTATCTAGTGCTTGGTTTTGTTTAGATGTTACGTTGCTGGTATGTTTCTCTTTTCTCTGGTGGTTGATGTTCCAGAGGTTTTCAAAGAAGGTGTTTAGTTCTTTCGTATTGTTGTGTTTATTAGGGAAGTATGTTGATTTGTTTTTTTATTAATAAGTCATCTGTTTTGTTTTCGTTATTATTTAATATTTCTTTTAGTCTAAATTTGCGTTCAAATTCTTTAAGGTCTTCTTCAGTATCGTTATAGTGTATAGTACTGTATATGTATATATATATATATATATATATATATATATATATATAGAGAGAGAGAGAGAGAGAGATGTAGATATATATATATATGTGTATATGTATATGTGTGTATGTGAGTGTGCGTGTGTGTATATGTATGTCTGTGAGTGTATGTGTGAGTATATGTACGTATGGACGGAGGCAGATGCGCATTTGTATGCGCGGGCCGCAACACACACGCGCAAATACGCAGGCAGACAGAGTGTCGACAAAGTCATAAAAGTTGAAGACAAACTTTAAGCATTCTGAACAAAGTGTATTCAACTGCTGCACACGAAGATGACCGGAAAGATAAAAGTCAAAATCACACATACTTAAAAAAATATATATCTTTGACCCGAAGAAGTAAAAACTATGAAAACACATACACGCGCGCACGCGCGCACACACACATACACGCGCCTATGCGCTAAAACATCAAACTGTTAAAAAAAACATATTCTCAAATGGAGAATATATCTGAAGAGAGCAAGCACGAAAGCTCGAAACGCGTTATAAAATCACAAAATTATAAAATGATAAAATAATAAAATAAACAATTGTTGAAAAAAGTTTTTTACAAATGTTGGTAGCTTCACTTCTTTAAATATATATATATATATATATATATATATATATATATATATATATATATATATATATATATACTAGGAAATGCTCGTCTTAGGTTATTAATTCCCCATACAGAACTTTCATGTTCTTTTACGAAGATTACAATTAAGATATGATGATATTAAACCTTATGTCTAGAATTCTTATATAATTTTGATAAAAATCCATACATGATTAAAATTCTAAAAGATGTGTAAAGGTTAACGCTTTAGCTTAAGGATCCTTAAAAAGAAATTGAAATTCAAGGAATCTTGCTTAATTGGTGTCTAATGACTATCGATAAGATTTATGGCAAGTCTGAAATATTTGAATTTTCAAATGGGAGGTTGTGCCTTAAAAATCCATGAGAATATCCGAGAAATTTAAATTCATGGAATATTTATTATTTGAAGTCTAATATCTATTCAAATCGGAAGTATCTGAATTTTTACCTAGGGTCCCCCCCCTATTACCTACTCTGCATACAACTAAATTAAACAAAATATAGCTCACATTACGACCTCTTACGCCTAGCAGCTGCGTTCCAAAATTCATACTGATTAATTAATTTGTTTAGGAGGGAATTCTTATATATCAGAATATATTTACATATACGCATACCTAACTTTATATAAATATAGGTACTCTGTATCGTCTTTTTTACCAACAACGACGCCTTAATGTATACAAAATTTCCTTTGCTCTCTCTCTCTCTCTCTCTCTCTCTCTCTCTCTCTCTCTATCTCTATCTATCTATCTATCTATCTATCTATCTATCTATCCAACTCACTCACTCTATCCATCTGTTTATTCCTCTCTCTTTCTCTCTCTCTCTCTCCCTCTCTCTCTCTCTCTCTCTCTCTCTCTCTCTCTGTATCTATCTATCTATCTCTCTTCAATCAGTCAGCAAGTATCCTGCACTCCCAGACGGAATATCCATCATTGAACCACGGTGCCCTGAGCTCTATTTTCTCCTGCTGCCAACCCCGACCGAATGCTGGGATTGATCCGTGGTTAAACTCCACTACTTATTTTACTAATGACTTAATTTGTCCATCGGACGCCTAATCTGGTCTTCTCCGGATTAAAGGCCGGGTGATGGAGTTGAAACGTCAAACGACAAATCTCTACTCCTCTCTCTCTCTCTCTCTCTTTCTCTCTCCCCTCTCTCTCTCTATCAGTCTCTCTCTCTTTAACTCGCACTATTTGTCGTGCACAGTGAGCCCAAAACCAAAGCGTCAAAGTGCCGCCGATTCTTCATCAGAATCTCTGCCTCAGCCACCACCACCAATTACCACATCTTACTCCTCAACTTCTCTTCTGCTCCGCTTCTCTGTCTCTGTCTCTGTCTCTGTCTCTGTCTCTGTCTCTCTCTCTCTTTCTCTCTCTCTCTCTCTCTCTCTCTCTCTCTCTCTGAATCTATATATTTTGCGTCTACTAGCTTTCTCTCACTTTCTTATTATCTCTGTTCCTCCTGCGCTCATTACCCCTCATCTCTCTTTTTCATCTTTCCTTTCACGTTTTCTTTCCAGTTGCGGATAAACTTGCAACTTGTGTTTTATTATTCGATACACTACAATAGATCAGTTACAATGAGTAATGTGTTTAAGCATCAAGCAACTACGAAACGGTCGCTATGCGATGGTAACGTGTCAGACTGACAGGTGTAAAATGTTCAAACTGCGGATGCTGAGTTAATACTGTTTTGAAAAGACTTGCTTATATTGGCCTCATTTACCTGCTTTTATAAAATGTCGCACGTAGACAGGTCACTTCAATAATAGTTATGACCGAAAACTTCTTTACGATAACACGTCGAAAGTACCACTCTGCAGCCACAAAACATGTAAATTTATGCGTATCACTCTGGGTGGAGTTTCATCTCAAACTAACGACAGATAATATTTAACTCGTGGATGGGATCTTGATATGTACTACCATAGGTACGGGTGAACCTGGGAGTAATCTAAACTAAGGAGCGGCTACATAATCCTCAAGGTGTAACTCTACCGAATGCAGTATCTTGTCATAATAAGTACAGATTCTGCTGTGTCCGTAATATGTGAAGTGCATCTATATAAACTGTATAGTGCACTCCAATCGTAGGTGGTGGAAGCCTCGGAAACATGTGTCTGATCAATTTGACGCCGAACACAAAAGAGACAAAGCTGATCTCGCTTCTTTGCCATCTACTTCTTTCAATAATGTAATTTCCTGTACACGTAGCTTTAACCTCTAACTTTACTTCTAATGGAAATTTAATTTCTCTAATTTAATCTAACCTTACGTGGAATCTTCCTTTTTAAACCTTATTTTACTAAAACAAAAACCACACGTCAAGATCATCGTACGAATAATTTGCTGTATCAACAGAAGAGAGATATCACTTCTAACGGTTAATACCAGTAAAATAAAAAACATCTTGCTTTGAAAAAGGCGTATTACGCTGAAAGCTCAGCAATCAAAATAAATAAATTTCTTTATAAAAAAAGACACATTGTTATTGGTTTTTAAATTTCTTTATAAAAAAAGACACATTGTTATTGGTTTTTAAATTTCTTTATAAAAAAAGACATATTGTTATTGGTTTTTAAATTTCTTTATAAAAAAAGACACATTGTTATTGGTTTTTAAATTTCTTTATAAAAAAAAGACACATTGTTATTGGTTTTTAAATTTCTTTATAAAAAAAGACACATTGTTATTGGTTTTTAAATTTCTAAAAACAAATACAATATCGTTACATGTTTCTTAGACAGTCGGAACAATTCTTGGGCGGTGGCAATCTTTGCCTCGCTTGTAAGATACGAGAGTGTCATAATTTGTTTGAAGCATTGTGTATACTATATACATTTGTATATTATTTGAAAGACGTGTCAATGCGAAACATGTTTTAAATCAAAACTAATTCGCATGTAACTATGTTAATATTTCAAGATCATTTCCTGTAAAGGAGAATTAATGGATGTAATTTGAAGTCGTACTTGTAACGTCTGGACATTTTGGATATTTTTCATTTAATCAACTGAAATAGAGAATTCAATATTTTAACTGATGCGTTGCTTTCACAGATTAAACATGGCTTTTTGAAAGGAAGAAAGAGTTGAGATAATACTTTTCAACGGATGGGAGTGACAGTCATCTTCGAAGAAGAAAGGTGAATTTAATGTAGATCATTCAAAGAAAATTATAATTGTTTTTCGGCAGTGTGAAGATGATTATGAAAATTTATGGAAAAGGCATCATGATGGACAAACCGCATTCTAGGCGACCAAGAAACTATTTTGTCTAAATATTTTCAAGTGCCAATCAATCAGCAGAATATCTATACAGTTAGGTATTCCAAAATCAACCGTCGGTAAAATTTTAAAACAGCAAAAATACCATCCATACAAATTACAAATCTTGCGTCATTTAGCTGACGATGACCCGGGTATAAAAATTGAAACGTTTGAATGGTTTTCCAATCCAATCATAACAGTATTAATTCCCTATTATTTCTAATGGACTATTCCAATCTTCAGTGTTATAGTTAGCTTTGTTACTGTTGATGGTTAATACACAGCGAGAGAGGGAGATAGAACATAAAGTATATTTTGTAAGAGCGGGTGATAAAATAGAATAGAGTGAGAGAGGGTGAGAGTAATAGACAGAACCTGAGTAAGAGATTGGTGACTTGATGCGTAAATTGCAAATTCATCAAATTAGAACAATTAAAAGGATGTTTTCTAAACATGACTCAATTTTTTTGTGTAAAAAGGAAACAACAATTACTACTACTACTACTACTACTACTACTAATAATAATAATAATAATAATAATAATAATAATAACAAAAATAATAACAAAAATAATAATAATAATAATAATAATAATAATAATAATAATAATAATAATAATAATAATAATCGTATTTAATGCTTTTAATCTACTATTTATAATAATAGATTCCCATATTGTATTTAATTCTATACGCGGTCTACTTATGGGGCCATTATCGCTCAATATATTCGCTGCTCCTTTGAGACGTCTTACTCCCCATCATTTTTCCAACAATAGAGTCCGAAAAATCCAAATAATACAAATACTGATCGTATTTTTGTGGGTCTGTCACGCTTAGTTTGAACTAACAGTTTCGTTGGTCTGTCAGGTTAAGTTTAACATCGTATGTCTGTCAATCTTATATTTGCTACATCGCTTATGTTTTTAAATTGAATGTTCATCAGTCTGTTAAGTTTAAAATATCAGTTTCGCGTAAGTTTGAAATAGCAGTTTAATTGGTCTATCACTGTTAAGTGTGAAATAACATTTTTGTTTATCTATAAAACATAACTTTTCAACCAAAGTTTTGTTTTCATGTCACGCTTAAGTTTCAACAAGTAGTTTCGTCTGTATGTAACGTGTAACTTTAAAATAGCATTTTCGTCGGTTTCTTATGTTTAACTGTGAAATAATATTTTCGTCGATTTGTCATATGTGTAAATTTGAAATAGTATTTTCGTCTGTTTATGACGTGTAACTGTAAAATAGCATTTTCGTTGGTCTGTCACGCGTACTTTTGAACTAGCATTTTCGTTGGTCTGTCATGCGTAACATTGAAATAGTATTTTCGTCTGTTTATGACGTGTAACTTTAAAATAGTATTTTCGTTGGTCTGTCACGCGTAATTTTCAACTAGCATTTTCGTTGGTCTGTCATGTGTAAATTTGAAATAGTATTTTCGTCGATTTGCCATGCGTAACTTTAAAAGTTACGCGTGGCAAATCGACGAAAATACTATTAGTAGTATTTTTTCCGTCTGTCACTCGTAATTTTCAACTAGCATTTTCGTTGGTCTGTCATGTGTAAATTTGAAATAGTATTTTTTTCGTCTGTCACTCGTAATTTTAAAATAGCATTTTCTTTGGTCTCATGCTTATGTTTATAAGTAGCGTTTTAGTCTGTCAGCTGAAAATGTAATTAGCATTTCCATCGCTAAACGGAAAAATTAAATGAGCACACCTTAAGAAGATCTGTTTCGTTGGTCTGTCACGCTGAAGTTTGAATTAACATGCATGTTACTCTGTCACGCTGAAGTTTGAAATAGCATATTCATCGGTCTGTCACGCGTCGGTTTTACATAGTATTTTCGTCACGCTTAACTTTGAAGTAAACATTTCGTTTGTCCGTCAAACTTAGGTTTTAAATAATATTTTGGTCCATTTATCACGAGTAACTTTGATATAAGTTTGTTGGCCTGTCACGTGGAATATGAAAATAGTATGTTCGTTGGTCTGCCATGCGTAACTTTGAAAAAGCATTTGCGTCAGTTTGTCGCGCTTAGGTTTTTAAGTAGCGTTTTTGTTTAGTCTGTCATGCTGAAGTTTAAAATTTCCATCGTTAATCGCGTAGATTGAATGGGCGCATCTTAAGAATACTCGATATTGTTTCATGATTTTTAATTTCTTTTCTTTTTTTTACTTTTTGATGTGTGCCCGTCCATTAAAAATCAATATTGTAGACGAGATCTTCAATCGATGTGAAATGAAGTGGGTGGACATCTAATCAGAGAACGGTAATGTAATTGGGCGGAGGGGTTCGGGGGACGAAGAAAAACGGCTTGAACCCCCCCCCCCCCCAAAAAAAAAATAAATAAAAATAAAAATAAAAAATAAATAACAGCTGAACACACGCAGCGACGGGCAGGCTCATTGTCGCATTTAATCATTTACCGTTAAGGACATTGTCAAAAAAAAGGGGTTTTGGAAAAACATCAAACCCCTATGTATTATTATAAAAATAAAAAGGGTTCGATTATAACTTGCAAAGATTTTATGATTATGCAATTTGATTAATAAAGTTAGGACATTGTAAGTGCTACACTGGCGACTTCCTTTTCAGGAATTTCTCTATCTACTTAATAACTGTCCGTTTGTTTGTCTGGAGATCACAAATACCAAACCCGCTGGACATAGATAAACTCAGCATTGCTAAGAATTAGGTGTTTCTATGTACATGCTGAGCTCAGAAATTCCACGCAAAAAAATCGTTGATAAAATTCACAATGTATTCTGCAATCCAACCATATTTGGTACAAATATATCTACCGGAATAGAAAACTTATTTCACCTGGCGGTATCTTATATCTCTACAAAGCCACCATTCGCCCATGCATGTAGCAGTGTTGCCACATCTGGGTGTGTGCACCAACAGCTAGCCTCTACCACTTGGACAGGATCCAAGAAAGAGTCTCTCAGCTAATAACTCTCACACTGTCTACCAAGCTACAGCCCCTGTCCTATTGCTGCAATGTTGCATACTTATGCTTGTTTTACAACAACTTCAGTGGAATGTGCTCCCATGAACTTGCTGCTCTGGTGCCCCCTTAACGTAAATACTCCCAACCAACCCAACAATCAGCAAAATTCCACGCTTCACTGTAGATGTCTCAGATGCTTGAAAGCTTTCTACTCTAATAGCTTCTTTGCTCGAACTGCTTGCCTTTGAAATTCCATCCCTGCTCCTTATTTCCCCGACTGTACCAACATGCAGAAATTTAAATGTAATGTGAACGAACATCTCGCTGCAAAACTCCCCACTTAAAAATCTGGCCCCTAATTCACAGTAGCCTCTTACGTCTCAGTGGCAATATGCCTTGTTTGGAATGTATATAAGTAAAAAAAAAAAATTAAAAATAAACTTCAATTTATACCTGACTTGTCCACCAAGTTTTAGTCATGAATGCCCAACAGTTTTTGTTTCATCGCCGTTCACTGATAAGCAACCATTGGTATGACGTACAAAATTGTCAACAACTCTGACGCATTTGTCTCTTTAAACTTCGCTGATTTTGACTGCGATGGTGAAAATTAAAAGAATAGTCTGGCGATTGTTTTGATGGGCATTATCTCTGAGATAACTCCACAAATCAAACATCTTGGAGTTTATATTCCGCTGAGTGTGAAGCCTATATATGTATACTAGCAAAAACTACCCGCCCTCCGGCGGCAATTACTGAGACAGTAGTTTTCTTTACAGAAAGAAAATATTTCTATTTGATATTTTGGTAAGTTGGAGGAAAACAACAAAAGTATGATTGTCGTAGTGTTATTTGATATATTGCAATTTTGGGGAAATTTACTGTGCATGAATATAGTCAAATTTATTTATTAGAAAAAAAGATTAATTGATATGGTTTTTAAGATATTCAAAGTCGAGGAATTTTATTGTGTTTCAGCATGAAAATGAAAATAAATTCCCCATTAAAAACTGGTTATATTATTGAAATGAACAAATGAAAGAGTGGAACGTCAATTGATAAAATAAAATAATTTCACATTACTGTGTTATTCAAACTGGTTACTTTCTGCATTTCGCCTTAATTATAAAAGACAGAAAAAAAGTCTTCTAATAGTAAAAAAAATGTTGTAATTTAGACAGATTAGAGGAGATCTTTTTCTTCTTTTTCATGACCAATGTTAAAGTTATCATCATCATCATTATCATCATCATCAGGGTTTTTAGGGTATTCACAAGTAATCGGCTAAAAAGTAGATCATCGTTGGGGAGGGGCTGAGGATGTCAATCAATAATAACACCCAAACTTTTTATATTTTTATTTACGCCTTAAAAATAAGATATTTAATTAATCAAGTTTAAAGAAGTTATTTATTTAATTTTCACGGGAAAGGTAAACACAATTAAACAAATCAATTGCTTGAAATTAAAATTTTAAAAAGGGATGTATAGTTAAAAAATATAAGATTAAAGAAATAAAGTATGGGTAAATTGTTATATTAACAGCCTTCACTACATCGTCCGCCCCCTAAAAAGTGAAGTTCTGCTTGTTAAGGCGATTAGGTGTGAAGAGTGAACACTGGAAAACGGAAAGATTAAAGAAAATATTATTTTAGAATTTAGAGTGGGCGATCAGTTTTATATATATTTAACGTAAAATTCGGGAGATTCTAACTTGTTAAGGGAATCAATCAAATATTTTAGCCACTAACCGTACGTCCGAGTGGTAAGATCACAAAACCACATGTAAGGTAGACACATCCCCCCCACAAAAAAGTGCTACAGATTTAGCTCCCATGGCAAATAAAATAATTTAGTTTACTGCCTTGAAACGCTAGAATGGTCCGGAAATTAGGGGATCATTTTTAATTTTATGTATGTACGAAACTGATCCCTACTGTAAATTATAAAATAAGCGTTTTTTTCTTCTTCTTTCTGTCAAGTTTTTAAGGGTGTTCTTAGGTAATCGCTTAAAAAAGAAGAATCTTCCGTTTGCTTTTTGGAAAGTGGAATGATTTAACAGAAGATGTTAATCTACAATTATACTACAAATCTTTTTTTCGTCATTTGGACAGAATAGTAAAACGGCGGTTTGTAAAAAAAAATTAGACAATAAGTTTATTGTTATTTATTATTTTTTTCACGAAAAATGTAAAAACTATGAAAATTAAATGCTGAAATTTAAAAAAAAAAATTGTTTAAAGCCTTTAGTTGTAAAATTATGTTTTAAATTCTATATTAGGAATAATGAATGTTGCTTTTTTAGGTAAAAAACTACGCTTTAAAAATGAAGTATATAAAATAATTAATAAGTTTTAAAAAACATATTTTGCTTGTCGATTGTTGTGGAGGCGGCGGAGGAGAATTAGAAATAAATAATTTGTCAGAAGAAATTATTTCCCTTTCAGGAGGGAAGGGATGCACGTCCTTTAAAAAGTAATGAATATTGTTTCGATTTTTTGTCATCACTTTAATTAATTACTGGTAATATCAACCAAACTATTCCATATATATAAGCAAATAAGACAATCAAATTATAATCCAATAACAGCAAACAAATTTTGAACTGTTTAAAAATATCATTATGCAAATTAGGCAAACAAAAGATTTTGTTTGCAACTTTACTTGACCATAAATATAGTATTTCAAAAGAATATCGCGTATTAATTATTAAAATTAGAATAACCTGTTTTGATTGTAATATAGAAGTTATAAATAAGAAAATATTTCGCATTTATTCATTGAGATATTTATAAATAACTGTGTATTATTCACAGACATATATGTTCCATGTTCACTGACAATTATCAGTGTTAAAGATGTTACATCTTGGGTTACGAACAGCACGGGGACGATACGAACCGTCGATCGAACGATTTGATATTTAAAACAATAAATGCGAAAGTTGGGCCATTTCTCGCACTAACGGTAAAGTCAAAACACTTTATGTCAAGCTAATTCAACTTTTTATTTACCTCCCCAGGAGGTTAGGCACAAGGCCAGGTTTATCTTACTCCCACAAGGTAAGATGTGACCCAAGCTCGGGTCGGGAAAGTGGGATTTGAAAAGCCAGCGCCCGAGAAGGTGAGCACTCTGGCTATTAAAAATTGCCTGGGCAGCCCCGTCGGCATTCCCCGGTAGGGGCGCCTCAGGCAGTAAGCAATAAACTTACTCCTCCCCAAAGAGGGAAGGCAAAGCCTGGGAGGGTAGACCTCCTAGAACTGCACAGGACAGTACCTCAGACCGGCGGAATTAAGACCCGAAGGCCAAGACAATACCGGTCTACAGAGTGAGCATCCATCGGAACAGATACTACACTCTGATCTTAGCCAAAAGGCCAAGGAGGATTTTGTGTTGAAGTTAATTCAACTTTAGACGCACCATCTTTTTTATATACTGCTTATGTATAGACGTTTATTAGTCGCAAGGTTAACTAATTTGCATATTGGTTTTGAAAAAAGATACTTAACTAATTAATTATCATTCATTATTGTTTTTTAATTCAATGACTGTGTTGATTTTAATATAACAAATTGTTCTTATTCGTAATATTGTTTTATTTCCTAGACAAATATTTATCATTTGTGTTCAAATACTTCTTTCATTAGGGAGTTGACTTGATTTTCAACAAGTTACGATTTATGTCTCAATGTGAAAAGGCAAATTTATGTTTTTCCCTTCCTTTACGGTTACATTTAAAAGATAAATATATTTTTATTGAAATTACCAAAATGTTTATGTTTATATATGTATATGAAAAAATGAGAACAGTTTTGTTTCGTGTTTACAACAAAGTTACGAATGGAATGTTTATTATTTCAAATTTATGTTATAAGTATTTAAAGTACCGAACACATTGCTAAGCAGAAGCGAGCCGGCAAAGCCAGCTCATATATATATATATATATATATATATATATATATATATATATATATATATATGAATAAATATGAAAGTGTTTTTTTAAATTACAACGCCTATATTACCATCAAAACGGCTTACTATTATAAGAGCATACAACATAATATGTTAAAATACTGTATATATAGTACAGACGAAAGGGCCAAAGGCAGCTATTTTTATGCCTAATTTGCATAACTATTTTTCAACAGTTCAAAATAAATTAATATTTTATGTTATACATTTGTCTATATGTATGCAGTAGTTTTATTGATATTAAAAGTAATTTACTAAAGTGAGTTAATAAAATATAATAAATTATCATTTTTTCTTAAAAGGGAGGTAATTTCAATTAAACTAAACTATACTAACGCGCCATAAATCTCTACCTTAATCGGTAGCGATGCAACTTTTTTATTGTTTTTAAATCCAACAATTGCTTTCTTTGCGGGTTTGAATGTGTCGCATTTGTGTTTCAATGTGCGTTTCCGGCCTTTTATTAATTTTAAGTTTAAAAAGAACCCTTCCCCACACACTCCATCGCTCAAGTGAATTGATCTCTACTTTCTTTGCATTTTTTTTCTTTAATTTACAAGATAAATATTTTTTTTATTAAAGTTACCAAAATGTTAATATCTATTTATATGAATGGATGTTAATGGTACTCTATTTACTGTCGTGGTCGAGTGACCTTGCACTGTCTAGAAAGAAGCTATATCGGGAGCTAGCGGCGGGAGCTAGCGGCGGGAGTAGCGGCGGGAGCTAGCGGCGGGAGTAGCGGCGGGAGCCGCTTCGGATCCGCTTTGAGAGCGGCTGGGATAGTTGGAGCAGGATATTCGCTTTTAGTGAAGTTGGGCGCCAGGCTAGAGTTATCTCAATAACACTGAGTTTTCTCAGACCTGGCCCTATGTCCGGGGCGCGCTGCCCCTTAGTGACAGACGCTTCAAAGCTAAAACTAGTCTAAAACCCTTTTGCTGTGCGGATGTTGAGGAAGAAAACGCTGAGCACACTTTCTTTAATTGCAGCAAATCTGCATGAATTTTGGAAGTATGTCAACGAGTTGACGGTTCGTATCGTCCACGAGCTGTTGGTAACCCGAGATGTAACATCTGTAGTGTACAATGTGATACCTTCGCAGCCCAAAGACAAACGAATGGTGTTTCTCACGACCATAGCCCTAGCTAGACTAGTAGTGTATACTTCACGCTTAGACATATGGAGTGGGGGTAATCACTTTCGGATTACGATCGGATTTAGCACTTTAAACATCAGCTTAAAGTCAAAATCAGATCTGATAGGAGGAGATTGCATTATGCACTATTTAAAAAGTGGTGGCTTATGCGTGTTTGGACGAATCAAGTTTGAGTACGTGTTCCTTGCTTATCAGACACCATCACAATTAGCAAAGTCTGTTAGTTAGGTGTACAAATGAGTCCTAGTTCCCTCCTTTTTATTTTTTATTTTGTCCCTATTCCGCGCTCAAAATATGGTACCTATCTTGGAAGACACCACGCAATCCATGCTCCTGAATAAAATCTACCTTTTTTTCTTTTTTATCTCTCAATAATACCCTTTTTCTCCCCACTTAGAAACTGTCTTGAAACAGCCCGGAAAATAGTGAGCAGTTCATACCTAAAGAAGATTGGGTATGGTCTTACTAACCATCACACTTAGCATTTTATTTTTCAGTAATCTCTGTTGTTTTTTAGAACCCCTATCTCCAACCGATGACTGTGTACATATATTTTTTGTAAAAAAAAGTCAAACCATTGGTTAAAATGTTAAGTAGGTTTTACCAATAGAGTAAATGTGGTATTTTTGTGACTGAAACTAGTTTCGAGAATAGACCAAGAGGACGACAGACGACCCCATCACACCCCACTCAATTTTGACTTTGTGCCACATCTAATTTTATAAAAAAAATTAACTATACTGTGGAGATTTTGTAAAATTTTAAAGAAAAATTAAATCGATTTATATAAATAAATACGAAAGCAAATGTCTTTTATTATTTAACATTTTGGTTTTAAGTATTTCAGGTAGAAAACAGCTAATATATATATATATATATAATTATAAAAAGAAAAACTATACACACATTAAGGTTGTACACATGAATCTTTATGTGTACAACCTTAATGTGTGTATAGTTTTTCTTTTTATAATTCTATTTTGCTCTGTTTAAATTACATTGAGCTCTGTTATTCAGATTCTCTACACAAAATTGAAATCTACACACTATATATATATATATATATATATATATATATATATATATATATATATATATATATATATATATATATATATAAGCAAACATTGTTAAACATAACATAATTCAAGCTTTGTATTATACCTTTTTTTTCAATTTGTATAATAATCGTTTTTGTGTCAAAATCAACACCAAGTAATGAATGTTCCATGTATATCACTAGCACTTTCGATTCTTCGTCGAATCTTCTTCCAGTGACGAAAAACGAATGAAAAGGGGATAGAAAAAAGAAGAATGTATAAAAGCAACCGAAAACGGGCATGTTAAGTCAGTTAGACGTAAAACAAAATAACGTTTGCAATTTAAATTCCGGGACACGAGAATTAGCGTCACAGGATGAATTGTATTGCGTCAAGCATTTTAAAAAATTCTACTGGTTTAATACATAACGTTATTTATTGCTGGATTGTAATAAAGATAGCGTCGAGTGTTTGAAATTGAAAAACTAAAAAACATTGTATAATCAAGCGCGGAATTATGTTATGTTTAAAATGTTTGCTTAAATAAAAGAATGCTGAATTAATACAAACATAATACTTATATATATATATATATATATATATATAGAGAGAGAGGGAGAGAAAGAGAGAGAGAGAGAGAGAAAGAGAGAGAGTGTGTGTCCTAAAAAGACGTATACACGCTTTGAATCGTAATAACTCGTTCAAGTTACTGATTTTGACTTTCAAACAATATTTAATAAACGTAATGGCTACTTGACGTAATTTCCGAATGTTAATGAATTAACCCTAAGCTTAATCTGAACCCGGTGTAGGTTCGGTTCTGGTTAATTAAGAAACATGATAGAGGAATTGTTGCAAGACGTTTGTAGGTTCAATGTATCACGAAATGAAATGTGTATTGATCAGAACGGTTGGGGATAAAGATTCATTTTATGAATATTCTGAAATCAACCCAAGTAGCTTTTACGCTTATTAAAAGTTAATTTTCTCCGTTTTGTTAATTTTACTGTCAGTATTTTTGAATGTGTATACATATTATTCGACTCAATGTTGTTTGCAAGTAGAAATCAGAAAATTGAACGAGTTATAACATTTCAAATAGTGTATACATCTTTTTGAGACACCATATATACATATATATATATATATATATATATAATTATTTATAAATATTATTTTCAAATTGACCCATATACACATGTGTGTCATGCCAAACCTGCAATCATCAGTATAGGAGGAGACAATTCCTGCCGCCCACACGGTTCGAACACCAACACGAAAGCCATATTTGACTCAGTAGTCGGTGCGCGTACCGATGTGTCCACCAAGCATTGCCGTAGAAATGAGACAGTAAA
>OY744542.1:26564575-26602075 GCA_963556195.1 Sepiola atlantica
TCCAATGGATTTAATGTATGAACTCCAATGAATTTAATGTATGAACTCCAATGAATTTAATGTATGAACTCCAATTAATTTAATGTATGAACTCCAATGGATTTAATGTATGAACTCCAATGGATTTAATGTATGAACTCCAATGGATTTAATGTATGAACTCCAATTAATTTAATGTATGAACTCCAATTAATTTAATGTATGAACTCCAATGGATTTAATGTATGAACTCCAATGGATTTAATGTATGAACTCCAATGAATTTAATGTATGAACTCCAATGAATTCAATGTATGAACTCCAATGGATTTAATGTATGAACTCCAATGGATTTAATGTATGAACTCCAATGGATTTAATGTATGAACTCCAATTAATTTAATGTATGAACTCCAATTAATTTAATGTATGAACTCCAATGGATTTAATGTATGAACTCCAATGAATTTAATGTATGAACTCTAATGAATTTAATGTATGAACTCCAATGGATTTAATGTATGAACTCCAATGGATTTAATGTATGAACTCCAATGGATTTAATGTATGAACTCCAATGAATTTTATGTATGAACTCCAATGAATTCAATGTATGAACTCCAATGAATTTAATGTATGAACTCCAATTAATTTAATGTATGAACTCCAATGAATTTAATGTATGAACTCCAATGAATTTAATGTATGAACTCCAATTAATTTAATGTATGAACTCCAATTAATTTAATGTATGAACTCCAATGGATTTAATGTATGAACTCCAATGGATTTAATGTATGAACTCCAATGAATTTAATGTATGAACTCCAATGAATTTAATGTATGAACTCCAATGAATTTAATGCATGAACTCCAATGAATTTAATGTATGAACTCCAATGAATTCAATGTATGAACTCCAATGAATTTAATGTATGAACTTCAATGAATTCAATGTATGAACTCCAATGAATTTAATGTATGAACTCCAATGAATTTAATGTATGAACTCCAATGAATTTAATGTATGAACTCTAATGAATTTAATGTATGAACTCCAATGAATTCAATGTATGAACTCCAATGAATTCAATGTATGAACTTCAATGAATTTAATGTATGAACTCCAATTAATTTAATGTATGAACTCCAATGAATTTAATGTATGAACTCCAAGAAATAACTGCTCAGAAAGAAAGACCAAGAGGTTTCACATTCGATTTTCCTTCAAGGAAAAAGCCATCCATGAGAATCTACAGACGAAAACGATGGAAAGACACTAGCCGAGTCTTAAGAGGATTAAAAGAAACAAACCATTTTGTTTCTTTAATTAACAACTTTACTTAAGTCAACTTCGTGATCAGCTGTATATTTTAACCATAGATGTTAATCTTCCGAGTACTATCCTCTGGAAGACCAATGATGTAGAAAGGGAGCAATGTTGAACCTAAAATAGAGACTTGAGGAACACCGGCATTTATAGAGAAAGAGGACGTTAAGGAAGAAAATGCCTAAAATTGCCAAGAACTTCACTAGTAATACAACAAGCCTTAGGTTTGTGTAGAAGATCAGAATGCCATAGCCTGTCAAACGCCTTTGAAATGTCAAGCGCAATGTCCCTACTCTCTCCTGAATTATCCATAAACTGACAGATTTACTCAGTTACAACAGTTCATAGATCAACAGTTGGACGAAAATCACAAATGCAATACTTAACATCACTCAAGAGGCCAAAACCTTCCAGAAAATGAAAAGGTCTCCTTTTGACTAACCTTTCCAAAACCTTGATAATGACAGAGAGAAGACTAATAGGACGATAACTAGTTTGGTCAGACCAATTCCATATAAGTATTTCTAACAAGAAGAGCAACAAGACCGGGACAAACAGCGGTTGAATAATCTCGAGGAGATAGAAAAAAGATCAATCGCACAATGTTTGAGAACCACAACAGGAATCAAATCATGTCCGAAACCTTAGACTGGTCAAGATCAGAATGAACCTTAGCAACAATCTTCGGAGAGAGTGCTCAGTGTTTGAAGAAAACTCAGGTAGAAGAGCACTGCAGTAATCAAAAGAAAAATTGTCAGCATGAAAAACAAACAAAAAAACGAGCAAGCAAGATGAAACAACGTGAAAACCATTAAACAGAGGAGGAATAGCAGACCTTCAACTATTAACATCATTATTGAAGGTTCTCCAAAAAAGTCACAAGAGCCAACCTTTTGAGATGGGATAGAATCACGAATCCTCTGAGAATAGATAGTCTTAGCATCAGAGATTGCTCTCTTGCAGGCAATGCTAGCCCTTTTGACTGATCGCCTGGAAGCCTTAGAACCATTCCGACGATACTGATTAAAGTAATGATCGCGATTGGCAATGACAGAAATATAGAAAGATAAAAATTAGGAAATAGAATGAAGTTTGGTTTGTAAAATACAAATAGGAATGACAGTATCAATTCTACGAAGAGTTAGTTAGTAACTCTTAAGCAGCACCACTAGGAGACATATCAAAGATAGGACTACATGGTACTTAAAAAAGGAAGCTGCGAAACCCACACTAGTCAGCTTTGTTGTAGTTAAACGTCTTCCTATCGAAATAAGAACCAGCTTTACCGAAGAAATCAACTTTAAAATCTACAAAAGCATGATGAGAAGAGTGAAATAGATGAGAAGAGGAAATAAAACATGGGTAAAAAACGACTAACATTTTTAGTGAAAAGAACATGAAATAAGAAGCGTCCGTTCCACCTCCGTGTTTAGCGATGAAAATCCTATTGCCAACTGAAGCGTGACATCGTACCGACCTACCGACTTATCAATCGACCAATTCTCTGACCGATGACACCTTTTCCGAACATGCGAGGACGCATCTATAATCACAAGGAAAGAAAGAAGAAAAAGGAGATCTCGTAGCAGTTATAAATTAATGGTCCAGATAATGATGGAATTGGTGTAGGGGTCCTTATTCAGAGCTGACTCTTTAAATGACTTCCCTCCCCTTTGATATGTCGGCTAGGCGTCTGCGTCACGTATCAACAAACGCCATAATTGGGAAGGCAAAGTAACCTTGTCTTTTTCTGAACGGCTCGTGATTTCTTTTAATGATCTTCGAGCGATAGATTCGATCGGTTGATAGGTCGTTACTGCCCGTTCAATAGATGCAGCCAATTGACTGACTTAATATTCGATCGTCTTTACTATGCCCCATATGCTTCAGTATCAGAAGCGGTAGGAGGGGACACTCACAAATTAACACACTCACGCATTGGTTACTCTTTGACACATGCCTAAATATAATTCCGCTACCAGTATAAATACAGGGTGACTATAAAATATGGAATTGTAAATGAAATTTGCACTCCTTTCAAAATCCAACCATATTTGACACAAATAAACTCCACTCTATACTTGACTTGTCCACCAAGTTTCCGTCAGAAATATCAAACAGTCTTTGTTTTATCGCCGTTTAAAATATGCTAAAATATGCACCTCCGCATTACAAGTACACATGGATATGCCAGGCAAAATTGTCAATAACTCTGACACATTCATCTCTTGCCATTGCCTGAGTTGGTTCTTAGCAAAAAAAGTTTCGTTGGTCTGACACGCTTAAGTCTCAAATAGCATTTTCAGTGGTTTGTTCAGCTCAAGTTTGAAATTATTTTTTAGGTCTGTCACACTTAAGTTTTAAATAGCATTTTCGCTAGTTTGCTACGCTTAAGTTAAAAATAGTAGTCTGTCAAGCTCAAGTTTGAAATAGCATTTTCGTTTAGTCTGTCATACTTAAGTCTAAAATAGAATTTTCGTTGGTCTGTAATGCTACAGTTTGACATAGCATTTTCGGTTGTCTGACATGCTTAAGTTTTAAATAGAAATTTCGCTGGTCTGTCAGGCTTAAGTTTGAAATAGGATTTTCATTTAGTCTGTCAAACTTAATTTTGAAATAGAATTTTCATTGATCTATAATGCTTTGGTTTGAATTAGCATTTTCGTTTGTTTGACACGCTTTGTTTGAAATAGGAATTTCGTAAATCTGTAAGATTTGAGTTTGAACTAGTATTATTTCTTTGCTAAACCCACAAATGAAAGCGTCTTAGTTTGTATAAGTGAAATTATTTCTACGAGATCGCGCCGTCCTTAAGGCTTAAGTTTGAAACACTGATCCGCTTAAATTTGAATAAACGCGCAATTTGAATGGACTCCTATTCAAACGTTTCGTCATTTGTGTTTATTTGTGTTAACTCTCTTTCCCATCCTCCCTCCAATTCTCTCCGCTTCCCTCCCCCCCCCCCTCGCCATTTCTTTTTATCGTAGAAATTGATCCGTCACGGCTTAGCCATCTTGCGGGTCTGATGGGGTTTGCGCAGTGCCATGTCCGCCATTACGCTGAAACATATGGACATTCTATAGATGAATTTATGGCAAATTGATCCCGGTGCTCCGTTGCCGTTGTTGTGTGTGGGTGTATGACTGCACCGCGCGTTTTTGCCTTGCAGATTTGCTTTGTGATAGGCTGGCGTTTAGCGAGGACATTCATTTAAACTGGTTTCACTTGTGAAGCAAAGCTACATTGTCCCAGCCCAGGGCCCTCAAGTCACTAACACAACCACACACACACACACACACACACACACACACACACACGCGCGCGCACGCACGTTTGCACACGGTTACCCGGCCAGGTTTCAACTTCGGCTAACTGTGTTCCACATCAATATCACTTCTCATTGTCTTTCGTTCATATGCCTCTCTCTCTCCTCTCCCCTCTCTCTCTCTCTCTCTCTCTCTCTCTCTCTCTCTCTATATATATATATATATATATATATATATATATATATATATATATATATAAGCATCCATTAGTCTGTTTCTCCCATCACCTTCTCTCTTTTTCTCTCTCTACCTCTCCCTTCTACTCTTTCTCACTTATATATATCTGGTCTAGCCGCACTGATGAGCTGTGAAACAGCGAAACATGCTGTATGTGGATGACTATATATATATATATATATATATATATATATATATATATATATATATATATATGTATATATATATGCAATTAATATTTATAGTCCAGATATTTTGATTTAAGAAGAGTATAAATGTACAACAGGATAACTCACCTATATGCAATATAGGTAATTCAAAATACAGGCATTTAATACTTCAAATATCGCAGTCGTTAACATCAGCTCAATGGTTGATTATAAAGATTAAACAGAGCTATTATAAAGTATGTTGAGATAAATAAAGTTAGCACATTATTCATATGAGTTCCAAGAATTCAAGCACAACAAAATGTGGCGTACGATCGTTTCTATTTTGTATTATACTTTAGATCGTTGCAAAAAGCCTCTTCTTAAGCGCTTCTCATAACATCACAAATAGAAGTCAAGCAGGAAAGAAATCACAATTTAGTGTTATCTAAGAATACATATATCCAGTTATGATAGAATGTTATATTATACAATTTCATACGACTCTATTTATAAGATAATTATGATGATTATAATAGCAATATTATATATAGTGGTTTAATATATACATATATATATATATATATATGTGTATCGAGGCAGCATTTTTTCTTTAAGACACGTATTATTAAAAATAACCGACAATTTTTGTCTGGCTATTTTAGTGTTGATCCCTTCAATTTTCCGGATTAAAATCTTAATTTTAACACTAGCACTAATATACTTAAATGCTTATAATACCTAACAAACATAGTTAAATTTTCCCGCCATAATTAATTATAAATCTCACTCCAGGTCTTTACCTGTTTGTCATTATTCCACTGACGATGGACCCAGACGGGTCAGAAAGTACTCTGGACCAACATTTACACTATGGCAGTTTCATCAGCCAATTTCCTTCCGAGATTAAGATTTTAATCCGGAAAATTGAAGGGATCAACACTAAAATAGCCAGACAAAAATTGTCGGTTATTTTTAATATATATATATATATATATATATATATATATATATATATCAGGACCGGCAGGGCAGTTATAAAAGTAGGGGATCTCCTAAAAAGTGGGGGGCCATTAAACACATGCATATATAACTTCATTAGTGATGACCGTAAAGTGTGTGTGGGGGGGGGGGGCAAGTCAACAAGTGGAGGGACGAGAAGAGAACTACTACTATTAGATTGCGAAGTCGATTTTGTACTCTGTAAAGAGAGGAAAGAGTGCTCCGTGTAACACCTACCCAGATATCACAGCAGTACTCCATCTAAGGATGTGTCTGGCTTTTATACAGGTAGAGGATGGCGTTGGGAGTGAAGTACTTTCTGGAGCAGTAGAATGATCCAACTATTTTTCCAGCAATCTTAGCTACAGATTTGATGCAAATCTTTCAATTCAGGTATGGAGTGAAAGTCAGTCCTAGAAGCTTATCAAGAAAAAGGGCTTCCTTGAAGAGAGAGAGAAAGAGCAATTTATTTTGACTAGACAGAAGTGAGCATCCGAGCGTTGATAGTGAAAAGAGAAAAGGTTTCAGAGCCGTTAAAAGTACCAAGTCACTTTTTTCTTATTGCACACCGTGCTCCAAGTCGAAAAAATGAGAGAGAGAGAAAAAGAAAAAGAGAGAGGAAGAGAGAGAGAGAGAGGGGAAGAGAGAGAGAGAAAGAGAGAGAAAGAGAGATGAAGAGATAGAGAGGGGGAAGAGAGAGAGAAAAAGAGAGAGAGAGGAAGAGAGAGAGGAAGAGAGAGAGAGGGGGGAAGAGAGAAAGAGAGAGGGGAATAGAGATAGAGAAAGAGAGAGAGGAAGAGAGAGAAAGAGAGAGGAAGAGAGAGAGGGGAAGAGAGAAAGAGAGAGGGGAAGAGAGAGAGAGAAATAGAGAGAAAGAGAGATGAAGAGATAGAGAGGGGAAGAGAGAGGGAGAAAAAGAGAGAGAGGAAGAGAGAGAGAAAGAGATATAGAGGAGAAGAGAGAGAGAGAAAAAGAGAGAGGAAGAGAGAGAGGAAGGGAGAGAGAGGGGGAGGAGATGAAGAGAGAGGGGAAGAGAAAGAGAGAAAGAGAGAGAAAGAGAGAGGAAGAGATAGAGAGGGGGAAGAGAGGGAGAGGGGGAAGAGAGAGAGAGGGGGAAGAGAGAGAGGAAAAGAGAGGAATAGAGAGAGAGGGGAAGAGAGAAAGAGAGATGGGAAGAGAGAAATAGAGAGAGAAAGAGAGAGAGAGGGGAAGAGAGAGAAAAAACGAGAGAGATAAAGATCTTGATCTTCCAAGATGGTGGAAAGCTTGTTATCTTCTTATGTATTACCCATTCGTTTGGGAAGAGATTAGTTTATTGCCCGTCGCCTGAGGTCACCCTACCGAGAAATGCAAACTCGTTTGATCATGACAAATTGTATACCCACCCAGAGTGCATCAATATTGTGGGAGCTGGGTTCCTCTATTTGAAACTAACATCATGTCTACCCTTGTTGCAGTTGGAGATAGGTAAATAAAAAGTTGATCTGAAAGAATCTTTTTTTAAATTTCGTTTTCTTTTTTCTAAACTCCTGAAAAGAATTTCGATTTCTGTTTCGATCTCGAATCCTTTTTTTTTTTTGAATAAATCGAGAAGTCGACTAAAATATTCGCCATTTTGACCCACAAAAATGTTTTATGATTGACATCGGTCAAATTAATCTAGTAAAATAGTATTGAGATTCTTCAGGAACCTGTTTCCTTGTCCACCTGTACCTATGCTTTTTAGATCAGGATTGATAATTTGTATAACTCGGATTATTGTTATCGTCTTGGATGTTATTCTCACAACGTTCAGGCTGACGAAACAAGAGCTAGCTGGAATAAATAAAGGGTTCTGTCTGAAATTCCGTACAGATTCCCGAGTTCGACAGAAAGATTCCCAAGTTCGACAATATACACTTGAAGATGGTCGCAAGTTTTATCGGCTGAAACTTTATGAGAATAACATTCAAAATGAGAACAGTAGTCCGAGTAATTTAAATAATAAAAACTACATGTACCTATTGTGGCATTCGCTCTGAGCGAGTTGAACCAGTCCATCCTGCGGGGGAAGTTTCTAGGGAATATTTAATTCACAAGCGGTCTCCAGTCGCATCTATATCTCGGTCATGGGAAATGCGACGTTAATTTTTTTGCAGAGAGGTGTCACCGTCCTCCAACATACAGCGTCCGTTTACCAAATAGTCACCCATCTGGTACTGACAAAGCTGGACGACGCTTAATTTCGGTGATCTAACGAGAATCGTTGTATCAATGTAATTGTGCCGTATTCCTACCCCAAAATAAAATACTTTTCTTTTTTATTTGAAAGTTAAACAAATAAAAATATTGCTTTATGTATGTGTTTATTTTAGTCTAATATAGGTATCTTCAATTTACACGTAATCACATGTGGTGGTCACTTAAGTGCTAATTTATTACATAATAACACGCAATCCAGATGTCCGCCAATCTTCGTCAAGTTTTAGTTACGATTTGAAGACACCTCTTTATTTTTTTACTTCTGCCAAAAACGAGTTATGATATTTTCAGTACTTATTGTAAGAAAATGAAAAGGGGGTGGTACTTACGGGTTGTATGTTCAGCCTTTATGAGAAATATGTCCAACAGGGGCAAGAGGAGCGAGTGGTATTTATGGTCAGGAGTGAGAATGGGAGGATTGAAGCGGGTATTACAGAAGATATATCTTCCGGTTCTTCTGTCATTCGCTGACTGTTCTTTTTTTTCCAGGAGTTGGATTGAACTCCATGAAAGACATTCATTCCTTCGGGGCGGGTTGTTAAAAGATTTTTTGTTACCCGACTTCTGGGTAGCATCTGGGTACTGTTTATTTTTATTTATATTATGTAAGAAATGGTGAATTAAAGGCAGTCGCATAAAAATGTTAATTCATTTTTTCAGGTGATTTAACCTCTCTCCCCTTTTTGATTTTTAAATTTTATTGAGTGAACATGGGATACCAAGATAAATTAATGAAATAATAGATTCGAATAGAAAATTGCACTTTTTGACATTTTTTACCCCAACCAGTAGTCGCTGGTGGCAGATATGGAGAATAGGGTGAATGCGGAAGCAATTTGCATTGCAATTCATGTACTTTTACAAGCGACTTGTTACACGGTGCATTGCCTTCTTTAATCGCTTCGGACGGGTTTCACCTGCTGCTATCCACTCAGCTAATTACCGATTTGACTCTGGGGTAAAGTGATGTATCTATGTTACATCCATTGTTACATATTGGTAAGCGACTTTACTAAATAAAACTCAAAAATAAAGTAAAATATCGTCAGTTTATAATTTTATTTTGAATGTTTACAATTATAATTTTATTTTGAATGTTTACAATTATAATTTTATTTGGAATGTTTACAATTATAATTTTATTTTGAATGTTTACAATTATAATTTTATTTTGAATGTTTACAATTATAATTTTATTTTGAATGTTTACAATTATAATTTTATTTTGAATGTTTACAATTATAATTTTATTTTGAATGTTTACAATTATAATTTTATTTTGAATGTTTACAATTATAATTTTATTTTGAATGTTTACAATTATAATTTTATTTTGAATGTTTACAATTATAATTTTATTTTGAATGTTTACAATTATAATTTTATTTTGAATGTTTACAATTATAATTTTATTTTGAATGTTTACAATTATAATTTTATTTTGAATGTTTACAATTATAATTTTATTTTGAATGTTTACAATTATAATTTTATTTGGAATGTTTACAATTATAATTTTATTTGGAATGTTTACAATTATAATTTTATTTTGAATGTTTACAATTATAATTTTATTTTGAATGTTTACAATTATAATTTTATTTGGAATGTTTACAATTATAATTTTATTTTGAATGTTTACAATTATAATTTTATTTTGAATGTTTACAATTATAATTTTATTTTGAATGTTTACAATTAGCGATCGTTTCTTGAAGGAAAAACATTCACGTTGATTTTTATTATTTCATTAGGAATTTTATCATATTTTTTATCAAATTTCGTAATAACTTATTTAATCTGTAAAATACTTTTTTAATTTTCAGATTATTTTATAACTAAATATGCCAAAATATAGAAAAGCATTCACCCGGATATATTGATTACATGATTTATAAACACCGTAACGCAGTGTTTTCCCCAATGTTATTTGTAAGGTCCCAATGTGATTTGTACGGTCCCAATGTTATTTGTAAGGTCCCAATGTGATTTGTAAGGTGACAATGTTAGTTGTAAGGTCCCAATGTTATTTGTAAGGTCCCAATGTTATTTGTACGGTCCCAATGTTATTTGTAAGGTTCCAGTGTTATTTGTAAGATCCCAATGTTATTTGTAAGGTGCCAATGTTATTTGTAAGGTCCCAATGTTATTTGTAAGGTCCCAATGTTATTTGTACGGTCCCAATGTTATTTGTAAGGTCCCAATGTTATTTGTACGGTCCCAATGTTATTTGTAAGGTCCCAATGTTATTTGTAAGGTAGGGATGCACAAACGTGTATAAGCTTTACTGTTTGAACGCGTGACTTTTTTCTATTTTGTGCGAAATCTAATGAAAATGTTTTTAGACATTGGCAAAAATTGCATTATTCATTTTTACCATGTGGATGTCATTTTCAGCACCGCGCGGTTATATGCACTGAAATTGCACAATAAATCCAATCTCTTGTTGACTATCTAAACATTCATCTATTTGTTATTGGTCTGAACTTTAGAGTTGTTGCTGAAAATGGTAAAACAATCATCAGAATTCTTTTTCTTACATCTTTTCGTGGCGTTGAATAAAAAGAACAAAAAGAAACACATTTTCCTTTATTATGGCAATCTTTCTTCATAATTAAAGATCCTTCACTAAATTTTGCTACAAATCTTCAGAATAATTAATGATTATTTACATGAATAAAATACTGGTTACCAAATCTAAATTCTGGTTAGCCCAAAATGGCTACCGGATCGGCCCTACGCCAACATATAACCATTTATCATAAATATTGGTGGATGTTGAGTTAAAACTGACAACAAATTTCAGATATTTTTTAAAATACCATTTTGGGCCATATTGAGGCAATTTAGCCCCCCTGTGTGAGAAAAGATAGTTTTCCTCAGAATTATGGCTCGGTCAGGTTTCTGCATTTATGGTCATATAACATATCAGTCAATGTCCTGCGCCTAACTAATAAAACAGTCGCTTTTAGGCAAACTTCTATTTTATTCATCTGTATAGTCGCATTCTAGGGTGATACAACGATTTATCTTTGGCTTCAATTTTTTCCCTAGCGCATTTCTTTTAGGTCTGCAAACAACCAGTAGTCACTGGGACCCATATCTGGACAATAGGGTGGATGCGAAAGCAATTTGAAGTGCAATTCGTCTAGTTTTGCCATCGCTGCGATCGACTTTAACACGGTGCATTTTCTTTGTGAAGGAGCACTTTTTCTTACTCATGCTAGATGTCATTCGCAATTTGTAACCAATGAACAAAAAAGCTAGCGCATCCCAAAATACGGATAGACGGGTCAAGATACTGATTAACCCAAAACTATGTGTTTTTTGGTGGTTTTGTTCTAGGTTGAGTCTAGTCTACAACATACTAAAAGTTGGACAAGATCCGAGTATGGGAAAGTTTCGAATTTCGAATATGACTTTGTTGGTTTACAAGTCATTTTCCATTTACATGTGAATCATTACCTCGGTCAGTTTTCTATGATACATCAATAAATCTTGGAGTTTTACTCAAGTTTTCAGGGTTAATCTTTCACATGAAAGAGTTACCAGTGATGCCAAATAAACCCTTATACAATAGGGCAGGTCGATTTTCCACTTTTTTTAGAAAATCAACGCTGCTACAGTGGCGAAAGCTGGGGTTTGGTGTTGTGAGAACTGATACCAAAAATTAGATTCCTAACTTTAAAACTTAACTGAGCATTTAGTTTTAAAGATCGGGTACGAAAATGTTCAGAAATACCTAATTTCCGCAGGATTTTGCTGACAAATTGACTTCAAAATTTTACTATTTCACTAATAAATCCAGATAAAATTGCTATTTTTTGTTAGATACAATGAATAGAAAATATATTCAAACCAGAATTCTAAGTATGAATCACCACTAGTAAAATATGTCATTTTTTAACTGTATTCAATAAATGAGAACTGTAGAAATTGTACAAAATTACAAAAAAGACTAATCACTTTTACATTTTTGGTCATAATTACTTTTAAAAATATATAAATAAAAGTGTATTATACAATAATACTACTGGAAACAGATTATAGGAACAAATGTTTTAGATTTCAATTGTTCATTGAACAATGTGCTAAAACCTACTGCACCATATAAAATTATGGGTAAGCTTACAGTGTAGTCCTCAGGCCATAACTTCTAAATAAAAAAAATAAAACAACGCTTACCTTATATAAAAACGCATCAGAATTAAACTCTCTACAAACCTGCATAGTTTAAGCATGTGAAAACCGAATTTAATTTCATACATTTTTGTCTTTCACCTGAAGTGTAAACGATTTTGAAAATACCACCATATTGTTTTGAGACTGTCATGAAATGTCGCGCCATGTTCTTGTATTAACTGCTAACTCTTTTCTAGCTACGATAAATAATAATTAGTTTTGATACCGTTAATTTCGCTTTTTAAAGTATGCGATTCGATATATGTATTTAAATTTGTTTTGCATTGAAGTTATTTTTGTTTTAGCTTATGTAATTTTTGTTGTGAGGACAATACTGTAAGTTTACCAAATTATGTTATAATAGAACTAAATTGTTCCCTGTAGTTTCCCTTCGAAGTAAATGAAGGTCTTATTTGGTGACACAATGTTTTGGTTATAATGTGCTTGTGCCTTGCTTCTTGCCGCTAGTCACCACTTAAATCATTCATTACCTCTGCAGTAAGATATAAATTATACAGAGGACCACTAATACTATGAAATGCTACCTGGGGCAAATCCTGGTAATTAGTTCCACAAAGTTTCCCTAAAGGACCAGTGAAAGTGGTAGGGCTTCTTGTAGTTTCATCAATTAATTTAAAGATGGCTCTAAATGGCAGTTCATTTTGATGACGTGAACAGCCAATGGTATGTAACTTTCTTTTAAGTTTTTTTCTCTAAAGCTGTAACCATCCCGGTTTCACAACCAGTGTTTGTACTGGTATTGCCCACCAAAATTGTCGTAACAGTATTTACACTGTTGTACTCTTCTAGAACAGCAGCAACATCCTCTGCTAGAAGAACACCAGTTGCACCAATGTTGGGTATCACTCTATGGGTGAGATATTTACTTGCAGTTCCTATCTCTCTGGTAAATGTTAAGTGGCGCTCTGGTCTCTTGCTTTTCTTAATCATTTTTTCACCATTTTCCCCTGTAACTTCCTTGTAATACAAAGTGTACTTATCAACTCTGGAATCAACTCCAATGCAGATAAGATGTTCATATTCCTGGACATGTTTTTGATGGCTGGTTACTTTCACTCTTGCTCTTTCTCTATCTATTTTTGATTTATCTATAATAATGTCTTTTAAATCAATGGTTGGATGAAGAAGGCCCATTTGTTGTAAGTCTAATAGAAAGGCATTAACAAGGCAAGCCCCAAGGTTAGAAGATATATCACGTCTAATCAGTTCCATAGAATATCTCGGGACTTTTAAAAGACTGTAAGGTCCCTTGGACTGTCTACCTGACTCAAAACTGTCATCGGTTGTTTCTTCACTGGAAGATGTCTGTGAAAAGATTTCTGATGTAGAGGAAGCAACATGTGAAGAATCTTGTTGCTGTCTTTTAGTTTGCCTGTCTAATCTATCTGCTTCAGCTGAATCCTTTTTGTATTTTTTGACAGCATTTATGTCAATAGGTCCAAGTTGGAAACTGCCTTTTGGTCCTGTTTTCTCTCTCTGATCTTTTAAATATTCTCTCTCTTCAATGGGAACCTGAAATGTCAAAATGTTTATGTGTTTAATAACATATCTAGCATACATGACAAATATTAAGGAAAATATCACAATATTATTTACTAGAAAAAGAAAGATTATCAGAAGTTAATTCATATTTTCTAATTAATTTCAATATTGAAAATTGGGACATGAATTAGTTCAATTTAAAAAATTCAAACAAAAAACAACCATAGAATTAATATTACCTTCTTGTTAGGAGGACAAGTGCAGACGATATGCCTTGTTTGGCAATTTTCTGTATTGCACTTTACAGCAAAGTCATCACATCTTAAGACAGGCAGTTTGCAGCAACATGAAGAAATATCAAATAATGTATCCAGCTGTTCCTTAATTATCTTCACTTTGGGTGCAGTAAGAGTTTTCCTGTTAATCAGTTTGGCCCTCTTGAAGAAAAATACATTCACCCTCTGCCCTATATAATATTCCCTTAACAAGGGCAATTGTGGGTTCACTGCTTGCCAAATATTGATTATTTCCTTTGCGATCAATTTGGAAATATCATTATTTGAAAAGTGGGGATAGGTATTTTCAAGGAAATAACTAAACTGGATAACTTGTCGTAAAGTTGGGGGTTCCGTTTTATCCAACGGACAAGGTAGACCAGCAAATCTTTTGGAACTCTTACTGCTGCTAGTTAAAACAGAACGTCCTTTTACAGACATTTTTATCTGAAAAAAAAAGAAAATAAATGAATAAGTCTAAAACAGTTTGATTTATATCTTCTAGTTTCATATTTAAAAAAATGGCTGACAATTATGGTAAGGAGTTTTGGTTAGCTTTAGTGATAGTCTGTTGGAGTTCGGGTTAGGCTGCATCTAAAAGTGTGGCTTAAAATGACAGGACTATTCAAACAGACTCAATACTGTTTGAGTTATGGTAAAATCCTTATTTTTTTACCCAATAATTTAGATTTTAGAGTGGGGGATCACTTTCCCAAATACATTTAATGTAAAATGATCACACAATTCATGACAACTACACTAAAAATAAAAATACTCTAAAATCTAAAATATTGCGTTAAAAAAAACGGATTACTCTAGCGACATAATCGGTAATTTTACACAGAAAAAAATGGTCCGTAAAATAGAAAAATAAATGATGGGTAATAACTTTAAATGCACCAAAAATTAGTTTTTTTCTAATACAAAACTGAAACATTATGGTATTTTAATACAAACTTCATTGATAAAATTTAATTTGAAACACGAAAAAAAATAGAACGAAAATAAATTACTTACCTAAAAATGGAAATCTTTCTTCGACGGAGAAAAACAAACGCGTTTGAAACGCCAGATACACTTAAAATATAAAATTATGTAGATTAAACAAGCTTTTTTTCTTTCTATGTCAAATAATTAAGTTTCTTACATAGAAATACAAAATTACTAATTATTTTTACAATTAAAATCCAACAGTGGTCAATATTTCATACATTCGATATACAATAACAAAGGATGCATTTAAAACGGTGAAAATTTAAATAATACCCCCAAAAGAAAGTTCCAGCGTCACTATTAATAAAAACATTATATTTATTTATTTCATCATTAAAATGGAGGCATTTTTCGGTTTAATGGTGTTTTATTGATAATTAAAATTAGTCTAATTTGTTTTCTACTGAAAAATCACAAATCCTGAATTCCACGAGAGACAAAAAATGAAGCAATCTTTTATCGGTCACTTACGTAAATAGTAAAATACTGTGTTTACTAAACACTGTATATTTAATCTCAATTTTGCCTTTAAAAGTGAATATTTTTCATTAGTTATGATCCTTATTTATTTTTATTTGATTTATTGAGAATAATGTAAATAATTTAGTTGACAAAATCTTTATTAAATGATATTTACACATGTTTATTTCTCCAACGGTATGGAATGTTTTTACGGCGGGAAATACTTCACTGATCACCGAAAACACATGCGAAAACGCTAATTTCCAACCTTTAAAGTGGTTTCCTCACTTAACGGTAACGATTTGGGAAAAAATATTTTGTATCGTTATTTACCATGCCAAACCCCAACTATCATTGGCATCGCATCATCACGATTCCAAAATCGACCTGCCCTATTATACAATATCAATGGGTACCCTACGCCAATTACCCTTGTTACATCCACCCTGATTCACTTACGTCACAGTACTTTTTCAAAACTTTAAACTCCTCATCATCATCTTCCACTGGATCATTTTTCATATTGTCACAATTTCCATTTTGGCAATGTCCACATGCACTTGTACATTCTAGTCCATGCCTCCTGCGGGTACACCTTATGTTATTGCATCCTTCTGAACAGTTGCAATAGATTATTTGAATCTGTACATCTGGAGAAGGGCTTTTGTCCGTCATCACTGGAACAAGTTTGCTCCCTTTTCACCTTACACCCCAACTCAGATGGCACCATTTCATCACTACATCCCATCCACTCCATAACCTGGTAGTAAGTCCGTAAATGAAATTTACAGGCCGAGGGCGTTCGTGGGAGTCGTTCTGAGGTGACGAACGTCTTAACTCTCGTAACTTTCTTGCAGAGCGTATTGTATCTAATAGACGCCTGGGAGTTTTTCACTATCCGCATTGGACAAAGCTACCATTATCTTACAACTATTGGTTTCCACAACATCCTGGCTTTGCTTTGGAAGAGAAAATGCAAGTGAAAAGTCTGGCATTGTCTTTTCTTTCTTGATGATGTGTTGGTACCCCAACATCTTTCCTATTTCGAATACCCTGGACACTGAATCGCATCCCGTAAAGGCATGCAGGAACAACAGATCATTACAAACTACTTCGCCAAGCGCATGCTTGAGTACCTTGATATTGTAGATGTAGGATTTCGCCTAGTCAGAGCAGAAATAAAATGCAGTAGATTTAGAAACATATGCACGGAAGAGCAAGAGAAGATTCGTGTATTTCCCAATGAGGATGGTTGATTTGAAAGCAAACATATTGATAGCTGCCTTTGCAATCTCAACATCGGCATCTCCTTCCGCTTGAATAACGTCACAGCCTTTCTGCCGCATTCGTTCCATGATCGTCTGGATCAGCGCCTGCTTGTTTGCCACATTTGACAAGAAGACCTTTTTCCCAGCAAATTTTGTTACTTTGATAATGTTCACCTTTCTTGCATTCAGCTTTCGACTTCGCCGCTGATGAGTACAGTCCTTTACACTTGGTCAAACTTCATAACTATCAAACACGACAGTAGCTCTCCCATAGTGTTCAACAGTAAATGAGGCATACTCATTTGCAATCGAGCTGTAGGTACTCGCCTCCCATTTCAAACGGTGAAGAAGAAATCTTCCATCTAGTACATTGTGCTCTGTGACTGGAACGGTTTGTGTCACAGCATTGTCCAATTTTGTTACAACATAATTTCTGAGAGCTGCTGCCAGCTGTGGTTTGTCTGTTTGACGTAAGATTCGCTTTCTTTCAAACAAAGACATCGAGTAGAGACAGAGTTCATAGGACAAGAGATCTTCCAGCCTTAGATCACGAGAAAACTCTGGTATAAAAGTACTGGGTCAATGCTACGATCTGCAGAAACTTTGACATTCTTGCACGATGCTAGAGTATTTGCCTTCAAACTCTGTTTATGAGAGTAAATAAAACTGATTGTCCATCCATCTTCTGTACAATGTCTTTTCCGATTTCGAAAAGGTCCTGAACATTGACATCCTCGTTATCAGTAATCCCTGTGATAATATTGCGTAACGATTCATCGCCTGAAAATGGCTTAAAGCTGTCTAGTTGCTCTGCAATTTCCCGAGCTATGTCTCATCTCTTTTCACCCGAGAGGCAGACAACTCCTTATGTTGTTCGCTTGTTGTGTAACTTTGTGCGGTAAGTTATTTTTTTAACATGGTTCACCCCAAACAAGGCAGGCCACCACTGTAGACGTAAGGGGCTACTGAGAAAAAAGAAAAGGGGAAAAGGTTGGGGGCAGCCTAAATCATGATCCGCGCAGCGAGATGTCTGTTTACATTAGTTTTAAATTTCTGCATGTCAGTACTGTCGGGGAAACAGGGGACAGGGAGAGAGTTCCAGAGGCCAGCAGCACGAGGAAAGAAGCTATTTGAGTAGAACGCTCTCCGGCATCTGGGGACCTCCACAGTGAATGAATGAGATTTAGTTGATTCTCGAGTTATTCTAGTGAATTTACGTTGAGGGGGCACTAGAGTAGCCAATTCATCAGAGCATAATCCATTGACGTACTTGTAAAACAAACATAAGGATGCTACATTGCGGCGATGGCAATGGGTGTAAGCGGATGACATAGTGGACGACATGGCCCAAACTGGTCTCTGGTGCTCAAACATCTCACTACCCAGTGTGAGCCCACCATGGCTTTTGAGTGAACGCATTAGTGTTTGCTCGATGACAAGATCGGAGCTAAGACTAGCCCAGTATTGGCTACTGCGTCTGATTACGTGAAACCCAAACAGGAACTTTTGATATACTGCAGGGTTGTCATCTTTCAAGGCATACATCTTCTGGAGATATAGACGATACGACTTCAGATAATTTTGATGACCAGTGGCTGCGAATATTGGAAGGCAAACAAAGACGGCACTGAAACGCAGTTCCCAAGACTCAATTTGATTTGGAATGGTTCGCATTGTATGGAAGTTGATGTTACATGACTGGTGGTACACACAGTCGGCAGCATGAAGATCACCACCAAAATATTTGATCTGACCTTGAACAGCAGTGGCCCACTCATCTTCTCTTGTTTTGCAATGAAACCGTGTTGGATTTCTAGGCTCATAGGCTACTATAACTGGTGAGAAGTGTTTATACAGAGCTGTGTCATGAACACGTAATTACATATGATATTGATAAGCTTTTGAATATAAATATATTTTAAGCAGATTGATAACAATGTATATTCTGTGTTCAATCGGAAAAAGAGTAAACTCAAAATCACCGAAGAAATTATATATTTTAATAAAAATTCTATTTTTGCGACATTTTCGAATTACAATGGTTACAGTTTTTGATTTGTTTACGATTTTAACTGCCGAATGACACCATGTTGAGATTGGAACAGAATTTAAACAAAGAAAGACATTTTTTATAATCATTGAATTTGTTACCGTCCGTTTTAAAATTAAGTGACGAGAGTTCCTTTTGCTTTTTGGTAAATTTCGAAAAGGGTCCTGACATTATTACGAACAATATTTTTTTTAAATGTTTTATTTCGTTTTTATCACCGGTTATGTCGGTTGCTTCAAAAGTACGTGAAGATACCTAACCTACGGATGTCGCTAAAATGAATATAAAAACGCTTATTATATCTAATTTGTCTACTGGTAAAAATTTCTCAATAAACATATGAAACATTCACTCAGTTTACTATCACGGATTATTGGACAAAATTATTGGAAAATATGTTGATAAAATTTACACATCTCTATAACAATACACTAAGGCACTTCGTGTTCGTACGTACGTTATCACCTTTCACACACATTCTTAAAAGATGAGATCATCCGATTAGCAAAGATAGTGATTGGTGATTAATTTGATGTCGCTAAAGTAAATAATCTCGCCTTTACCCATTTTGAAATGAATTGTTCCAATATCAAATTATGTCGCCCCGCTGACTAAAACAGTAGCATTATAAATAAATACATTTCAAGAGTTCGAATGCAAAACGCGATAAACGCCATTTTCAAAATCACGAATCTGTCCCTACAAAAAGTGTTGCGGTTCAACACTGAACGATACCCCAAAACTAGGTGTTACATAATATGATACCGAAATAACTTCTTTTTGATTTCAATTAAAATCAGTTTTCATTCGAAGTCTAGACTTAATATATTCGTGTTTTTATTGTGTAAGGTCTCAATTGAAACGAATTGGATTTATCGCGTTTTGCGTTCGAACTCTTCATTTCAAGAAGTGACATTCGTTTTATTGATTTGAAGAATATTTAACTGACTATTATTTTCACGATAAAAAGATCAAGAATATTTATAGTTTTAAAAAGTGTTAAATTGATACAATTTAAAAGAAATAAATGATTAAAAAATATTCGTTTTAGTTATTTAAATATTTTAACTGATAATGACAAGTATTCTTATGAAAACCAAAAAGGGTAATTTCTTTCTTAATGGTATTGACTCTGACAGACGTTTATTATTTCAAAATGAATATCATTATGAACATTAAATCATGGAGAATGAACTAGAAAGCACTGTGGAATTTCCCGGGGCCCCGTAACCTATTTTTAATTTACTAGTTTTAATCGTTTATTTCTTGAAATAATAGAATAACGTAAAGTAGCATCATGAACATTTTAAATATCTTATTTAAAAAGTAATTTAAGAAATTAAATCCACCAGCATGCATTTCAGTTCCCAGTTAGTCAGTTTAATATTTTGGTAATAGTTGAGAAAACAATTAATTACTTCGTAAAAATTCATAATTTGAAAAGAATCTCTTAAATTCTTTTCAAACTTTTAAACTGTTAAATAAAAAGTGTATTTTCGACTTTAAAATTCTTAGCAAATGCCCAAGACTTAAAATTCTTAGCAAATGCCCAAGACTTAGAATTCTTAGCAAATGCCCACGACTTAAAATTCTTAGCAAATGACCAAGACTGAAAGTTCTTAGCAAATGCCCAAGACTTAAAATTCTTAGCAAATGCCCAAGACTTAAAATTCTTAGCAAATGCCCAAGACTTAAAATTCTTAGCAAATGCGCAAGACTTAAAATTCTTAGCAAATGCCCAAGACTTAAAATTCTTAGCAAATGCCCAAGACTTAGAATTCTTAGCAAATGCCCACGACTTAAAATTCTTAGCAAATGACAAAGACTGAAAGTTCTTAGCAAATGCCCAAGACTGAAAGTTCTTAGCAAATGCCCAAGACTTAAAATTCTTAGCAAATGCCCAAGACTTAAAATTCTTAGCAAATGCCCAAGACTTAAAATTCTTAGCAAATGCCCAAGACTTAAAATTCTTAGCAAATGCCCAAGACTTAAAATTCTTAGCAAATGCCCAAGACTTAAAATTCTTAGCAAATGCCCAAGACTTAGAATTCTTAGCAAATGCCCACGACTTAAAATTCTTAGCAAATGACCAAGACTGAAAGTTCTTAGCAAATGCCCACGACTTAAAATTCTTAGCAAATGCCCAAGACTTAAAATTCTTAGCAAATGCCCAAGACTTAAAATTCTTAGCAAATGCGCAAGACTTAAAATTCTTAGCAAATGCCCAAGACTGAAAGTTCTTAGCAAATGCCCAAGACTTAGAATTCTTAGCAAATGCCCACGACTTAAAATTCTTAGCAAATGACCAAGACTGAAAGTTCTTAGCAAATGCCCAAGACTGAAAGTTCTTAGCAAATGCCCAAGACTTAAAATTCTTAGCAAATGCCCAAGACTTAAAATTCTTAGCAAATGCCCAAGACTTAAAATTCTTAGCAAATGCCCAAGACTTAAAATTCTTAGCAAATGCCCAAGACTTAAAATTCTTAGCAAATGCCCAAGACTTAAAATTCTTAGCAAATGCCCAAGACTTAGAATTCTTAGCAAATGCCCACGACTTAAAATTCTTAGCAAATGACCAAGACTGAAAGTTGTTAGCAAATGCCCAAGACTGAAAGTTCTTAGCAAATGCCCAAGACTTAAAATTCTTAGCAAATGCCCAAGACTTAAAATTCTTAGCAAATGCCCAAGACTTAAAATTCTTAGCAAATGCCCAAGACTTAAAATTCTTAGCAAATGCCCAAGACTTAGAATTCTTAGCTAATGCCCACGACTTAAAATTCTTAGCAAATGCCCAAGACTGAAAGTTCTTAGCAAATGCCCAAGACTGAAAGTTCTTAGCAAATGCCCAAGACTTAAAATTCTTAGCAAATGCCCAAGACTTAAAATTCTTAGCAAATGCCCAAGACTTAAAATTCTTAGCAAATGCCCAAGACTTAAAATTCTTAGCAAATGCCCAAGACTTAGAATTCTTAGCAAATGCCCACGACTTAAAATTCTTAGCAAATGACCAAGACTGAAAGTTCTTAGCAAATGCCCAAGACTGAAAGTTCTTAGCAAATGCCCAAGACTTAAAATTCTTAGCAAATGCCCAAGACTTAAAATTCTTAGCAAATGCGCAAGACTTAAAATTCTTAGCAAATGCCCAAGACTTAAAATTCTTAGCAAATGCCCAAGACTTAAAATTCTTAGCAAATGCCCAAGACTTAGAATTCTTAGCAAATGCCCACGACTTAAAATTCTTAGCAAATGACCAAGACTGAAAGTTCTTAGCAAATGCCCAAGACTGAAAGTTCTTAGCAAATGCCCAAGACTTAAAATTCTTAGCAAATGCCCAAGACTTAAAATTCTTAGCAAATGCGCAAGACTTAAAATTCTTAGCAAATGCCCAAGACTTAAAATTCTTAGCAAATGCCCAAGACTTAGAATTCTTAGCAAATGCCCACGACTTAAAATTCTTAGCAAATGACAAAGACTGAAAGTTCTTAGCAAATGCCCAAGACTGAAAGTTCTTAGCAAATGCCCAAGACTTAAAATTCTTAGCAAATGCCCAAGACTTAAAATTCTTACCAAATGCCCAAGACTTAAAATTCTTAGCAAATGCCCAAGACTTAAAATTCTTAGCAAATGCCCAAGACTTAAAATTCTTAGCAAATGCCCAAGACTTAGAATTCTTAGCAAATGCCCACGACTTAAAATTCTTAGCAAATGACCAAGACTGAAAGTTCTTAGCAAATGCCCAAGACTTAAAATTCTTAGCAAATGCCCAAGACTTAAAATTCTTAGCAAATGCCCAAGACTTAAAATTCTTAGCAAATGCGCAAGACTTAAAATTCTTAGCAAATGCCCAAGACTTAAAATTCTTAGCAAATGCCCAAGACTTAAAATTCTTAGCAAATGCCCAAGACTTAAAATTCTTAGCAAATGCCCAAGACTTAGAATTCTTAGCAAATGCCCACGACTTAAAATTCTTAGCAAATGACCAAGACTGAAAGTTCTTAGCAAATGCCCAAGACTGAAAGTTCTTAGCAAATGCCCAAGACTTAAAATTCTTAGCAAATGCCCAAGACTTAAAATTCTTAGCAAATGCCCAAGACTTAAAATTCTTAGCAAATGCCCAAGACTTAAAATTCTTAGCAAATGCCCAAGACTTAAAATTCTTAGCAAATGCCCAAGACTTAAAATTCTTAGCAAATGCCCAAGACTTAGAATTCTTAGCAAATGCCCACGACTTAAAATTCTTAGCAAATGACCAAGACTGAAAGTTCTTAGCAAATGCCCAAGACTGAAAGTTCTTAGCAAATGCCCAAGACTTAAAATTCTTAGCAAATGCCCAAGACTTAAAATTCTTAGCAAATGCCCAAGACTTAAAATTCTTAGCAAATGCCCAAGACTTAAAATTCTTAGCAAATGCCCAAGACTTAAAATTCTTAGCAAATGCCCAAGACTTAGAATTCTTAGCAAATGCCCACGACTTAAAATTCTTAGCAAATGCCCAAGACTGAAAGTTCTTAGCAAATGCCCAAGACTGAAAGTTCTTAGCAAATGCCCAAGACTTAAAATTCTTAGCAAATGCCCAAGACTTAAAATTCTTAGCAAATGCCCAAGACTTAAAATTCTTAGCAAATGCCCAAGACTTAAAATTCTTAGCAAATGCCCAAGACTTAGAATTCTTAGCAAATGCCCACGACTTAAAATTCTTAGCAAATGACCAAGACTGAAAGTTCTTAGCAAATGCCCAAGACTGAAAGTTCTTAGCAAATGCCCAAGACTTAAAATTCTTAGCAAATGCCCAAGACTTAAAATTCTTAGCAAATGCGCAAGACTTAAAATTATTAGCAAATGCCCAAGACTTAAAATTCTTAGCAAATGCCCAAGACTTAAAATTCTTAGCAAATGCCCAAGACTTAGAATTCTTAGCAAATGCCCACGACTTAAAATTCTTAGCAAATGACCAAGACTGAAAGTTCTTAGCAAATGCCCAAGACTGAAAGTTCTTAGCAAATGCCCAAGACTTAAAATTCTTAGCAAATGCCCAAGACTTAAAATTCTTAGCAAATGCCCAAGACTTAAAATTCTTAGCAAATGCCCAAGACTTAAAATTCTTAGCAAATGCCCAAGACTTAAAATTCTTAGCAAATGCCCAAGACTTAGAATTCTTAGCAAATGCCCACGACTTAAAATTCTTAGCAAATGCCCAAGACTTAAAATTCTTAGCAAATGCCCAAGACTTAAAATTCTTAGCAAATGCGCAAGACTTAAAATTCTTAGCAAATGCCCAAGACTTAAAATTCTTAGCAAATGCCCAAGACTTAAAATTCTTAGCAAATGCCCAAGACTTAGAATTCTTAGCAAATGCCCAAGACTTAGAATTCTTAGCAAATGCCCACGACTTAAAATTCTTAGCAAACGACAAAGACTGAAAGTTCTTAGCAAATGCCCAAGACTGAAAGTTCTTAGCAAATGCCCAAGACTTAAAATTCTTAGCAAATGCCCAAGACTTAAAATTCTTAGCAAATGCCCAAGACTTAAAATTCTTAGCAAATGCCCAAGACTTAAAATTCTTAGCAAATGCCCAAGACTTAAAATTCTTAGCAAATGCCCAAGACTTAAAATTCTTAGCAAATGCCCAAGACTTAGAATTCTTAGCAAATGCCCACGACTTAAAATTCTTAGCAAATGACCAAGACTGAAAGTTCTAAGCAAATGCCCAAGACTGAAAGTTCTTAGCAAATGCCCAAGACTGAAAGTTCTTAGCAAATGCCCAAGACTGAAAATTCTTAGCAAATGCCCAAGACTTAAAATTCTTAGCAAATGCCCAAGACTTAAAATTCTTAGCAAATGCCCAAGACTTAAAATTCTTAGCAAATGCCCAAGACTTAGAATTCTTAGCAAATGCCCACGACTTAAAATTCTTAGCAAATGACCAAGACTGAAAGTTATTAGCAAATGCCCAAGACTGAAAGTTCTTAGCAAATGCCCAAGACTTAAAATTCTTAGCAAATGCCCAAGACTTAAAATTCTTAGCAAATGCGCAAGACTTAAAATTCTTAGCAAATGCCCAAGACTTAAAATTCTTAGCAAATGCCCAAGACTTAAAATTCTTAGCAAATGCCCAAGACTTAGAATTCTTAGCAAATGCCCACGACTTAAAATTCTTAGCAAATGACCAAGACTGAAAGTTCTTAGCAAATGCCCAAGACTGAAAGTTCTTAGCAAATGCCCAAGACTTAAAATTCTTAGCAAATGCCCAAGACTTAAAATTCTTAGCAAATGCCCAAGACTTAAAATTCTTAGCAAATGCCCAAGACTTAAAATTCTTAGCAAATGCCCAAGACTTAAAATTCTTAGCAAATGCCCAAGACTTAGAATTCTTAGCAAATGCCCCCGACTTAAAATTCTTAGCAAATGACCAAGACTGAAAGTTCTTAGCAAATGCCCAAGACTAAAAGTTCTTAGCAAATGCCCAAGACTGAAAGTTCTTAGCAAATGCCCAAGACTTAAAATTCTTAGCAAATGCCCAAGACTTAAAATTCTTAGCAAATGCCCAAGACTTAAAATTCTTAGCAAATGCCCAAGACTTAGAATTCTTAGCAAATGCCCACGACTTAAAATTCTTAGCAAATGACCAAGACTGAAAGTTCTTAGCAAATGCCCAAGACTGAAAGTTCTTAGCAAATGCCCAAGACTTAAAATTCTTAGCAAATGCCCAAGACTTAAAATTCTTAGCAAATGCCCAAGACTTAAAATTCTTAGCAAATGCCCAAGACTTAAAATTCTTAGCAAATGCCCAAGACTTAGAATTCTTAGCAAATGCCCACGACTTAAAATTCTTAGCAAATGACCAAGACTGAAAGTTCTTAGCAAATGCCCAAGACTTAAAATTCTTAGCAAATGCCCAAGACTTAAAATTCTTAGCAAATGCCCAAGACTTAAAATTCTTAGCAAATGCCCAAGACTTAAAATTCTTAGCAAATGCCCAAGACTTAAAATTCTTAGCAAATGCCCAAGACTTAGAATTCTTAGCAAATGCCCACGACTTAAAATTCTTAGCAAATGACCAAGACTGAAAGTTCTTAGCAAATGCCCAAGACTGAAAGTTCTTAGCAAATGCCCAAGACTTAAAATTCTTAGCAAATGCCCAAGACTTAAAATTCTTAGCAAATGCCCAAGACTTAAAATTCTTAGCAAATGCCCAAGACTTAAAATTCTTAGCAAATGCCCAAGACTTAAAATTCTTAGCAAATGCCCAAGACTTAAAATTCTTAGCAAATGCCCAAGACTTAGAATTCTTAGCAAATGCCCAAGACTTAAAATTCTTAGCAAATGACCAAGACTGAAAGTTCTTAGCAAATGCCCAAGACTGAAAGTTTTTAGCAAATGCCCAAGACTGAAAGTTCTTAGCAAATGCCCAAGACTTAAAATTCTTAGCAAATGCCCAAGACTTAAAATTCTTAGCAAATGCCCAAGACTTAAAATTCTTAGCAAATGCCGAAGACTTAAAATTCTTAGCAAATGCCCAAGACTTAGAATTCTTAGCAAATGCCCACGACTTAAAATTCTTAGCAAATGACCAAGACTGAAAGTTCTTAGCAAATGCCCAAGACTGAAAGTTCTTAGCAAATGACCAAGACTTAAAATTCTTAGCAAATGCCCAAGACTGAAAGTTCTTAGCAAATGCCCAAGACTGAAAGTTCTTAGCAAATGCCCAAGACTTAAAATTCTTAGCAAATGCCCAAGACTTAAAATTCTTAGCAAATGCCCAAGACTTAAAATTCTTAGCAAATGCCCAAGACTTAGAATTCTTAGCAAATGCCTACGACTTAAAATTCTTAGCAAATGACCAAGACTGAAAGTTCTTAGCAAATGCCCAAGACTGAAAGTTCTTAGCAAATGCCCAAGACTTAAAATTCTTAGCAAATGCCCAAGACTTAAAATTCTTAGCAAATGCCCAAGACTTAAAATTCTTAGCAAATGCCCAAGACTTAGAATTCTTAGCAAATGCCCAAGACTTAAAATTCTTAGCAAATGCCCAAGACTTAGAATTCTTAGCAAATGCCCACGACTTAAAATTCTTAGCAAATGACCAAGACTGAAAGTTCTTAGCAAATGCCCAAGACTGAAAGTTCTTAGCAAATGCCCAAGACTTAAAATTCTTAGCAAATGCCCAAGACTTAAAATTCTTAGCAAATGCCCAAGACTTAAAATTCTTAGCAAATGCCCAAGACTTAAAATTCTTAGCAAATGCCCAAGACTTAAAATTCTTAGCAAATGCCCAAGACTTAGAATTCTTAGCAAATGCCCACGACTTAAAATTCTTAGCAAATGACCAAGACTGAAAGTTCTTAGCAAATGCCCAAGACTGAAAGTTCTTAGCAAATGCCCAAGACTTAAAATTCTTAGCAAATGCCCAAGACTTAAAATTCTTAGCAAATGCCCAAGACTTAAAATTCTTAGCAAATGCCCAAGACTTAAAATTCTTAGCAAATGCCCAAGACTTAGAATTCTTAGCAAATGCCCACGACTTAAAATTCTTAGCAAATGACCAAGACTGAAAGTTATTAGCAAATGCCCAAGACTGAAAGTTCTTAGCAAATGCCCAAGACTGAAAGTTCTTAGCAAATGCCCAAGACTTAAAATTCTTAGCAAATGCCCAAGACTTAAAATTCTTAGCAAATGCCCAAGACTTAAAATTCTTAGCAAATGCCCAAGACTTAAAATTCTTAGCAAATGCCCAAGACTTAGAATTCTTAGCAAATGCCCACGACTTAAAATTCTTAGCAAATGACCAAGACTGAAAGTTCTTAGCAAATGCCCAAGACTGAAAGTTCTTAGCAAATGCCCAAGACTTAAAATTCTTAGCAAATGCCCAAGACTTAAAATTCTTAGCAAATGCCCAAGACTTAAAATTCTTAGCAAATGCCCAAGACTTAAAATTCTTAGCAAATGCCCAAGACTTAAAATTCTTAGCAAATGCCCAAGACTTAAAATTCTTAGCAAATGCCGACGACTAAAAGTTTTGGAAACGATTTACATCTAATAATTTTATAAATAGAGATTAAAACAGCATTAACATTAACATAATTATAGTTTTATTATAAGTCCTTTTAGTTAATGAATAAATGGCAAAACAATAACGTAATATTTAAATCAAACTTTCAACTTCTGAGGTAGTTACATCGATTTAATATATATACAGAAGTAGGTGGACAGTAAAAAACATTTTTTTGCCGAAGCGTAAGCGGCAGACTTCAAAACTGTCTAAATCAAGAAGGAAAACAGTTTGAACACTTGCGTTGATAAATAACATTTAATTTTCATTAATATAATTGTTTTATTACATGTAATTGTACGCATAAGTGATCTCTAAATAAATGTTTTTTACTGTCCACCTACTTTTGGCTCACCCTGTGTATATATATATATATATATATATATATATATATATATATATATATGTATAGTAATTTTTACGTACACAAAAGTACATATATATATATATATATATAGAGAGAGAGAGAGAGAGACAGACAGACAGACAGACAGACAGACAGACAGACAGACAGTAGATAAGTTATGAAATAAAAATTAGGTTAAATGCAATATTTATTAAATCATCAATTGTTCAAAAAGGGTTATATAAAAAATGTTTTTCCTTAATCCATGGATTCTCAAAGATATGCCTTTATCCTCAGAGGAAATTGGGCAGACCAGTCAGTAAAACTTACTTTAATGCAAACATTTTAAAATATAAAAATATAAGATATGTAAAAATATAAACAAGTTTAATAGTTTAAAACATATCAAGAAAATCATCACCATTGAAGAAGCATAGAAAATTAGTTCTAATTGTCTAACTTCACACACACACATACGTATATAGAGAGTTTGAATTATCTACTAGACACCATCCTCAAGTGTCTTCTGTCTCTATGTACAAGGGTTTGTCAGGACAACCTGACATCATGATACTTCACCTTACAAGTAAACCCTGACCAAATATTCAAAATAACATAGTATTTGAAGCCCAAACAAGATCCCTTCGACACTGCTATACACTGGCTCATACGAGGGATAGTGCATCTTCGAGTAATGTTACCTCAAGTAACAGCACTTAGTCGAATACTTAACCAGACTAGATGCATTCTTGTCCTGGAATCCGGTGAAACCAAGAAACCACAAAAAAATATACATAGTTAACAAGTCAATTGTGGGGAGGAAAATTACTGTTCTTAACTTCTTTACGAACTCAAAGTTTGACATGGTAAGGAATAACTGTAATGGAATATTCGAATGTCTATGTATCTCATATAGAGATCAAGTGTTAGCCTCAGGAAGGGGCCCATTGATTGCTGAGAACTTCAACTGAAATAAAAATTAATCAAATATATATATATATATATAGAGAGAGAGAGAGAGAGAGAGAGAGAGAGAGCGATATATATACACAGTTATATATATATATATATATATATATGTGTGTATATAAATATATAATATATACATATATAAGTGTTTTAAGGTTCATATTTTTTTAAAAGCATCTATTGTTAAATTTAAGAAGGCATAGGTAAAATAAATACCTTTTGAAGCATTAAGATGCGATATAAATTTTTTTATAAAAAAGAAAAATAATAAATCGAAACCGATTTTTTTTTTTTTTTAATTAAAACTAGCATTTTTTTTTTTGTTAGTTTAAAGTGATACAGATATTTCGCCAAAACCTGGCATCCTCGGTGTGTAATATATCCTGATGTCATCGGATTTGTATTTTTTATCTCTTTACCGGCTTGTTGTTATTACAGCCGGGCCAAATGGGCAAGTTGTTGTTTCCCACCATCAAATATGAAGAACGTGAATGCAGCACGTAATTTGTATAAGTGTTTTAAGGTTCATATTTTTTTAAAAGCATCTATTGTTAAATTTTAGAAAGAATAGGTAAAATAAATACATTTTGAAGCATTAAGATGCGATATAAATTTTTTTTATAAAAAAGAAAAATAATAAATCGAAACCGATTTTTTTTTTTTTTTTAATTAAAACTAGCATTTTTTATTTGTTAGTTTAAAGTGATACAGATATTTCGCCAAAACCTGGCATCCTCGGTGTGTAATATATCCTGCTATCATCGGATTTGTATTTTTTATCTCTTTACCGGCTTGTTGTTATTACAGCCGGGCCAAATGGGCAAGTTGTTGTTTCCCACCATCAAATATGAAGAACGTTAATGCAGCACTTTAAACTAACAAAAAAAATGCTAGTTTTAATAAAAAAGAAAAAAAAATCGGTTTCGATTAATTATTTTTCTTTTATTTCTCTTTATAATAAAAATGTATGCATGTATGTATTTTACATATACGTATATATATATACATATATACATACACCAACACCCACACGCACACACACACACATATATATACCAAAGGCTCTATTAACGACGCCCCACTCCCATGCTCAGGATTCCTCACCCACCCAATCACATCTGCTACTACACACACACGGTAAACAAATTTATTGAACGAAATTAATTAAAACTCTAAAGGGACATAACTCCCACAAACAAAGCTTGACACACGAGTTATCCAGCCTTTACCACCGAGATAATAATTATTCAGTATATTATTAACCAAAACAAACAACAACGTTATAAAAAAAAAAAATAATAAATAAATTACTCAGTATATTTACTAACCAAAACAAACAGCAATGGTTACAAATAGTAAATAATAAATTATATAAAAAAAAATAAATAAATAAATAAATAAATAAACAAACCTCTGCGGACCTGCTACTATAAACAAATCAGCATTTCCGGCCCCGGCTTTTGGCAAAAACACACTCTAACGAGTGGCTGTATTTATTTTATTTCTGAGGATGAGGGATACCCTCGAAAATTAAAAAAATAATAATGAAAAGGACACATTCCAACCTAACACCACGGTCAACGATACACTGGTAAAATAAAAATATTTTTGAAAATGATTGACTTTTCAATATTGTCACTTTGTTTTTACGATTCCACGTGTCGTATATGTGTCACTTTAACAACGCATTGTTATCGCCTCCAAAATATTATTCTTAAATATATTTATATATATATTTATATATATATATATATTATATATACATATTTATATATATTTATATATATATATATATATATATATATATATATATATATATATATATATATATATATATATATATATAAACATAGGTTAAGTTTGTATCAGAAAATCTGTACCTTTGAATATAATCGTCCCCAATGATAAATTAAGCTATTTATTTATAATAGTATTTTTATTTATACAGACATATGAAAAGGTAAACATCCATTGGAAATAGTTCGATTTCTGATATAACCAGCTGGACCCTCTACCTGGCGTTGCTCAGGAGAAATAGAAAAGCATTAATATAAATTTGTCAACATCCGACTAAACGCAAATAGGTCACATCGGAATGATATTCACAATAGCTAAAGTACTGCATATTACATTGATTTATTTTCAAATGATTACATGATAACGTTGATTTTTTTAAAATCCGGCCCGTAGTCTTCTCTTCTCCCTCCCTTGTAGGCAGAAGTTTAAATATGTAAAAATATTTTTAAAACTTGTGTGAGACGATTTGGCTCGAACCATAAATCTCTCAGTCTTGGATCTACGCTGCTAACCTTTCGACCACGAAAGCGAGTACAAAAGCTACGAAAAAATAGGTAATTTGAACGAAGCCAGTCAGTAGCTAGCGTGCGTGTTATCGTACGATTCGCCGTAAGGCGACCGAATGCATGGTATAGAAATAGATGTTTTTTTCAGTTTTTGGATATTATGCGTGTAAAACGTGTAGGAATCAGAAGATGTACACTTCATGAGTTCTGTCGAGTGTCTTAGCATATAGTGACTTAATTCAGAAGTCGAGTCGTTTAATACATTGTAGTCGCCATGTTAACAGATGAAATACTGCAAAGGACTATGTTCGTTAATAAACCGGAATTACTATAAATGTATACAGAATAGGTAGAAATAACGTAATCAGATATTCTCAAAGTTCAGCGGAATTAGCGGGAACGTCCAGTAAATGTGTGCGTAATGTTTTGTATTATGTAATAAATTAATAGCAGACAAAAAGGAAATAATAACGGAAAATTTTGGAAAAGTAGACGTTGTTTATTAATTCCCGGTGTCGATGGGAGAAGTTTTTGCTACCATATATATGGAGTATATTTTGAGAAGAGTAGAAGATGGTGGGCCAAAAGTAATATTTAGTGTTAGCTGGAGAAAAATAATAAAAAATTTACTGAAACACGCTCGAGTGAATAAGCGTAATATTGTGGTGAGTTTAGTAGCCTGTTGTGCATGTGGTTATTTCCCTATTTTTCAAGAAAGTACAGGGAAAGTCGTCTTAACTTCATATATTAGATGAGCTGCGATCTCATCAGGCTATGTTTTTAGTTTTTATGAATAGATAAAATGTTTTTAATGTTTTTAAAACCTGATGAGATTGCAGCTTATTAAAGTTACGATTAAAACATCTCTAATTTTAGTGTAGATTTTTATATGTAGATACATAAATAAAAATATTATAAATATATGCATCATTGTCCTTGTCTTCTTCTCTTTTTTATCTTATCCATGAGGTTATTCTCTTTATTTTTGCTAATCTCTCCCTCTCTCTCTCTCTCTTTCTCTTGTTCTCTGTATATTTACATATATATATATATATATATATATATATATATATATATATATATATATATATATATATATTCATCCGTTTGTACTCATACTATTTTTTTTTATTCGCGTGCCTACAGCTGTTTCGTCTTATAACAAATTCTAACAGATTAATATTTCATTATACAGTTCTCACGTTAGAGGGTATAAATTAGTCTGAAGTCCAATAAAAAGCATTTTTGTAGTCTCCCCCTACAGCGATCTTCATTTTAGTTCTCAAAATCATAGTTTGTTTGCCTACTTCCCACCGATGTTCATGTTTGATTATCACTTCCCGTCTATTATTATAAGAAACAGGGGAGACCATTCTTGCTTTTCACGGTATAAATCGTCTTTTTTAGATTTGAGTATGCAATTGTTTAATTTCGTTACTATTTTATAAGCAACTTATCCATATATTGTTTTTAGTTAAGGCCAATTTTTCCAAACTACATAACTATATTCATTTTATCTGCCTATAATTAGTGTTTATTTGTTAGAATCATGTGTTATATATAAGTTATTATTAAACGACAATTACAAATTATTTTGAACAATATAAAGAATCCAAAATATTGAGTTGTGTTTTGGGGTCAAATGAAGTGGTTATTATTATTTTTTTAATAGGTAGCCAGTTGTTTGAATCGATATTGATGAGTCTTCAAACGACGAAACAGGCTTGTCCATAGATAAATAGATATTATTTAATTATTGAATTATTATTGTAATATCCCTTAATAAAGGTAGGGGACTCTGGTTGGGACAAAATAATTGCCTCGCCTTGGCAGTAACGCTATAGTTTCCTCCCCTTGGTTGAACACTTTAGATGTAATTACCGGTACGGGTTTGTATTTACACGTCTCAATCGCGCTGTGACCTGCTAACCAAGTGGTTAACAACGTTGGGTTACAAGACTCATGATTATAACTTCGAAGCCGTTGGTAGGTAGGCCAGTTGTTAAGCATGTGTATTTGTTTATATGTTCATGATGAATTATGGAACACAGCCGCATGTCGTTTGTTGTATGTGTATTTGTTTATATGTTCATGATGAATTATGGAACACAGCGGCATGTCGTATGTGGTTGTGTATTTGTTTATATGTTCATGATGAATTATGGAACACAGCCGCATGTCGTATGTGGTTGTGTATTTGTTTATATGTTCATGATGAATTATGGAACACAGCCGCATGTCGTATGTGGTTGTGTATTTGTTTATATGTTCATGATGAATTATGGAACACAGCCGCATGTCGTATGTGGTTGTGTATTTGTTTATATGTTCAGGATGAATTATGGAACACAGCCGCATGTCGTATGTGGTTGTGTATTTGTTTATATGTTCATGATGAATTATGGAACACAGCCGCATGTCGTATGTGGTTGTGTATTTGTTTATATGTTCATGATGAATTATGGAACACAGCCGCATGTCGTATGTGGTTGTGTATTTGTTTATATGTTCATGCTGAATTATGGAACACAGCCGCATGTCGTATGTGGTTGTGTATTTGTTTATATGTTCATGATGAATTATGGAACACAGCCGCATGTCGTATGTGGTTGTGTATTTGTTTATATGTTCATGATGAATTATGGAACACAGCCGCATGTCGTATGTGGTTGTGTATTTGTTTATATGTTCATGATGAATTATGGAACACAGCCGCATGTCGTATGTGGTTGTGTATTTGTTTATATGTTCATGATGAATTATGGAACACAGCCGCATGTCGTATGTGGTTGTGTATTTGTTTATATGTTCATGATGAATTATGGAACACAGCCGCATGTCGTATGTGGTTGTGTATTTGTTTATATGTTCATGATGAATTATGGAACACAGCGGCATGTCGTTTGTTGTATGTGTATTTGTTTATATGTTCATGATGAATTATGGAACACAGCCGCATGTCGTATGTGGTTGTGTATTTGTTTATATGTTCATGATGAATTATGGAACACAGCGGCATGTCGTTTGTTGTATGTGTATTTGTTTATATGTTCATGATGAATTATGGAACACAGCGGCATGTCGTTTGTTGTATGTGTATTTGTTTATATGTTCATGATGAATTATGGAACACAGCCGCATGTCGTATGTGGTTGTAATATGAGCTATATTGTTTAATTTACTTTTATTCAAAAGAGTTAAAAAGGGTGCCGAAGCCCTTTGTGAAAATGTTTATACCTCCAAGTTTTGTAAAATTTTAAAAATAGGTATTAGACATAATTAATAATTATAAATAAATATTAGACATAATAAACATTCCCCGAATTTCAGTTTTTGGTGATTTTTAAAAGCGTTTTTAGGGAATAATATAGGTAAAACATATCATTTAAAAATTCAGATATTGCACATTTGCATTCAATTTTATCCATAGTCAATTGACACGAGTAAAGCAAGATTTTATGAATTTCAATTTCTTTTTAGAAATTTTCTAGAATTAAGATCATGTAATGGATTTTGATCACAATTGGAATAGGGATTTTAGACATCAAATTATAAATTATAATAATATTTTGTCTCTGGCGTCATATCCGCCGAATTTTTATGACCTTCTTTTCTCACGAATCCTATCTTATTTCTAGACAGGCTCCTTTTATGAACTTTAATTGATTAACGACAGTGTGTACCATATCCAAGTTTTTCCGGGATTAATCGCAGCACTTTGACTAGGCAGTATCACACAAAAACAACGTCAACATAATACAATCAACTGTTACTTCTTGGTTTATTTTTAATAACTGACGAAACGCTTTCTACGAGGGGTGAGTCCATATTTTTGCATAACACGTTTCTTTGAACATCTGATAAATGCTTCAAACATAAACAGGAGCAAGTATTGGCATATAAAAGGCATAATATCTTATATAAATGCGGGTCGATAAACAAATCTAAGTTAGAATACTAAACATGTTAATACAGGGTGTTTCCGTATAAATATGACCAATTTAGATGGTGAGTAATAACTTAGCAAATATTAATGATATCATTCTCTATTTTTTAAGGCTGATTGAAAATAGAATAACGTTTAAAAAGGAGATGGCATGGTCAATGGAAGATTTTTTTCAAAATGCGTAGATCAGTGATGAAGCCCACGTAAACAAGCCCACGTCAACAAGCGTCAGATGAAGTCCTTCAGAGGCAACTGCACTCTGTAAAGTGCATCGCGTGGGCCGCCATTCCGAAACATGACCTAATCGGACGCTTTTGGTTTCAGAATTATGTTGGAGAGAGAGTGACGGTCAATTAAAAGTGTTACATTATAGTGCTTAACAAATTCTGCAGGGCACCTGGTGCCCATCGTGATATGCGGCGAGAGGTGCAGTGGTTTGAACAAGACAGCTAATATCATTATAGAGTGGCTGAATTGTCGATATGCTGGACAACTGGTCAGCCAACGTCAGCACATTCACCAGATTTAAATCCATCGAATTTATATTTCTTTGTTTGTTATCGTGTGTGTTAAACAATTCACAAACAATTGCAGAACTCAAGATATCTATCCCTAAGCAGATCCGTGACATTACAATGGAAAAGTGTGTCAACTTCGCTTGACGTCTCAAAGTATCCCATCAGCGTCGAGGCACACATTTAGAATATGTCTTGCAAAATGTTAATATTATAACAACAAACCACGTGTCCTTTTCTAGCTCTTGAACGAAACAATTTTAAATGGTGAGGAGAAGCAAGAAAGGAAAATAGTCAGAGAACTTATCTTAGACTTACAACGCCGTCTAAAATGAATTTGGAAAAAAAATATTGCACTCTATAATATAACGTCAACGGTAGGTGTTTCTTTTTCTTTAGGTCATCAATAATAATAATAATAATAATAATAATAATAATAATAATAATAATAATAATAATAATAATAATAATAATAATAATAATAATAATCTTGGAGTTCTGGAGGCAGACGCCATCAAATCTATGGAAATGAAAGAGAAGATTGGAAAAGAATATTTACGAAGAACAAGAAAACTCCTAGAAACGAAATTATATAGCAGGAATCTAGTAAAAAGAAATAAACACCTGGGCAGTAGCACTAATAAGATACTCTAGACCATTCATAGGCTGGACCAAAGAGGAACTCAGGCACCTGGACCAGAGGACCAGAAAATTAATGACCATGCACAATGCACTACACCCAAAAGACGATACGGACAGACTCTACATGAAAAGAAACGAAGGGGGAAGAGGACTGGTAAATATAGAAGATTGTGTGGAAGACTCAAAAAAAGAGCTGGAAAAATACAATACACAACACAGGGAAATCCTTATCACTGCAGCAAGAGACACCATTCCAACGAACAACTCGGGAAGCACCGAAACAAGAAACAAAACGGCAAGAAAAGAAAAGTGGGAAGAAAAAAAACTACACGGACACTTCAGAAGACTGACAAAAGAAGAAACCAACGAAAATAGCTGGACATGGCTACGAAAAGGGCACTTGAGCAGAGAAACGGAATTTCTACAATGCAATTAGGACAAACCACATTAAAGCTAAAATAGATCAAACTCAGGAAAACAGTAAATGCAGACTCTGTGGAAAAAAGGGACGAAACAATAAATCATATAATAAGTGAATGTAGCAAACTAGCCCAAAACGAGTATAAGAACAAACATGACTGTGTGGGGAAAGCAGTACATTGGGAACTGTGCAAACAATTGAATTTCGAATACGCAGACAAATGGTACAAACATAAGCCAGAAACAGTACTGGAAAACGAAAAACACAAAATCATCTGGGATATGGATATACACACAGACAAACTCATACAAGCAAGGAGACCGGATGTTATAATAATCAACAAGAAGGAAAAATTTTGCAAAATCGTAGACT